>CM074132.1:1782857-1813628 GCA_037178625.1 Skeletonema tropicum | reverse complement strand
TGTGCACTTGGTTCAGAAGAAGGAGCACTAGACAACGATGGATTCAATGAAGGAGTCGAAGATGGTTGTCCACTAGGCTCTGATGAAGGAGACGTAGATAGTGATGGATTCAACGAGGGAGCCGAAGATGGTTGTGCACTTGGTTCAGAAGAAGGAGCACTAGACAACGATGGATTCAATGAAGGAGTCGAAGATGGTTGTCCACTAGGCTCTGATGAAGGAGACGTAGATAGTGATGGATTCAACGAGGGAGCCGAAGATGGTTGTGCACTTGGTTCAGAAGAAGGAGCACTAGACAACGATGGATTCAATGAAGGAGTCGAAGATGGTTGTCCACTAGGCTCTGATGAAGGAGACGTAGATAGTGATGGATTCAACGAGGGAGCCGAAGATGGTTGTGCACTTGGTTCAGAAGAAGGAGCACTAGACAACGATGGATTCAATGAAGGAGTCGAAGATGGTTGTCCACTAGGCTCTGATGAAGGAGACGTAGATAGTGATGGATTCAACGAGGGAGCCGAAGATGGTTGTGCACTTGGTTCAGAAGAAGGAGCACTAGACAACGATGGATTCAATGAAGGAGTCGAAGATGGTTGTCCACTAGGCTCTGATGAAGGAGACGTAGATAGTGATGGATTCAACGAGGGAGCCGAAGATGGTTGTGCACTTGGTTCAGAAGAAGGAGCACTAGACAACGATGGATTCAATGAAGGAGTCGAAGATGGTTGTCCACTAGGCTCTGATGAAGGAGACGTAGATAGTGATGGATTCAACGAGGGAGCCGAAGATGGTTGTGCACTTGGTTCAGAAGAAGGAGCACTAGACAACGATGGATTCAATGAAGGAGTCGAAGATGGTTGTCCACTAGGCTCTGATGAAGGAGACGTAGATAGTGATGGATTCAAAGAGGGAGCCGAAGATGGTTGTGCACTTGGTTCAGAAGAAGGAGCACTAGACAACGATGGATTCAATGAAGGAGTCGAAGATGGTTGTCCACTAGGCTCTGATGAAGGAGACGTAGATAGTGATGGATTCAACGAGGGAGCCGAAGATGGTTGTGCACTTGGTTCAGAAGAAGGAGCACTAGACAACGATGGATTCAATGAAGGAGTCGAAGATGGTTGTCCACTAGGCTCTGATGAAGGAGACGTAGATAGTGATGGATTCAACGAGGGAGCCGAAGATGGTTGTGCACTTGGTTCAGAAGAAGGAGCACTAGACAACGATGGATTCAATGAAGGAGTCGAAGATGGTTGTCCACTTGGTTCAGAAGAAGGAGACGTAGATAGTGATGGATTCAACGAGGGAGCCGAAGATGGTTGTGCACTTGGTTCAGAAGAAGGAGCACTAGACAACGATGGATTCAATGAAGGAGTCGAAGATGGTTGTCCACTAGGCTCTGATGAAGGAGACGTAGATAGTGATGGATTCAACGAGGGAGCCGAAGATGGTTGTGCACTTGGTTCAGAAGAAGGAGCACTAGACAACGATGGATTTAATGAAGGAGTCGAAGATGGTTGTCCACTAGGCTCTGATGAAGGAGACGTAGATAGTGATGGATTCAACGAGGGAGCCGAAGATGGTTGTGCACTTGGTTCAGAAGAAGGAGCACTAGACAACGATGGATTCAATGAAGGAGTCGAAGATGGTTGTCCACTAGGCTCTGATGAAGGAGACGTAGATAGTGATGGATTCAACGAGGGAGCCGAAGATGGTTGTGCACTTGGTTCAGAAGAAGGAGCACTAGACAACGATGGATTCAATGAAGGAGTCGAAGATGGTTGTCCACTAGGCTCTGATGAAGGAGGCGTAGATAGTGATGGATTCAACGAGGGAGCCGAAGATGGTTGTGCACTTGGTTCAGAAGAAGGAGCACTAGACAACGATGGATTCAATGAAGGAGTCGAAGATGGTTGTCCACTAGGCTCTGATGAAGGAGACGTAGATAGTGATGGATTCAACGAGGGAGCCGAAGATGGTTGTGCACTTGGTTCAGAAGAAGGAGCACTAGACAACGATGGATTCAATGAAGGAGTCGAAGATGGTTGTCCACTAGGCTCTGATGAAGGAGACGTAGATAGTGATGGATTCAACGAGGGAGCCGAAGATGGTTGTGCACTTGGTTCAGAAGAAGGAGCACTAGACAACGATGGATTCAATGAAGGAGTCGAAGATGGTTGTCCACTAGGCTCTGATGAAGGAGACGTAGATAGTGATGGATTCAACGAGGGAGCCGAAGATGGTTGTGCACTTGGTTCAGAAGAAGGAGCACTAGACAACGATGGATTCAATGAAGGAGTCGAAGATGGTTGTCCACTAGGCTCTGATGAAGGAGACGTAGATAGTGATGGATTCAACGAGGGAGCCGAAGATGGTTGTGCACTTGGTTCAGAAGAAGGAGCACTAGACAACGATGGATTCAATGAAGGAGTCGAAGATGGTTGTCCACTAGGCTCTGATGAAGGAGACGTAGATAGTGATGGATTCAACGAGGGAGCCGAAGATGGTTGTGCACTTGGTTCAGAAGAAGGAGCACTAGACAACGATGGATTCAATGAAGGAGTCGAAGATGGTTGTCCACTAGGCTCTGATGAAGGAGACGTAGATAGTGATGGATTCAACGAGGGAGCCGAAGATGGTTGTGCACTTGGTTCAGAAGAAGGAGCACTAGACAACGATGGATTCAATGAAGGAGTCGAAGATGGTTGTCCACTAGGCTCTGATGAAGGAGACGTAGATAGTGATGGATTCAACGAGGGAGCCGAAGATGGTTGTGCACTTGGTTCAGAAGAAGGAGCACTAGACAACGATGGATTCAATGAAGGAGTCGAAGATGGTTGTCCACTAGGCTCTGATGAAGGAGACGTAGATAGTGATGGATTCAACGAGGGAGCCGAAGATGGTTGTGCACTTGGTTCAGAAGAAGGAGCACTAGACAACGATGGATTCAATGAAGGAGTCGAAGATGGTTGTCCACTAGGCTCTGATGAAGGAGACGTAGATAGTGATGGATTCAACGAGGGAGCCGAAGATGGTTGTGCACTTGGTTCAGAAGAAGGAGCACTAGACAACGATGGATTCAATGAAGGAGTCGAAGATGGTTGTCCACTAGGCTCTGATGAAGGAGACGTAGATAGTGATGGATTCAACGAGGGAGCCGAAGATGGTTGTGCACTTGGTTCCGAAGAAGGAGCACTAGACAACGATGGATTCAATGAAGGAGTCGAAGATGGTTGTCCACTTGGTTCAGAAGAAGGAGACGTAGATAGTGATGGATTCAACGAGGGAGCCGAAGATGGTTGTGCACTTGGTTCAGAAGAAGGAGACGTAGATAGTGATGGATTCAACGAGGGAGCCGAAGATGGTTGTCCACTAGGCTCTGATGAAGGAGACGTAGATAGTGATGGATTCAACGAGGGAGCCGAAGATGGTTGTGCACTTGGTTCAGAAGAAGGAGCACTAGACAACGATGGATTCAATGAAGGAGTCGAAGATGGTTGTCCACTAGGCTCTGATGAAGGAGACGTAGATAGTGATGGATTCAACGAGGGAGCCGAAGATGGTTGTGCACTTGGTTCAGAAGAAGGAGCACTAGACAACGATGGATTCAATGAAGGAGTCGAAGATGGTTGTCCACTAGGCTCTGATGAAGGAGACGTAGATAGTGATGGATTCAACGAGGGAGCCGAAGATGGTTGTGCACTTGGTTCAGAAGAAGGAGCACTAGACAACGATGGATTCAATGAAGGAGTCGAAGATGGTTGTCCACTAGGCTCTGATGAAGGAGACGTAGATAGTGATGGATTCAACGAGGGAGCCGAAGATGGTTGTGCACTTGGTTCAGAAGAAGGAGCACTAGACAACGATGGATTCAATGAAGGAGTCGAAGATGGTTGTCCACTAGGCTCTGATGAAGGAGACGTAGATAGTGATGGATTCAACGAGGGAGCCGAAGATGGTTGTGCACTTGGTTCAGAAGAAGGAGCACTAGACAACGATGGATTCAATGAAGGAGTCGAAGATGGTTGTCCACTTGGTTCAGAAGAAGGAGACGTAGATAGTGATGGATTCAACGAGGGAGCCGAAGATGGTTGTGCACTTGGTTCAGAAGAAGGAGACGTAGATAGTGATGGATTCAACGAGGGAGCCGAAGATGGTTGTCCACTAGGCTCTGATGAAGGAGACGTAGATAGTGATGGATTCAACGAGGGAGCCGAAGATGGTTGTGCACTTGGTTCAGAAGAAGGAGCACTAGACAACGATGGATTCAATGAAGGAGTCGAAGATGGTTGTCCACTAGGCTCTGATGAAGGAGACGTAGATAGTGATGGATTCAACGAGGGAGCCGAAGATGGTTGTGCACTTGGTTCAGAAGAAGGAGCACTAGACAACGATGGATTCAATGAAGGAGTCGAAGATGGTTGTCCACTAGGCTCTGATGAAGGAGACGTAGATAGTGATGGATTCAACGAGGGAGCCGAAGATGGTTGTGCACTTGGTTCAGAAGAAGGAGCACTAGACAACGATGGATTCAATGAAGGAGTCGAAGATGGTTGTCCACTAGGCTCTGATGAAGGAGACGTAGATAGTGATGGATTCAACGAGGGAGCCGAAGATGGTTGTGCACTTGGTTCAGAAGAAGGAGCACTAGACAACGATGGATTCAATGAAGGAGTCGAAGATGGTTGTCCACTAGGCTCTGATGAAGGAGACGTAGATAGTGATGGATTCAACGAGGGAGCCGAAGATGGTTGTGCACTTGGTTCAGAAGAAGGAGCACTAGACAACGATGGATTTAATGAAGGAGTCGAAGATGGTTGTCCACTAGGCTCTGATGAAGGAGACGTAGATAGTGATGGATTCAACGAGGGAGCCGAAGATGGTTGTGCACTTGGTTCCGAAGAAGGAGCACTAGACAACGATGGATTCAATGAAGGAGTCGAAGATGGTTGTCCACTTGGTTCAGAAGAAGGAGACGTAGATAGTGATGGATTCAACGAGGGAGCCGAAGATGGTTGTGCACTTGGTTCAGAAGAAGGAGCACTAGACAACGATGGATTCAATGAAGGAGTCGAAGATGGTTGTCCACTAGGCTCTGATGAAGGAGACGTAGATAGTGATGGATTCAACGAGGGAGCCGAAGATGGTTGTGCACTTGGTTCAGAAGAAGGAGCACTAGACAACGATGGATTCAATGAAGGAGTCGAAGATGGTTGTCCACTAGGCTCTGATGAAGGAGACGTAGATAGTGATGGATTCAACGAGGGAGCCGAAGATGGTTGTGCACTTGGTTCAGAAGAAGGAGCACTAGACAACGATGGATTTAATGAAGGAGTCGAAGATGGTTGTCCACTAGGCTCTGATGAAGGAGACGTAGATAGTGATGGATTCAACGAGGGAGCCGAAGATGGTTGTGCACTTGGTTCAGAAGAAGGAGCACTAGACAACGATGGATTCAATGAAGGAGTCGAAGATGGTTGTCCACTAGGCTCTGATGAAGGAGACGTAGATAGTGATGGATTCAACGAGGGAGCCGAAGATGGTTGTGCACTTGGTTCCGAAGAAGGAGCACTAGACAACGATGGATTTAATGAAGGATTCGAAGATGGTCGTCCACTAGGCTCTGATGAAGGAGACTTAGATAGTGATGGATTCAACGAGGGAGCCGAAGATGGTTGTGCACTTGGTTCAGAAGAAGGAGCACTAGACAACGATGGATTCAATGAAGGAGTCGAAGATGGTTGTCCACTAGGCTCTGATGAAGGAGACGTAGATAGTGATGGATTCAACGAGGGAGCCGAAGATGGTTGTGCACTTGGTTCAGAAGAAGGAGCACTAGACAACGATGGATTCAATGAAGGAGTCGAAGATGGTTGTCCACTAGGCTCTGATGAAGGAGACGTAGATAGTGATGGATTCAACGAGGGAGCCGAAGATGGTTGTGCACTTGGTTCAGAAGAAGGAGCACTAGACAGCGATGGATTCAATGAAGGAGCAGATGATGGTTGTCCACTAGGCTCTGATGAAGGAGACGTAGATAGTGATGGATTCAACGAGGGAGCCGAAGATGGTTGTGCACTTGGTTCAGAAGAAGGCGACTCAGATGGGTTTGAACTGGGCGTTGACGATGGCTCGCTTGACGTTGAAGGCGCACTACTCGGTTCCATAGATGGTTTGGCTGTCTTACTTCGTCGTGATTTTCTTGTTTTCTTACTTTCCTTTGAAGGGCTTCCACTTGGCTTTGACGAAGGTGATCCAGATACTGTTGGATTCAACGAGGGAGTTACAGAGTTCGTCGTTGATGGTGATGCACTCTGCGTTGGTTGTTGTGTTCGCTCACTCTTTCCTGATTTTGACTTTGATGGTCCTAAAGCTAACGACATTAGATATGGTCTGGGCGATGATGTTGGCGATTCAATCTGCGCTGAGGTTGGTTCATCGACATTGATTAATTCTTCGCCATCTGTCAGTCCATCTCCATCTGTGTCATTATTGAATGGGTCTGTACCCAGAGTCATTTCCATTCCATCGCTGATTCCATCCCCATCAGAATCAATCGTTAGGTTGTATCTCTTAATACTCTTTTTCATCATGAAGTCTGTTGAGAACAACATCGCCACCAATCCTGCACAAAGAACACCAAGGCTGACGCACAGAGTTACAATAATTTTTGTCCCTTTCCTGCGCGGTCGTTGTCTCTTTTGCTGTTGTAGTTGCTGTTGTTCTCTGTCTTGTCCATAAGGAATTGTGTTGTCAATGAAAGAGCCTTCTCTATTGACACTGCCTTGTTGAGCGTTCCTATCTGAAGGAGATTGAGGCGGCTGGATCATGGTGATAATGTTATAATCTTGGATGTTCTTGTCGGCCTGTTCTACATGGTTGCTGCCATGCTGAGAACTGTCATGTTGAGAGCTCTGATATGACTCAGATGCAGACGGCTTGCTGACGGTGATAGTTCCGATAAAATCATCTCGCTCTGACGTCGTCGATGCTCTGCGCTGCAATTCAATACCGATGTCAGGTTGTTCTTCATATTTCGGCGCAGGCATAGATAGACGAGATGGTTCTTGTAGACTGGAGGATGACGGACTCAGAAGACTTGTGGTGTTGCTGACTTGAACCGGCGTATTCGTATCCTCAGCTACAGTAGAAGGCAGCTGTGTGAAGACAGATGATGATGGATGAAGTGTTGTTGGTGTTGGTTCCTCCTCGGAAGCCGAGTGGATGTCAATAGGACAGCACAGGATCTCACAGTCGGGTGGACTTGGAGCATCGTCGTCGCCGTCCTCACGTCCTTGGTGGTTGGGTTGTAGCTGATTCATCTTCACAGACCAATTGTTTGGCTGTGTGGAGACAGATGATGATGGATGAAGATGAAGTGTTGTTGGTGTTGGTTCCTCCTCGGAAGCCGAGTGGATGTCAATAGGACAGCACAGGATCTCACAGTCGGGTGGACTTGGAGCATCGTCGTCGCCGTCCTCACGTCCTTGGTGGTTGGGTTGTAGCTGATTCATCTTCACAGACCAATTGTTTGGCTGTGTGGAGACAGATGATGATGGATGAAGATGAAGTGTTGTTGGTGTTGGTTCCTCCTCGGAAGCCGAATGGATGCCAATAGGACAGAACAGGATCTCACAGTCGGGTGGAATTGGAGCATCGTCGTCGCCGTCTTCACGTCCTTGGTGGTTGGGTTGTTGCTGATTCATCTTTACAGACCAATTGTTGTTGGCATTATGATAGAAACTTGCGCGTTTTGTGAGCACTTTTAAGGATGTCAAATAATAGCAGAATCAACGCCAGTAGCAGAACAGAAACTTTACAATTTTCAACGCATATGAATATATGGTGAGAAAACTATTACGTGTCTTGTTTTCTCCTAAATTTCGCTCAAAATGAATTCCTACTTACACATAGGTATATATTTGAATATCCACGATAGTAGTACTTACTTCACATACAGTTTGAACCTGTTCAACTTACTGTCATAACGACATTACTCACAATTTACTAACTGTACTTACATACATAAAGCATCTCAAACGCCAGAAACAGAGAAAACTTCTTGCAGACACTGTGGAGCGAACACCGCCTATGCCTCTCTGCAAGTGACGTAACTCTTCTTTGACAGCTACAAAAATAGGAATAGCGCATTACTTAGACGTAGACTAGATAATAGAATGATGATGTGTATGGAGTTGCAAGTACAGGCAAGCTAAATAATGACGAATGTGTCACCCCCACGCTGACTGCAACTACGAAGCTATGTAGGCTATGTGAAAATGTAAATATCTGGACATGAAGCAGAAGCAGAAGAGAAGCGTTTGCGCGAGCAGTTTCAGCTGCCTTTCCACATATATTTTGAACTGCATGTTTTCGTGGCTGATGATCTTGATGCATCTATAAACGAGAAGTGCGTTTCTGCGTTGCCATTCACAATGGGGAGATAATATTATCCGAGGAATGGCCAGAGCATTTGGAAGATAGAAGGCACAGACTCTGAACCAAATATTTCAAGTTGTTTACAAACCAGACATGCCAAAATACGTCGTCGCCTCTTCTTCGTCCAGTCATCGAGAAATGATAATGGGAATGAAATCGACGCCGAAAAATATATACTCTAACTCTAGGTTCATCAGGGTAGATTTGGTGACGATGAAGTATGATACCGACAATTACGTAGAGGTAGAGACAAAGTGCAAGCACACTAATCAAGGTAATATAGTTAATGCAATGACAAGTTGATAGTTCATATTCCATTATTATCGTTGAATTGTACAGGCCTATTTTGGACTAGATGATAGAGTGCTTGTAGGCTACATTCTTTCATTCCTTACAAATTGGAGGACGTGTGGCATGAACTTTATCTCCTCTATCAAGCTACTTAGGTATCGTCTTTAGAGTGACGGAGATAGAGAATTTATGTTTCGACAGCGAGCAATTCCTCAGTTCGCGAGATAGATGTGCTGTGGTCGCGTAGAAAACGTTCCACGTGACACTACGATATTATCGACGTGCAACAGGAACGTGAC
Source organism: Skeletonema tropicum (assembly GCA_037178625.1). Classification (NCBI taxonomy): domain Eukaryota; phylum Bacillariophyta; class Thalassiosirophyceae; order Thalassiosirales; family Thalassiosiraceae; genus Skeletonema; species Skeletonema tropicum. The sequence continues at coordinate 1,804,599 of CM074132.1, read as the reverse complement.
CAGCTCACCTGTATTGCTTCGAATTCCGCACGTTGCTGAGGCTGATTGTCGGATGATAAGCATGAGCAAACTCCAACAAACAACAAACGGTTGGGAGAACCTAACGCCACCTTTTGTAGTATGTGTCGCATGACGATCTTTCCCGAGACGAAACCCAACAGCTGAGCTAATGAATGATGCCGCTGGAGGAGGTTAATATTGTTAGCCTGGATGTGGGGACAATAATGATGTGAGTTTCTTATGCAGCGCAGCAGTTCAATAATAGATAGATCAACGACAGTACTCAGCTATTTTGCTCACACAGGCGAAGCAGGTCGGTCCGTAAAAGGTGGTGGTATTAAATTCATTGCGGATGACGAGAAGGCGTGGTGGTTAGGTGGCCGCCGGCAGCGCTTACAATAGCATGGTCTTGTCATGGTGTGGAGGCTGTTTGAATTGAATGTTATGCTGTCGCTGGAGTGGCCGCTGGCCGCCGTTGCTTTTTGAATTCAATAGTACTCCCTCTGTCCCAAAAAAAAGTGTTTTTCCTGCGGAAAACCGGCGTCGCGCCTTGGTCCTCCTGTGTGGTCTGTCACGCTAGAAAAAGAGGTACTAGAGCTGCTTATTGCAGACTACGTTATGTGTATGCAAAGATGTCTCTAGTAATCAGGTACAAACTACTCTAAGTTTGGACCCAGCCTCGAAAGCCGAAGTAAATTCGGCAGTGTCAGCCGGGTCGGGTGGGTGGGAAAAAAAAAGATGAACAGCTATAGGATTGTTCTACACGATATTGGTGCTTGATGAACAATGTCCATGGCTGTTCTCTCTCTCTCAACATCCCTTCTGTCTGTCCCTAACTGTCACAAGCAAATAGGACCGGTATTGATTGTGCAACTAGAGCCAGAAGAGACCACTAGGAACACGGATATCATGGTGACTAAGCTTAAGAGCTAAAGAAGAAGAGTGGGCTATTCCCAAAGGTGATGAAGGAGCACCAACGTGCGACGCCATCTTGTGTGAGAGGATCAATCACGGGTTCTTACCGTGGTTGCTACTTGACACGTGTGAACAGGAAGAATGACTGTCGTAACGGTATTGGAATACCGGAAGAGAGTCATTCCCTGTGACATTCTCCCCCGAACTAGTGTGAACCAAAAAGAGCTATCAAGACTGGAAAACCCATGGTAAACCATCCGGATAAAAAACCAGTCTATCAGATAGAGACCAAAACCCAACTTGGGAAAAAAGACCTCCAGGCAATGTCAATTTCGATCGAATCAAGGACGTAAGTTCTTTTGTGATATTAGAGCAACCAAATGTACTTTCCTTGACATCGGTTGTGTGTGCATAGGATTTGGCCAAGACGTCGTTGTTCAACGTTCAGTTTCCATTTCCAATTCGAATAATTTCTCTATACACACCCCCTGTACTCCTCAATACTATGGGGTCTTTATCAATTGTTGTAGCGCTCACTAGACTAAACTAACTGAGGCTCGTTTTTGTATCGTACAGTTCCTTTCGTGTCAACTTCAGTCGCTTGAAGAAGAGACCTCCGTTGGAGTCTCTGCTTTCGGCAGATTTAAGACTTTAAAAACGGCTAGATCAAAGCCTACGAACCAAATCAGTATTTGGGATCGCGACGCTTCGAAGTTCTTTCGAGCGTTTGGAACTATCCACCAATTTCTTTCGGCAGCGGCCATCCTGGCGACCAGAGTATGACAAGTGTCTATCTTGGACAACGCTTTACTGGCTTCGCAAGGCTGCGTTAAACGGTGTGGTACGAAGAGACCAGATTGTCTTCCGGCTGCATTCGGATTTGACGATCGGGCTGCATCAACAGGTTCACAAGTGACTCTGTTTTTGCGGCAGTAGTACGGCGGTGGGTGCATTGTAATTGTAACAAGTACATATTGCACTCCGTCCAGAGAGGTTGTATCATCTCTGTATTCTTGAATATCGTGACTTACGTGTTGGAAGAGTATCACTGGCTTCATGTGCATTCATCACTTCTGCCTAAAACGATTTAATCAAGAGTCTTGAAGAACAGGTAGAGAGTCCGCTTGAACTTCACTTGAAGTGTGAGAAGAGGAGTCACTCTATCTCGCGGATTCACCAACATCCCGTTCGAATCTTTGGTAGTGGGAAAGTCAACCACTTTGAACGAGCCGTGGAAGGTCGATCATTGTTTCACACATAATAATGGCAATTTGAATGTTGCAAAGGGGTAAGCGCATCCTGAGCTCCCTCCTCAGCCTTCTTTGGCACCTCTACCTAAATCGAATCTAATATCAGATCAGACGATAGGGCAACAACAACTGCATGCACAACTGCATAACTTCCTGATAAAATAAGCGTACTTGCATCAGTACCTGTCAGAACCTCGTTGACGTAAAGTGCGTTCTTACGATCCATCGGCCTAAGGCACAAAACGGTCGTGATATACCAGATCCCCTAAGCAAGGTCTTGGATCTTGGATTGAAGAGCTGCCGGAATCACCACAGAGGTATCTCCTTTTGCATCGTTGCATAGGCTCTGCATACATCATCTCTGTCGAAGATCATTAGAATATTTCTCGATCCCATTAGAATGTTGCGGCAGGTCCAGGAACATACGTAGCTAGCTTTGCTTCATCAACGTTTATATCAGAACACTATCTTCTACTTCCATGTCGTGTGTGACTATGCGCAGTCACAAGAGCTTACCATTTGTCTTCGTCATCTTTAGATCAGCCACTCAAAGAGCTGCTGTCTTCCCAAGTCTGCATTATAACAGCGCACTCCAATGAGCTGCTGTCGGTACCTCTTCCTTTGTAGGTGTGGCATGTGTCGTGAAGGATGACGCTGTCAAACGCTGGTAATGTATGTACTACTTTCCTTTACGCTGAAGCATCACACCGTCGACCACTGAGGATCTCAACTGAGGCAGCGCAGCCTCGCTAGCACTAGCCCCGTCGCAGTCGTAATATCTTCCCCTTGCAATTAGTTTGAGGTTGATTTGATAAATATGAGTAGAGATTGTCTCCCGGAGGGTATGGCGGCCCTCGCCCTGTCTTTAGACCGGAAGAACTCCAGGCACAAATGCCGAGAGGAGGTGATAGCACATTACTCACCCGCACTCCGACACGCGCCCTTGAACTTCTTTTCGAAGTTCAAGCTTCATCACTTCATCTCCTGTTGTGCACCACGACAGATGCCAGTCGATGAGTGTCTTCAAGAATCGATACTCCCCCAAGCCTTGCGCTTGAATGAAGTAAGCTCAGCCAAAATTCCGATCAACTCTGAATTTGGAAACGCCTTAGACATGCATCTAGTCGCTGGCGATTGATCATGGGAACGCTTCCTTGTTTGGTCAGCATCCCTCCTCCCCGTACCATATTGACCGAATTTCGAGGAGGCCCCACATTTGCCACTAAAAGCAGCGGAGCAGATCTATTGGTAGTCTTGGTACAACACACAAGAACTAAGATGGCAACCACCATCGTCGAAAGAACAATTTCCAGATGGTGTATCCAAGTGTTAGTCACTTCCTGGGCATGGTAAGTGTCTTTTGCAGCATTTACTTGGAAGCCTCGAGAACTGCCTTGAGCACGCTTCTCTCTTATTTGATCATTATTACCTGCGTTGTGTACACCAAACAACAGGTCGTTCCGATAGAGTTAAACACTTTCTCATCATGTATTACAACATTTCAGTAGAAGATGTCCGGGTGCAAGTGTAGCTCCCTCGATGGCCTGCTCTGTACTGAACCCTCCATGACGCAGGCTTGGCGAGCTCTGTCCCATCTGAGTATCCAATAATCAGGTCACCGAACTATGAACGAAATTTACCATCAGCCGATGAATGTCTCAAGTGCATTGGAAGAAGGTGAACCTCCCGAAACACGGTGAGCAGTCGGCTACGGATCTCAGCCACTCTCGGACTGTAGGACGAGCATTGAGCAAGCAGCCAGCTTTCTCGCAAGTCCTCCACTAGTTGTCTTCAACAACAGCGGTTTAGAAGGACGATGTCTTGTAGTTATCATCTCGTTGTGCTGGTATGCGCCTGTTTGCGACCCTGCCTTGATTTCCGCATGTGCTTTTCCACTTGCTCGAGTAATCCTTGAACGTCCTCTCCTTCACGTGAGAAGTACATCCAGCAAGGATAGTTAAGTCGGATGCATCGAGGTGTGTGCAGGTTCCTTTTGAACACCGTAGGTAATCTGCAGCAGCATGGTTCCAACCACAATCATATTCGCCGACGCGAGATTGCGTTGTGAAAGTAGTCTTCCTTTTCTAGGCATGACCACCGTATTAGTATTGATAGAGTAGTCTCTCCTACGAGACCCACCACTCCGGATAATGTTTGAATTTGAGCTTGCGCAAGAGATTCCTTTCGACTGTGCGTGTAAACAAGACAGAGAATCAAGGTACGAGATTCGGGACTCGGGACACTTGCCATGGACACAAAGTACCAAGGAAGTCCCCTTCCCTTCAGACTAACATCTGAATTGCTCATTAGTATTTTGGAAGATCTCTTTGGTGGAAGAAACGGCACACCAAAGGATATAATCCGATATCTAGGAGAAGCAGAGTAGACAATCGTTACTCCCCCCATGACCTTGTCTTCTGAAATATGTTAGGCATGATTGCCACGTTGGCCAACCACATTTAGAGAACATGGACAATCCATGGCTGCCACAGCGGCACAGACCATTTTGGTTTGGTAATTCCAGTTCAGATTGCTCTTGAATTGTTTCTCTCATTCCTCCTCCTCCCACAATGCAAGCAAGAGGCTGGTCATCCTAGATGCACCAGTGAATAAGGATGAATTTACGCTAAATAGTTCGTCGCTGGATAGAAATGACTTGAACAGTACGCTGTGCGTAACTGAATAGACATGACCTTTCCTTGAACAGCACGCTGTGCGCAACTGAATAGACTTGATCTTTCTTTAACCAGGGCGTCGCTGCACATGTTGAATCAACAGGGACAAATAAAGGGACAAATAAACACGATTTGCTTTCACAGCAATATGATTTTTATTAATTAGGGTAGGTGGTTCAATTGCACGTTCGACTTCGCCCAGTGGGGTATAATCGTCTCGTCATCCTGAGGTACTCGCTTGAGCAAGGCGTAGACTACCTCGGCAACACTGTGTAATAACCAACAATCCATCAAGGCTAAGCGGCTGCGACAATCACAATCTGTACAGAATGCGTCGACAAACATGCTCTCAATAGCTCCAGCTACATGCACTATCATGCTGTAAAGATCAAAACTCTCCACACCTTCTCAGAGGTAGACAAGAGAGTGCGTATTTTTCCAATTGCGACCAGCGTCTTATAAGGAATAAATACTTCTAAGTCTGCTAACTATATCCGCAAACTCTGTTGTTGTGAGGGTATCATCTCGCCTAACAGCAGATGACTCTCGATATGTGAGGGTTGGATGAGAGAACACTTCTCCCCCCACACGTAATTCTAATCGTAGTCCATCGCTCAACAGCTGATGTCCTTTGGATTTAGATGACCGTAGTCTTTTTATTGGAATGAAATTCCTTATTGTGATGAGCTGTGCCACGGTGCATTCTCGCCATGGGCACTTCCTCTACATGAGGAGAATCGAAATTCTTTTCTCACCTCCGATGCACTTCTGTCAACGTCGAAACACACTTCTATCGCACGCCGTCACATCTCCATGGTAGCACGAAACGCCGAGCGTTCATCGCACATCCATGTGTTGACGAAATGGATCTTCTAGAAGCCAATCGATTTTGTTGTACTAGCTCACGGTTCACAAACCCACCAATGTGGATATGCGCTGAATAATATTAATATTTTTCTTCTCAAAGGTCGATCTTTCCCGACCGATGAAGGATTCTTTTGCTTTGCACCCAGTAAACTGGATGGAAATATTTATAAATAATGTCACAAGCAAATAGGACCGGTATTGATTGTGCAACTAGAGCCAGAAGAGACCACTAGGAACACGGATATCATGGTGACTAAGCGTAAGAGCTAAAGAAGAAGAGTGGGCTATTCCCAAAGGTGATGAAGGAGCACCAACGTGCGACGCCATCTTGTGTGAGAGGATCAATCACGGGTTCTTACCGTGGTTGCTACTTGACACGTGTGAACAGGAAGAATGACTGTCGTAACGGTATTGGAATACCGGAAGAGAGTCATTCCCTGTGACACTAACGACCAGAGCGATGCGAGAAGCCGGAAGAAAGAGAAGGAGAAAGACAGGTGAGACGAGATCCGATTTCGTGCGGGCCAAGTCTACCTGTGATTTTCCTGCGGAAAACCGGCGTCGCGCCTTGGTCCTCCTGTGTGGTCTGTCACGCTAGAAAAAGAGGTACTAGAGCTGCTTATTGCAGACTACGTTATGTGTATGCAAAGATGTCTCTAGTAATCAGGTACAAACTACTCTAAGTTTGGACCCAGCCTCGAAAGCCGAAGTAAATTCGGCAGTGTCAGCCACCATGAGAGATGTGATGACACGAGGTGTGAAGAATGTCGAATACTTCGTGTCAACACAAAGACGACGAATGAACGTAGGGAATAGGCGTGAAATGACCACACAGAGGAACATGGTGTAAAAAAAAAGAAGCGCACCTCATTCCGCTCGGGTTAGAGCAGAGTGTTTGGTATAAGCCAGCTCATGAGGTTCGGGATCTCGATAGCGTTTGCCGTCCGTAGTAGGCAGAGGAGGGAGATTGATATTAGATATCTGCATTGCAGCAGTATGTTGATCTGCCGAGTAGAATGAATTTCGGAGATACATCAGGAATGTGTTGCTTTTCCAGCGAAGGCGGGTTTGGATGTAGGAATCGGACATATTGGCCCTGTGAAGAATATTCGCTGCCGTGACGCGAATAGAATGACACGTCCAGTTAAGGAGAGATTTGTCGGTAGGACTAAGGTTGAAGGTTGTTTGAGCGGAACCCCGAATGAATTTCACCACTTGTGAAGCCCTGATAAGGGCATAACCCGTAGGAGAGGAAGGGTCTGCGTACACTGCTAATGGGGTAGAAGCAGAGACGTTGAGAGCAGACGCTCGAAGCGCAATACGAAATGCTGCTAGAACCGGACAAACTGAAGGACGTTCATAATCTCGTTTGTAAGGAATGACTTGGCCATTGTCCTTGTTCTTTTGAAAACGCCAACAGATCTTGACTCCGTCCACCACAGTAACGTGAGCCGGAGTCAAATGATCGGCCCTCGGGGCCCCTGTTCATGGAGCGCAGAGCAGCGTAATAGGGGGCCGCAGGTGCCCTTCTATTACAGGTAGGAAATTCAGAATTATTCAGCCAAAATTTTCTACAGGGTTTAAGGGAGGAATCAGTATATGTGCTTTTTAGTGAGAAGGTTTACCTGGATGACACGTAGAGTCCTCGGTAGAGCCTACCGGCGTAGGATCTGTATGTGTTCCTACGTAGAAAGCGAGAAGTACCTGTTGAAAGCAAGAAATTTACTGTACTAAAGCCGCTTTTTGAGCATCTAAATCGGTCTGTATGAGAAAGAAATACAGGTTTTGCACTGGTGTTAGTCGATTTAGTTGTCTTATTTCTTCGTCGCGAGAAATTGACTTTTTTGGAAAACTGTGCAGTGATCAATTTTGCTAATCACATAGCAGATGCGTACCCTGAGAAATAATCACTTGGGATCTCATAATCTTTCTTCGCCTCCTTCCACTTTTTGTTTGGTTTGGTGATGATTTTGGTAATCCTGTTCTTCAGATCCCTCCTATCTTGAATGAAGTCTCCCTTCATTGCTGTTGCGTACGTTTTTTTAGTGATCTCCTCCAACTTTCTCTTGTTGTACCTGTTCTATGTCTGCTCCGCCGTTCGCTTCCTTTTTTAAAATTGTGCGGTGCACATTTTTACAAATTTACTACTCCGTGTTTGATTGTTGACTGCTCCACTTTTCCCCCTAAGTGTGTTATACCCACTTCGCTTGCTTCATTAAAATTGTGCAGTGCACATTTTTACAAATTTGATTGTTGAGTGAATTGTGCAGTGAACGATTTTGCTTTTCCCTCTTGAATAGACTTACTAAGTAGTCTGCAGAAAAGAGATTGCCACTCCCGGGGATCGAACCCCTGTGCCTCACAAATTCACACGCATGAAAAGAGATTTTCAACCCGGGGATCGAACCCGGTGCCTCACAAACTCACATGCACGCTCAAACCAACTGTACACTAAGGGGTCATCACTGACATTTAGGCACAAATATAATAAACAGTATGAGAATTCTATACTAGGAATCGAACCCCTCTTTAACCAACTACACCAACACTACCTACATCATTGCAGAGCAACTTTATAGCCGAATTCCGTTGTAAAAAGACCACTAACAAACCAAACTGCAAATGGCCGACTGCAAAATGACACAATACTCGACAGGCCCCGAGGGCCCGCGCTGCCACAGGCACCACCACACCACCACTCTCGCCACATTCTGCACGCCCCTGTTTATAAATGCGATGGCCAGACTTATCAAAGAATCGAAAATCCTCCCCTATAAATGCCTTTGGTTGAGGTGTGTCCTGAGCAATTGTGGGTTCGGTCATTTCGATGCCTGGACCGTCCTGACACCACTCACTGCGACGTGCCCCCGTGAAGCGGCCAAGCAAAATCCAATCCAGTATAGAGGACTCTAACGAATGAGGTTGCTGGAGACGGACTAACTTCAACATATTGGCTAGCATAGAGTCGTAAATCATCTCTTTCCGATTCTTGACAGATTCGTATGACTTGACAGCTTGCAGAAGAGGAGTGACCAAGTCCTCCTTCACGAAGATTGGGTCCGTTGGGTCAGGTAGATTTCTATTACTGTGAAGACCGATCGCAGCAGAAAGATATCCGCGAAGGGTAGCGTGCTTGATGCGAATAGACTTGATGGTATTGCCTTGGATAAGATGGACGGTATAACACGCAAGGAGGAGATGGCGAGCCTCGAGAGGGGCCGATTCCATGCATGGATCCTTAACATCGACCATTTCACAAAACTTCAGGTAGTGAATGATCCTGGATTTTCGAGTACGATGCGGTTTAGACGCAGTGGATCGACGAGTTTCCCTGTCAATAGTGTCTCTGTAATGGCTGAGAGCAGCTCTTGACTTGGCTGAAAACGAGCGCAGCCACGAAGCTGCGGATAAGAAGTTGAAAGAGAGGCGAAGAATTGTCGTGAGTCTTTGCCCAAATCAGAACGAGAGAGAGCATCAGCAATTGTGTTGTCCTCCGTAGTGATGCGCTCGGTACTAAGACCCAAAGGATTATTGATCATAAGAGCACATAAAAGACGGCCCAAAGCCCTCCCTAAAGGTGATCGCTTGCATCCCTTGATACACCAAATCTCAGCTGCCACGTTGTCAATGTAGATAAGTGCGATGGGAAAAGGATTGGATGGGTCCTGATGGAGACGGTAGTACAAAGTCATGCCAGCATACGTAATGATAGCTGATGCAAACTCTAGAACGTTGATACTGATGAGCTCCTGATCTGGACGATGCTGATGGAATCGAAGTGTAGCTGCCCGAATTTGATCGCTCCATGGAAGATGCCACCAGAAGGAGCAATCTCGTGACCAGCCTCCTCCTGCGTCGAGACTGCTATCACACCAACTTTTGCCAGTAGGGTCCCTATCAACCAGATGAGCGATGGGGGTGCGGAAGGAGATGGAGGAAGAACGAAGAGCTGCACGGATGAAACCCAATTCTTCTTTGGCCGTGGAATTCAAATAGTAGGGCTTCCTCGACTGATGAATCGTTCGATGGATAAAAGCCTCATCGAACGTGCGATGAGTTGCTGACCGATACTCATTCTGTGCTGCCCGCTTGACCGCATCCCGAAAATTTTTATTAGTTTGCATCTCAAAAGCTCGATTATCCGCGAGGGCATGCGCCAACGAAGTGTATAAATGAGACATAAGATGTGTCATCCAACGGGAGGTAGTTGCAAGATGATTGAGATGGCCAACTAGAACTGACATATCTTTCAAGTAGAAGCTCTTGCGACCTGCATGGAACGCATCAAGAAGCTGAGTTGTGCGAGCGATGAATTCTGGGGGGGGACCAACGTCCATTTTGCGAGTATTAAACTCCAAACCCAAAACCTTATTGAAATGGGAGATGGCCATTTCAATCAACTTATCCCACGATACAGGATCGACACGAGCAGAAAGATCAGATTCTCCCAACGTAATAAACATAGCTTCGATAGACGCTGCAATGGCTTGTTCCACGCGAATCCTGCAATACACCTCAGCGTATATGTCATCGTCGACAAACAACGCATGTGGAGTATCGATTGGTTGTCCTGACGCATCCAGAACACCAGGGTTCTGGGAATCTCGGAAGGCCGGAACGAAGCTCTTGGTAGTAGACGAGTCTAAGGAAACATCCCACTGAAGTTGGTCCAAATATTTCCTATGCTTGTCCCTCAAAGAAGCATCTTGAAACAACCCTTGGGCTAGTTCCTCTATACACCGTCTGACTCCTTCCCAATTCGCGGGAGAGAAGTCCGAACCAAAAGTGCAACCAATCTGAACCCAAAGCTGAGAAAAAATCGTGTAGCAGAAGGCCCCCACCACATCAGGATGATGTTTAATCTGCCGAAAGCACGTCTTGACATCGTTCGCATGAATGACTATATCAGCTTTCGGATAGCTAATGCGCAAATTCCACAATCGGTTAAAAAATCGACGAGGGACTTCCCCATAAAGACAATCCAATTCGCTACCCTCAGGGGTGCTAGTCATCATATTGATAGGTACAGCATCCGGCGTTGGTCGAAATTTTGCATTGAAAATTTGTCGAGGAGATTTATGGGGGTGGAGAAGTACAAATTGAGGAGTGAGGAAGATGTGAGGGCAAAACCTAGCGATCCATCCAGGGAGAGGAAAAGCTGAGTTGTTCTTGTATTCCTTTAACATATTCTTCACCACGAGGTCTTTGTTGCGGGCGATAGAGGGATCATTGCCATGAGTACGATAAATTTCAAAGTTCTCATGAGATGACTCGGCTGTAAACCGATTCGGACAACCGACCGTCATGATCCGCCGATAATGAGCGATGTTAGCAGATGAAACCCCATAACGTTCCATAAGAGAACAGGCTCTGTCCACATCGCGATGCCCCCCCCAAATACTTAGATCCTAAAAAACGAACCGCTGCTGAGATATTCATATTGTAGTGGAAGAGAAGAGCGAGAAACTCTTGCTCTTTCCTAACCGGGATAGTCTTGCACGATGCCCACTCCGAATCGGAGTCACGCAAATGCCGAAAATCGAGACGAGCCACGGAAACCATACTAGCCGCAAGATGGTGGATCAGTTGGTGCGCAGAGCAGAGTGCCGTGAAGCTATAAAAGTCGAGAAAGCCAGACTGGAAGACATGGAACACAATGTTGGTGAAGCTTGGTTGCTTGACAAAACTATGGGAGAGATCGGGAAGGCCAAAGGGAGTGCGAAGCAGCAGCGTAGCCATCGACGGAAGAGTCGATTTCCAAGCTGGATGAACCGAAGGATCACGAAGGGAACGGATGGACAAGAACAAAGATTCGATAGGAAGGAAGGATGACTTACCCTGAACCGCAGGGAGAGAGGATGATTTGACGCCAAAGTAATTCTGATTGTACTGAGACAATAGATTGTCCCCAGGCGAAGTCGAAGAAGATTTGGAACTTATTGAAGACACCGCTGCTGATGGAGGCGGGAGAAGAGGAGCGGGCGATGATGCCTTTACTGACTGAGCTACCTTTGGTAAGGGAGAAGATGTTGATGACCGACGAAGCACTGTAGCCGGAGAAGTTGTGGGAGCCAGTGAACTGGGAGAAGGTTTTGCTTGTGACTGACGAATTGCTGCAGCCGTGGCTGCCTGATGAGCACGAAGCGTAGATTGATGGTTTGTTCGAGAGGGAGGTGGTGTGGTGTAGTGGTATCACCGCCTCTCTTCTGGTTCGGGGTCTTGGGTTCGAGTCTCCCCCGTGCCAAATCCTGGCTGTTTGAGGTGTCGCAGCTCGGAGTGCGATCTGGGAAAAAAGACCATTACTTGGTTTGGAATTTCATATCACTGCCTCTTTGCTAATTCCGGGGTGATGGAAAAACTGTTGGTTATTTGCTTAATTACACTCGAAGGGTAGTAACTTGTGACATTGCTCTAGATAATTGTAGATAATTTCGCCCCTGGAGGGCCAACCATGACGTACTTTAAGATTTCCGTTAATTTTTTTTTTGGTTTGTTCGAGACCTAGTTGAAGGTGATGATTTGGATGATGATGAATTATGAAAAACTGGAGGAGGCTTATATGATGAAGGACGTAACGAAGACTTATGCGGAAGAACGCGGCGGTGTGCGGATGCCACTGCCCTCCCAGACGTTGATGATAACAATGACCGAGAAGTAGTTGACTGGGACTTAGACTTAGAAGATACTGGCACGTTGGGGCAAGATAGTCATTCGATCTTGAGTTTCGCCCAAAGATGAGACGGAATGACAGCTTTGTTCCAAGACAAATTCGAATTCGAATCTACAAGAACGCAGCATGCCTCGAGAATCTGCGGATGCCAGTCTGTGATGGAAGCAGGATGATCAAATGGGCAGTTTGGAAAACGACAACCTGCTGTACCGTCCTTGACATGAGCTATGCACAACCAATTAATTTTTGCGCGATCGGGTAGCACCTTCTGAGGAAAATCTGGAAGTTCGTTACTGCTGCTCTGAATGATTTCACCAACTTTCCGATGAACCTTTGGGGGTGGGACACTCTTGCCCGACCCCGGGGTGAAAGCTTTTGGCGTGTGGGGAGCACAAGGAGTGTGTGGCGTCTTTTGGTTCAGCCGAGCTGCTGCAGCCGCAGCGACCTCATTAGCTTGTTCCTTTAACTTTTGAGCAGTATGTTTCTGATAAAAAATTGAACTCAAGAACAAGTGATTCTGTTGAACAGTCCTAGCCCCCGTAGAAATCCACTCTGTAATAGTCCCCACCGCTAGGGTGATGAGATTATCGATATGATCGTGTTTGTCCGGTAAGATAGAAGAGAATTGTTTCCTACATACCTTCGAATGATGAGTCACCGCGTTGGCCATCTTTAGAATTTCTTGAAGAATGGCATTGATTCTCTCTAACAACCAATATTGAAAGGCCACCTTGTAGTAATGATCCAACAGATCGTACCACAGCTTGAACGGCTTAGACACGATCACGTCCTCGAACTGGTACGCCATCGAATGAAGAAGGGGTGCATCTGCCTCATTCTTTGTAGCATCATACTCATACACCGTCATACAAAGTAAAACGCAATTGGAAAGGAGAGTGAGGAGCTGCCCGAGGTAAGATAAGTTATTCACCACCAGAATTGATGTATCCACCTTAGTCCTTTTTGCATCATGCTCTTCCCTCATATTTTCCAAGACCCGTTGATCCTTGCTTTCCGAATTTTGTTCACGTTGCTTTCGAACGTCTGCCGTATCTGTCAAGAAGAAAAGCGCCGTAAGACCCCTCTTTGTGGTTGACATGGCTTTCATTGACTGAAACTCTCCCGCGGGTTTGAGGTAGAGAAGAAAACTCTGTTGGGCATCATCCTCCCACGCTGTAATATTAGCTGGATGGATGAGACGGTCCCGACTATCGCTGTTGGCCTGCATCTGTTCTTTCCCCAAGTCCGCAAGCTGTGAAGCTGCCCATGTTTTTTGTTTACTGGGAATAATAGACTCCACGTCTTCGCGGAAAGTAGGTGGCGTGAACACTCTGGTGCCATCCGATCTCTCTTGGTAGCGTGCTCCAAAAATCGTGTAAGAAGCCAGACGCTTTTCCCCGTCGGAAGGCTCTGGGAGAGCCTGCTTGGGTGTGCCCAACGCTGAAACCTCCTCGATATCCCCCCGGCTCCACTAACTGCTCCTCCCAAGGTGATGGTTCCCCCCAAAGGATTAGTAGGGGCCAAAAAAGGCGCCAAGTTATCAGTGTTTCGAGTACACGCATCCTCATACCTCTGCTGATCTGCGGGGCTAAGAAAGGACCACGCATAAAAGGGGTGGGATTCCACCGTGACGTTGGACGGAAGAGTGGGAAGAACAGAGGCCAACTCCTTCAAGTTAGCAAGAACCGCCTCCCCCAACACCTTCTTGTGGTTTGAGACTAACTTCTTCCACTTTGGTGCCAAAGGATGAATGGTCGTCAGAAACTGAGTAACATCATCAGACAACTTCCCCGTGACGACAAACTTCGCTCCCCAACCAGTAATAAAACCGATATTAGCTGCAACAATAACGTACGTCTTTCCCCCATCTAGATGAGAAGCCAAACAAGGAAATTTATTCCCCAAGAATGGCGGACCGAATGGAAACTCGCTATCATCATCCCAATCCTTCTTATCCACGACAGTGTAGAAGAGGTTGCAAATATTGACAGGTGCCACCGCTGGTTGATCCTTAGTAGCCCGTGTGCTTAAGTTTCCCACGAACTGGTCGCCCTCTGGATCGTAAAAGGGGAGGGTGCCATGAGTTAATTCGAACGAACCATCGGGTGACATAGTGATCAAGGAGATGCCACAAACCAATGAGTGATCGGTCATGGTTGCGAGGCGTCCCTTATCCTGTCCCTCCAAACTGGCGGAGAACTGCTTTCTTGAAGGCAGGGGTTGACAATGTGTCTTTGGAAGCCGTGAGGGAACCTCCCGCTCCGATAGTAGAAATGGCTGAAGAATAAAAAATTTAGCCGATGAAAAGTTGGTAGAGAATAAGAGGTGAGAAAATATTTCTTATGGATATGGTCAAGTTAGGGCATATGATCGTGATTTTTAGACGCTGAAACATCCCCCTTGATATATATTCTGGGCGCCCCCAACCCCTAAGGGTTGCTGCAGTCCCCCCCGACGAATTAAAAAAGACCGAAAGGTCAGAAAGAGCTGGTCTCACGGACCGATAGAGAAGTGGCAGATATCATGCCGAGAAAAAAGCCTGACCAGGCTGATCGAGATGTTGGGGCCGTTATAGACCGATAGGGGTTGGCTGATAGAGGCCATTGGCAGACTGCCAAGATATTGGGGCCGTTATAGACCGATAGGGGTTGGCTGATAGAGGCCATTGGCAGAATGCCAAGATATTGGGGCCGTTATAGACCGATAGGGGTTGGCTGATAGAGGCCATTGGCAGAATGCCAAGATATTGGGGCCGTAAAGACCGATAGGGATTGGCTGATAGAGGCCGATTTTACTATGCTGACTTTGAATTGACTTACCGTTGGTGTTGACCGACATGGTAGCAAAAAAAAGATTAGCTGAGCTATAGGATTGTTCTACACGATATTGGTGCTTGATGAACAATGTCCATGGCTGTTCTCTCTCTCTCAACATCCCTTCTGTCTGTCCCTAACGACCAGAGCGATGCGAGAAGCCGGAAGAAAGAGAAGGAGAAAGACAGGTGTGACGAGATCCGATTTCGTGCGGGCCAAGTCTACCTGTGACCATCTAGAAGACTGCGTCAGAATAAGCTCAATTTTAGTCGATAAAATTGCTAGCGCACATCGTTGGAAAGCTAATTTCACGGCGGATCCGCTTATTTGTGGATTGGAGGTTGTTAAGCGATTATTTGTGCTCATATTGTTGAAAAAGAGGTAAATTTAACCTTAAACCTAACCCTAATGCAAAAACTAACGTGTAGACAGATCACTTTGTACTTGTAGGAATAGTACGATTACGCGAAAATTATTTTCTGTACTTCAAATGGACACTTTTTTTTGGGACAGAGGGAGTATATAGATATTCATTACATTTTCAATCCACTTCCCGAGATTTTGAGGTGAGAATAGAAACATCCTAGCCTATGTCACAGCGTGTATTGAACTGTCTCTGATCCAATAATTGGGAATCCAACTAATATATAAAAATCATTAAGTATGTACATATGGTATATATAGGCACAGAGCGTGGTGTTGTGTGTTTCTCGTTTCTCCTGAGGGAGAAAGTCTCACCAGGCCTGCCGGAATTTGATTGGGGTGACGTGCAGACGTTTGACAGAGACAGATGTCGTAAATAACCGGAGAAGACTGAAGACGTGGTTAGACAACACCAAACAGAGCGGAATTGCATCCGTTTTCCGTTTTCCAGCAGTGTTGTTTCATCTCTTGATGGTACAACCCAATTGCAGCAGCTGATAAGTCGTGTCAGATTATCGCCGACCCTGTTGAAAGGGTTGTCTTCTTCCTCTCTCTACAATACGTCACCAGACTGAGGCAGACGTACATTCATTTCAAACTGGAGCAATAACTTTTGTTGAAGGATCATCGACACATATGCAGCTGAAGGGGTCGTGTTATTGATGTAATCGGTGATATATGACGTAGACGCTGAAGCATGTTATCATTCGTGAGTATTTCATCATAAACTTGAATTGTGTGGAGAAATGTGTGTTGATGTTTCAAAAATGAACTCTTACCTTTTTCCGATCCGCCCAAATTCTTCGCGTGCAACGGTACAGAATAACATCAAGAGTGTCCATTGCAGGTCGGTACGAAGAGTCACGTGCAGTTGGTTTTATTCGACGCATCGGTTGAGACGCCAAAACTTTAACACCCACTCCTGATGACTCATTTTTCCTCTCAACAATGGACAAACCTTTCGTCTCAAGTCAGTTCTTCTCCACGTTCGCATGCAACGGTGCTGTCATGATTATTGTGGTTGAATTCATGGCGGATGATGAGAGGGCGTGGTGGTTAGGTGTTGAGACAAATTGATTGCACTCACAGGCGAATCATTATATAATGTACTCACATTTTAAGCTCATCTACCAATGATAAATCAACCGCCCAAAAGTGACTCTTAGATGCTCCCTCCTCCTCAAATAGATCTCATTCATAATAGATGCTGCATCAGTTAGTCTGCTACTCACTTGATGGAATCCCACAGTTGAAAGACCGTACGCAACTGACTCTAACTACCGACGGCACAAACGACACAATAGATTTAGAGGGGTGATGGAATCACACTCATTACAGAAAAAAGCATTCAAACAGGATTAATGAGTTGTCCATCACCCCAGGAAATCATAAATGTGTCAATGCCATCCGCTACCAATACCAACAGACAGAAAGCTGATAAATAAACGCTGATAAATAATCAGAAAAACGCTGACGCCAATTGGAGGAGATTGGGAGTGGAGACCTGTGTGTGTGGAGTTGTTTCCGGAAATTCATAGGAGTAAGTAACAACATTATTTTGTATAGCAGATGAAATAGACACAGAAAATGATTACTTACCTACTACATTTTTATCGCGAGGAGGCGATGTGATAATAGGAGTAGGTTGTTTAGGGAGGCGTTGTGGCCCCAATAGGTGTCGGCCGCTTTCTTCTGGAGCGTCCACTGCAGGTTGGTCCGATGAGTCACGTGCAGTTGGTTTTATCAGACGCATCGGTTGATACGCCCAAACTTTAATACCTACCATACTGATGACTCATCTTTCCTCTCATAAATGGTGGACAATCCTGCTGTCTTTCAACGTCTCCTTCTTTGCCCTATTTCTATTCTCCCAATCGTGTGCTGCTGCTGCTGCTGCATAGTCGCTTCCTCATTCCTCACCATCAGTCGGTTTGTCAGTGTAAGTTGTAAAATAAAACGATAATGTACTGGAGAGCCCTGAAGTACTCAACAATAATTGAATCTTTATCCTATTACTTCCGAGGTGCTTGTTTACCAAATCAATGAGAGCATTGATTTCGGCTTTTTGCCTTCATCAGTGGCAGAGCAAAACGTTCAACTCGTCCACGTCAGCATTCGTGAAGATGTTCGAACAAGCTGTGACCCCAGTGCCACACGGAATTGAACTTCCCCAAGTTCAGCTGTTCAAGTTTATTTCCCGAAGCACTTGAAGATGGCGTAGCCATCTTCGTGCGTCGGGAAATAAAAGGGGCTTACTAATGACATCCCGAAGGATGACATCTTCAGCCCCTAACAGCAGGCGTTTAGATTCACCCACGACGTATGAAGCACTAGGAACCCGATGCTTGCATATTTTTATGTACGGTACAGGAACCCTGTACCTGTACGCGGAACCCGATAACCGAAAACCTGCGCGCTTTGGCAGGGGGTATCGGTACGTCGATTTCACTCACGATGCGATTCGTCAATATTCTTCTTCTGGCTTGCCTAAGTATATCTTGATAGCGCTGTTTTGTCGACTAGCTCTTCTGGAGAGCAGTTGCAGTTCTCAACTGTCCAGATAACACTTCTAAGGCCCCGAAGGGACAAAGATTAGCTAAAAGGAATTGAAGAGATCGACCTTCACAGAGAGCGATTCTCATCTGCCCAGATAACACTTCTAAGGCCCAGGAAGGGACAGAGATTGGCTAAAAGGAATCGAAGAGATTAACTTCTCTGGAGGACTCTGGAGCGTAATTTCACTTGCCCAGATAACACTTTCTAAGGCCCTAGAAGGGACAAAGATTAGCTAAAGGGGCGAGAGAGATTGCGTTAGTAGGTCGTAGCATTCAACTTAGCAGCACCACTCATCTTGCCCTGATCCATCCTGACGACGTAAACTGACGTAGGACCTGCAAAGGACAAAAAAGATATGCTAGCGGGATGTGTTAGTGTAGGTAATGAAATTTATCCTCAAACTCATGCTCACCGAGGGCAACATGTCGTGCCCACCCCCATGGATAGAATTCCACCGGGTTAAAGGTCAGAAGGACGTGACCAAGTTGACATTTGTTTGGTTCCAGGTCCAGGTTCCAGCCAGGAATCTGAGCCGCTGGTCGGTGCATGCGAACCAAGAACAAGAGAAGTTCCGTCAATTTAAATTTGAATTGGAGGAAAGCGGCCACACCACAACAGTTTCATAAAAAATGGCATTTGGGTGACGTTCAGACGATAACAGTGTAAACTTAATCGCCTACTTACAGCTACCATAGCTGTCTCATACCTCATACTATTTTCACGCCACGATAGACTATACCAGGATCTGGTCTGTCATGGTCCCGTAATTAGCCAGTAAGCTAGCTCACTTCTTGTCTTCTTCTCCTTCTAAGTATCTGTATCCAAGGGTAAATAAGCAGGGTTGGCGTCGTTTTGTGAAATTTCAAATTCAATTTACCATCTCGTCCGCTAACCGGTATTCGAATTTAGCGATCTGTAACATGTTCCGACGTATCGCTCATATGATCCGCAGTGATCCAGAAACGGCATCAAATTTTCCTAAGTAAAAGTTTCGTTACGACTTTGAGATCCCTATAATTGAGTCTCGCTTGCCTTCATTGAGTCTCGGTTGCCCGCCCGATCTCCGTCATTGTAAGCTCAAATTGAACACTCTCTGCCGGCAACCATGGTCAGCGTTGCCGCCGCTGGAATAGACCAAGTTAACAACCGTAATATCGGCCGATCGGTGGCTGATCGTTACTATGGATTACTATGTCTGTGTTATCGTGCTTGAATTCAGCAGAAACGCTCCTTGGGATGTTCAATAAGCATTGTGCAGTGGGCGGCGCTCGCCGGACGTCACCGCCTAATATTGCCTCCATGCTGCCTTCTCTCAGGGGATTTGGCAGCGGCGAGGGCTTCAACACATACAAAATAATCCATAGTAACGATCAGCCACCAATCGTCCCATAATCCGGCTATTAACTTGGTCTAATTCAACGGCGGCAACGCTGACCAGGTTGCCGTGCCTTGCGCAGCTAGCTTGGTTAGTGCTGATCATCCTGTTCGGACCGGCACTGACTTTCGCTTTCCAGTTTACGGACGAGACGGTAACGGTACTCAGCTTTTTTAATAATACGTAAACTTTTGGCGGGATCCGTCGTCGCCAACCCTGCTTATTTACCCTCGCCTTGTCTGTATCTTCTGTTGTCTGTTGTCCTCTCCATGTCCTGCCTCGTGCGTGCCTCGTGCCCTCTCTCTCTAGAGATAGTTAGTATAATATGTAGCACGCGTGTAGATATCCGAAAGTTATGTCGCCTTAACGCCTTGCGTTGGGAGGAAGACCCTTGCAATCCCATTAGCAATACGAGGGAGAGACGGTGGTGACATCAGCCGTAGCCTCGTAGCGACCACGATCGACACCATCAACTCGGCGGTGGGGCAACCAATTATTAATATTGGTCAGCAACGAGCGTTTTCTATCCCGGAATAATAGAAGACGATAAAAGCTATCAACAATAGGCTGTTAGGCAGGCAGTAATATTCACGTCAGCCTATATTCCACACCCTCCTCCCGATATTCAATCGACCCGCTCGCATTATCACTACCGCATTATCTGATTCTGGATTCTGGGGTGGCGAAAACAATTATTATTACTAGGTGATAATTATTATTGACGGGTAATCCCGATGCGCCTTTTGCTAAGCGCAAGCAACTGTTCTCCCGAAAATTTGTATAGTAGGTGCTAGGATCAGGGCTCATGTAGGATCCCCCATTGTGGTAGTTGTGTTGTTTTGATTTCCAATTAGAGCCAAATCGCTCGAGGATATTTCATGGGGTTCTTGCGAATGCTTGTTGGGCCAAATTGGAAGCAGCGTGAGCTGACGTGAAGATGTTTTCTTTCACGTGGGGTTTTTGTATCACGTCAATATCGTAGCGTCAGCTCAAAGTCCATTCAAATACAGAACGAAAGTATAAGGTGAACGATACGTCCAGAGTCAAACTCTTCCATCCTTGTTCGCTTATCGGCTATTGCTTTACGGATGGAGTCAGCCATGAGTGTATATGTGATCGTCAGTATAGATGTATCCGTGAAGAGAAGGAGAACGTCAACCAAAAGAAAGTTACTGTTAACACTGTCCTAAAATATTAATGTTACAGCCACATATTCTATTATCACGAAGTCTTTGTACACATATTCTCATAGACTGCCTCAGCAATCAATATCTGAACAATGTCTATCAACTTGTCACGGTACATCCTCTTCACCCTTAGGGGCATACCGCTAATGTTTCAAAACCTTGCCCAGATTGGACGGCATAATAGTCTGTAATGACGCCCGTACTAGCATCTTGAGCCTTGATGCACATATAAGAAGTACATTCACACTCGGATGTAAACCAGGTAAATACAAAACAAGCCCTTGGTCTGATATTCCTGAAGTGTAGATAGTAGTGGAAGGGTTCTCAACAACGGCGAGGTTACCATCACTTCCAAATTTGGCAAAATCCCCAACACTCAAAGATTCCCAAAGTACTGAAGGAATTTCGGTGTTGTACAATACCAGATTCCCATCATTTTGAAAAATCAACAAAACTTTGCCATCCGGAGTAACAATATATTGACCAATCAACAGTAAAAACTCGTCTCTCCCAAACCCTTCATAGGAAGGCTCTAGAGAAGGCATCGAACTGGGCTCTGACGAAGGCTGGGTCGACAAAGAGGGAACGAAACTCGGCTCTGATGAAGGAGAAAAAGATACCGATGGATTCAACGACGGAGTTGAAGATGGTGCTCCCGATACAGAAGGTGTCAAACTGGGCACAGAAGAAGGAGCACTGGAGGGAATCGAACTAGGCTCTGACGAAGGCTGGCTCGACAATGAAGGAAGGCTACTTGGTTCAGAAGAAGGAGCACTAGACAACGATGGATTCAATGAAGGAGTCGAAGATGGTTGTCCACTAGGCTCTGATGAAGGAGACGTAGATAGTGATGGATTCAACGAGGGAGCCGAAGATGGTTGTGCACTTGGTTCAGAAGAAGGAGCACTAGACAACGATGGATTCAATGAAGGAGTCGAAGATGGTTGTCCACTAGGCTCTGATGAAGGAGACGTAGATAGTGATGGATTCAACGAGGGAGCCGAAGATGGT
>CM074132.1:1755887-1782357 GCA_037178625.1 Skeletonema tropicum | reverse complement strand
TACGTCTCCTTCATCAGAGCCTAGTGGACAACCATCTTCGACTCCTTCATTGAATCCATCGTTGTCTAGTGCTCCTTCTTCTGAACCAAGTGCACAACCATCTTCGGCTCCTCGTTGAATCCATCACTATCTACGTCTCCTTCATCAGAGCCTAGTGGACAACCATCTTCGACTCCTTCATTGAATCCATCGTTGTCTAGTGCTCCTTCTTCTGAACCAAGTGCACAACCATCTTCGGCTCCCTCGTTGAATCCATCACTATCTACGTCTCCTTCATCAGAGCCTAGTGGACAACCATCTTCGACTCCTTCATTGAATCCATCGTTGTCTAGTGCTCCTTCTTCTGAACCAAGTGCACAACCATCTTCGGCTCCCTCGTTGAATCCATCACTATCTACGTCTCCTTCATCAGAGCCTAGTGGACAACCATCTTCGACTCCTTCATTGAATCCATCGTTGTCTAGTGCTCCTTCTTCTGAACCAAGTGCACAACCATCTTCGGCTCCCTCGTTGAATCCATCACTATCTACGTCTCCTTCATCAGAGCCTAGTGGACAACCATCTTCGACTCCTTCATTGAATCCATCGTTGTCTAGTGCTCCTTCTTCTGAACCAAGTGCACAACCATCTTCGGCTCCCTCGTTGAATCCATCACTATCTACGTCTCCTTCATCAGAGCCCAGGGACAACCATCTTCGACTCCTTCATTGAATCCATCGTTGTCTAGCGCTCCTTCTTCTGAACCAAGTGCACAACCATCTTCGGCTCCCTCGTTGAATCCATCACTATCTACGTCTCCTTCATCAGAGCCTAGTGGACAACCATCTTCGACTCCTTCATTGAATCCATCGTTGTCTAGTGCTCCTTCTTCTGAACCAAGTGCACAACCATCTTCGGCTCCCTCGTTGAATCCATCACTATCTACGTCTCCTTCATCAGAGCCTAGTGGACAACCATCTTCGACTCCTTCATTGAATCCATCGTTGTCTAGTGCTCCTTCTTCTGAACCAAGTGCACAACCATCTTCGGCTCCCTCGTTGAATCCATCACTATCTACGTCTCCTTCATCAGAGCCTAGTGGACAACCATCTTCGACTCCTTCATTGAATCCATCGTTGTCTAGTGCTCCTTCTTCTGAACCAAGTGCACAACCATCTTCGGCTCCCTCGTTGAATCCATCACTATCTACGTCTCCTTCATCAGAGCCTAGTGGACAACCATCTTCGACTCCTTCATTGAATCCATCGTTGTCTAGTGCTCCTTCTTCTGAACCAAGTGCACAACCATCTTCGGCTCCCTCGTTGAATCCATCACTATCTACGTCTCCTTCATCAGAGCCTAGTGGACAACCATCTTCGACTCCTTCATTGAATCCATCGTTGTCTAGTGCTCCTTCTTCTGAACCAAGTGCACAACCATCTTCGGCTCCCTCGTTGAATCCATCACTATCTACGTCTCCTTCATCAGAGCCTAGTGGACAACCATCTTCGACTCCTTCATTGAATCCATCGTTGTCTAGTGCTCCTTCTTCTGAACCAAGTGCACAACCATCTTCGGCTCCCTCGTTGAATCCATCACTATCTACGTCTCCTTCATCAGAGCCTAGTGGACAACCATCTTCGACTCCTTCATTGAATCCATCGTTGTCTAGTGCTCCTTCTTCTGAACCAAGTGCACAACCATCTTCGGCTCCCTCGTTGAATCCATCACTATCTACGTCTCCTTCATCAGAGCCTAGTGGACAACCATCTTCGACTCCTTCATTGAATCCATCGTTGTCTAGTGCTCCTTCTTCTGAACCAAGTGCACAACCATCTTCGGCTCCCTCGTTGAATCCATCACTATCTACGTCTCCTTCATCAGAGCCTAGTGGACAACCATCTTCGACTCCTTCATTGAATCCATCGTTGTCTAGTGCTCCTTCTTCTGAACCAAGTGCACAACCATCTTCGGCTCCCTCGTTGAATCCATCACTATCTACGTCTCCTTCATCAGAGCCTAGTGGACAACCATCTTCGACTCCTTCATTGAATCCATCGTTGTCTAGTGCTCCTTCTTCTGAACCAAGTGCACAACCATCTTCGGCTCCCTCGTTGAATCCATCACTATCTACGTCTCCTTCATCGGAGCCTAGTGGACAACCATCTTCGACTCCTTCATTGAATCCATCGTTGTCTAGTGCTCCTTCTTCTGAACCAAGTGCACAACCATCTTCGGCTCCCTCGTTGAATCCATCACTATCTACGTCTCCTTCATCAGAGCCTAGTGGACAACCATCTTCGACTCCTTCATTGAATCCATCGTTGTCTAGTGCTCCTTCTTCTGAACCAAGTGCACAACCATCTTCGGCTCCCTCGTTGAATCCATCACTATCTACGTCTCCTTCATCAGAGCCTAGTGGACAACCATCTTCGACTCCTTCATTGAATCCATCGTTGTCTAGTGCTCCTTCTTCTGAACCAAGTGCACAACCATCTTCGGCTCCCTCGTTGAATCCATCACTATCTACGTCTCCATCATCAGAGCCCAGTGGACAACCATCTTCGACTCCTTCATTGAATCCATCGTTGTCTAGCGCTCCTTCTTCTGAACCAAGTGCACAACCATCTTCGGCTCCCTCGTTGAATCCATCACTATCTACGTCTCCTTCATCAGAGCCTAGTGGACAACCATCTTCGACTCCTTCATTGAATCCATCGTTGTCTAGTGCTCCTTCTTCTGAACCAAGTGCACAACCATCTTCGGCTCCCTCGTTGAATCCATCACTATCTACGTCTCCTTCATCAGAGCCTAGTGGACAACCATCTTCGACTCCTTCATTGAATCCATCGTTGTCTAGTGCTCCTTCTTCTGAACCAAGTGCACAACCATCTTCGGCTCCCTCGTTGAATCCATCACTATCTACGTCTCCTTCATCAGAGCCTAGTGGACAACCATCTTCGACTCCTTCATTGAATCCATCGTTGTCTAGTGCTCCTTCTTCTGAACCAAGTGCACAACCATCTTCGGCTCCCTCGTTGAATCCATCACTATCTACGTCTCCTTCATCAGAGCCTAGTGGACAACCATCTTCGACTCCTTCATTGAATCCATCGTTGTCTAGTGCTCCTTCTTCTGAACCAAGTGCACAACCATCTTCGGCTCCCTCGTTGAATCCATCACTATCTACGTCTCCTTCATCAGAGCCTAGTGGACAACCATCTTCGACTCCTTCATTGAATCCATCGTTGTCTAGTGCTCCTTCTTCTGAACCAAGTGCACAACCATCTTCGGCTCCCTCGTTGAATCCATCACTATCTACGTCTCCTTCATCAGAGCCTAGTGGACAACCATCTTCGACTCCTTCATTGAATCCATCGTTGTCTAGTGCTCCTTCTTCTGAACCAAGTGCACAACCATCTTCGGCTCCCTCGTTGAATCCATCACTATCTACGTCTCCTTCATCAGAGCCTAGTGGACAACCATCTTCGACTCCTTCATTGAATCCATCGTTGTCTAGTGCTCCTTCTTCTGAACCAAGTGCACAACCATCTTCGGCTCCCTCGTTGAATCCATCACTATCTACGTCTCCTTCATCAGAGCCTAGTGGACAACCATCTTCGACTCCTTCATTGAATCCATCGTTGTCTAGTGCTCCTTCTTCTGAACCAAGTGCACAACCATCTTCGGCTCCCTCGTTGAATCCATCACTATCTACGTCTCCTTCATCGGAGCCTAGTGGACAACCATCTTCGACTCCTTCATTGAATCCATCGTTGTCTAGTGCTCCTTCTTCTGAACCAAGTGCACAACCATCTTCGGCTCCCTCGTTGAATCCATCACTATCTACGTCTCCTTCATCAGAGCCTAGTGGACAACCATCTTCGACTCCTTCATTGAATCCATCGTTGTCTAGTGCTCCTTCTTCTGAACCAAGTGCACAACCATCTTCGGCTCCCTCGTTGAATCCATCACTATCTACGTCTCCTTCATCAGAGCCTAGTGGACAACCATCTTCGACTCCTTCATTGAATCCATCGTTGTCTAGTGCTCCTTCTTCTGAACCAAGTGCACAACCATCTTCGGCTCCCTCGTTGAATCCATCACTATCTACGTCTCCTTCATCAGAGCCTAGTGGACAACCATCTTCGACTCCTTCATTGAATCCATCGTTGTCTAGTGCTCCTTCTTCTGAACCAAGTGCACAACCATCTTCGGCTCCCTCGTTGAATCCATCACTATCTACGTCTCCTTCATCAGAGCCTAGTGGACAACCATCTTCGACTCCTTCATTGAATCCATCGTTGTCTAGTGCTCCTTCTTCTGAACCAAGTGCACAACCATCTTCGGCTCCCTCGTTGAATCCATCACTATCTACGTCTCCTTCATCAGAGCCTAGTGGACAACCATCTTCGACTCCTTCATTGAATCCATCGTTGTCTAGTGCTCCTTCTTCTGAACCAAGTGCACAACCATCTTCGGCTCCCTCGTTGAATCCATCACTATCTACGTCTCCTTCATCAGAGCCTAGTGGACAACCATCTTCGACTCCTTCATTGAATCCATCGTTGTCTAGTGCTCCTTCTTCTGAACCAAGTGCACAACCATCTTCGGCTCCCTCGTTGAATCCATCACTATCTACGTCTCCTTCATCAGAGCCTAGTGGACAACCATCTTCGACTCCTTCATTGAATCCATCGTTGTCTAGTGCTCCTTCTTCTGAACCAAGTGCACAACCATCTTCGGCTCCCTCGTTGAATCCATCACTATCTACGTCTCCTTCATCAGAGCCCAGTGGACAACCATCTTCGACTCCTTCATTGAATCCATCGTTGTCTAGTGCTCCTTCTTCTGAACCAAGTGCACAACCATCTTCGGCTCCCTCGTTGAATCCATCACTATCTACGTCTCCTTCATCAGAGCCTAGTGGACAACCATCTTCGACTCCTTCATTGAATCCATCGTTGTCTAGTGCTCCTTCTTCTGAACCAAGTGCACAACCATCTTCGGCTCCCTCGTTGAATCCATCACTATCTACGTCTCCTTCATCAGAGCCTAGTGGACAACCATCTTCGACTCCTTCATTGAATCCATCGTTGTCTAGTGCTCCTTCTTCTGAACCAAGTGCACAACCATCTTCGGCTCCCTCGTTGAATCCATCACTATCTACGTCTCCTTCATCAGAGCCCAGTGGACAACCATCTTCGACTCCTTCATTGAATCCATCGTTGTCTAGTGCTCCTTCTTCTGAACCAAGTGCACAACCATCTTCGGCTCCCTCGTTGAATCCATCACTATCTACGTCTCCTTCATCAGAGCCTAGTGGACAACCATCTTCGACTCCTTCATTGAATCCATCGTTGTCTAGTGCTCCTTCTTCTGAACCAAGTGCACAACCATCTTCGGCTCCCTCGTTGAATCCATCACTATCTACGTCTCCTTCATCAGAGCCCAGTGGACAACCATCTTCGACTCCTTCATTGAATCCATCGTTGTCTAGTGCTCCTTCTTCTGAACCAAGTGCACAACCATCTTCGGCTCCCTCGTTGAATCCATCACTATCTACGTCTCCTTCATCAGAGCCCAGTGGACAACCATCTTCGACTCCTTCATTGAATCCATCGTTGTCTAGTGCTCCTTCTTCTCAGCCTAGTAGCGTTCCTTCATTGTCGAGCCAGCCTTCGTCAGATCCTAGTTTGATTCCCTCTAGTGCTCCTTCTTCTGAGCCTAGTTTGACCCCTTCTGTATCGGGAGCACCATCTTTAACTCCCTCGTTGAATCCATCAGTATCCTTTTCTCCTTCATCAGAGCCAAGTTTCGTTCCTTCAACGTCGACGGAGCCATCGTCAGAGCCCAGTTCGATGCCTTCTCTAGAGCCCTCCTTTGAAGGGTTTGGGAGAGACGAGTTCTCTTTTTTTGTTGGTCAAAATATCGTTACTCCTGATGATAAATTTTTGTTGATTTTTCAAAATGATGGGAATCTGGTATTGTATAACACAGAAATTCCTTCTGTACTTTGGCAATCTTTGAGTGTTGGGGATTTTGCCACATTTGGAAGTGATGGTAACCTCGCCGTTGTTGAGAACCCTTCCACTACTATCTACACTTCAGGAATATCAGACCAAGGGCTTGTTTTGTATCTACCTGGTTACACATCTGAGTGTGAATGCACTTATTATATGTGCATCAAGGCTCAAGATGCTACTACGGGCGTCATTACAGACTATTATGCCGTCCAATCTGGGCAAGGTTTTGAAACATTAGCGGTATGCCCCTAAGGGTGAAGAGGATGTACCGTGACAAGTTGATAGACATTGTTCAGATATTGATTGCTGAGGCAGTCTATGAGAATATGTGTACAAAGACTTTGTGATAATAGAATATGTGGCTGTAACATTAATATTTTAGGACAGTGTTAACAGTAACTTTCTTTTGGTTGACGTTCTCCTGTTCTTTACGATCACATATACTGTGCACTCATGGCTGACTCCATCCGTAAAGCAATAGCCGATAAGCGAACAAGGATGGAAGAGTTTGACTCTGGACATATCGTTCACCTTACACTTTCGTTCTGAATTTGAATGAGTTTTGAGTTGACGCTACGATATTGACGTGATACAAAAACCCCAGTGAAGGAGAACAGCTTCACGTCAGCTCACGCTGCTTCCAAGCCAACAACATGGCCCAACAAGCATTGTTTACCGTAGCCCTGAAATAACCTACAGACCTACAAACTTGCACGTACTCATGATAATCCTCTATCTCTAGAGTACCTTACAGCATTCCATACGCATCGTATCAGTTGGTACTCTTTGAGAGGGAGGTACCGTTTAAAGTACGATACTGTAAGGGTATGAAGTGTCAGTCTGAGCCATCACCAAAAGCCACATCAAGTGGCACGTAGTAGTAGTGTAGTATAATCTGTAAGACATCATGAGTGAGTATGCTAGTGCTATCAGTATTTGAATGGTTTATACAGCACCCACATCACCAAAAGCCACATCAAGTGGCACGTAGTAGTAGTGTAGTATAATCTGTAAGACATCATGAGTGAGTATGCTAGTGCTATCAGTATTTGAATGGTTTATACAACACCCACATCACCAAAAGCCACATCAAGTGGCACGTAGTAGTAGTGTAGTATAATCTGTAAGACATCATGAGTGAGTATGCTAGTGCTATCAGTATTTGAATGGTACAGGGTAAAATTCGAAATACCTCTAGAACCGACCCTAGCCTATGTAGAGCCTACATACCCACATTCAACAAACTCATTCTATTTTGAAGCTGACACGGGCTGAATCAAAATGCAGCATGCATCACTTGCAATAGGGAAAACAACTCTGCGAACAACACTTGTTGAAATGCTCTGATAAAAAAATAGAAAGATCCGCAATTGTAAGGTTGAATTGATGAAGTCGATAGCCGTGTCCAGATACATTATCACCGGTTGCAGATCCAATATGCCACAGAGAGAAGTTTTCAACTCATAGGTACCATACACTTTTTCGCAATACCGAAGACCGTACGATGTATGGTAC
The DNA here is from genome assembly GCA_037178625.1 of Skeletonema tropicum. Classification (NCBI taxonomy): domain Eukaryota; phylum Bacillariophyta; class Thalassiosirophyceae; order Thalassiosirales; family Thalassiosiraceae; genus Skeletonema; species Skeletonema tropicum. The sequence goes on along the minus strand of CM074132.1, from coordinate 1,774,837 downwards.
GAAGTGCAGCCTACATACATGCACTCCACACACGCACATGGCGTCCACACTAAATTGACTTGATTTAAGTGATTGCACTTACGCCTCTACCAAAGCTTGGGCAATGCTGGTAGAGGAATTCCCTTCTTTCCGGCCCAATCCCACACGTTGTAAATTGATAATACCATACCAGCACCTAACCGAGAATAAGGGTATCCATTAAATAACGATGGGGGAAAGTATGTCTGAAAAAGCTTCCACTGTTGCTGATCAGGAATCTCTAGAATTGCATTGGCAAGTACACTTCCAGCCATGGCGGTTGGTACAATCCCATGACCGGCGAAGCCAGTTGCGTACCATACCCCCGAGCTAAAATTCTTTGACGAATGAGTCTTCTCCGTTGCATCACTGATAATGTCATCGTAATCTGTGTCTCGACCAATCAAAGGCATAGAGTTCGGTGCAAATGCCAATTTACCTCCCCAAACGTTATCAAAACGAACATTGTTCAGTTGAGGATACACTTCCGTTATGGCATTCCGCAATCTCCACGATATTAGCCAATCTGGAAAGGCAAACGTATCAGCCAACGAACCAAAGAGTAAACGCCCTTCGTCTTTATGATTGTTTCTCCAATAGTTGAGAGAGATGTGATCATCTCCACACATTGGAGCGGGGCGTTCCACCTGCTGACATTTCTCATTGTCACAGATGTTGTTGTCGACCTTGTCCTTCAACGGACACTCGTCATACAATGGCTCTGTGGCAGCCATCCAAGTATAAATTGGGACAAAGGACTGCTCTAAACGACGTGATACATCACTGGATAAAGTATCGGCGCCGGTACACAGAACCACATGATCACAGTGTATTGTGCTTCCGTCGTTTGTAGTGAGTGTGTACTTCCCTCCACTGATTTTTGAGCTTCTTTCCTCAGTCACAGCATCTTCTGTCTTTTCCAACCTCATCAATCTGGTATGTTCATAAATTCGTACTCCCCATCGTTCCAACGCATCAGCCAAACCAATCGTCAGCTTCAATGGGTTTACAGCTGCGCAGCCTGGGTCATACTCTCCCCACCGATACAAATCATTACTACCCTCAATGGAAGATCTACCCATCATTTCATTCACCTCCTCCCCACTCAAAATACGACAACCATCACAATCCTCTTCATCCTCCTCCTCTTCATTGTCCTCTTCCATAGGATGAATACTCCCCTCCACAGCACCCGATTCGACCCAATCACAATCAATCTCATACAAATTTACAATCGACCGCAATCTATCCAACGCAATATAACTCAACTTGTACATCTCCTGAACTACATCCTTGGTATATCGTGGATGATGATGATGCGACTCGGTTTGCCTACTAGGCAGAATAGATTCGAGTTTGTAAAGTAGTGATGGTACAGTCCAGTTCTTATCACTACTGTCATTGTCAATGGCACCCTCTTCCAAATCTTCCAGGGGGACTTGGAAGCCGGGAACGACGAGTCCTTTGGCACGTCCGGATGATCCGACGCCTATTTGATTGGCTTCCAGTACGATAATTTCATAGTTTGTATCATAGCTTCTTTGATTGCGGTTATTGTTGTGGATAGTGCTTGATTTCTTCTTCGTGACGAATGGCCATCTTGGCCACTGATTCCAGCTGTTGGTACTACGCCTCGATTGCAGGCATTCATTCTCCGGTGGCAATGTCACGCTACCATCATCAACGTTGGCACAACGACCGTTATTCAATACTGACATTTTTTCTGCCAATGCCAAGGCAGTATGTAACCCTGCAAATCCTCCCCCGACAATTACAATTCGTGCTTGTTTTGGCAGATCAGTAACGCTATTGGTTGTTGGCGTGTTGCCATCATGATCACCGCCCTGTTGAGATGTGGATTGGTCACCATTGCCACTGCTGTAGAACTTGTGCGCATTTCGTAATTTACTCCCAGTCCAAGACTTTTGCTGCTGCTGCTGCTGCTGGGCACTCTGCTGTCCTCCTCTCATCATCTCTTGCTGGAGATCCCTTGCCCAATAGGAATTATTGACATCATCACTGTCGTTGTTGGTAAATAGTGCAGATGATATTATTGGATCACTGAGAAGGAATAGGGAGCATACTACTGAGATGGCTGCAGCGGTGGATAATTTTGATGTGGAGGCCGATGATGATGGCTTTGTGGAGAGGTGTTGTTGTTTAGCAGCCTGCAGTGCTGATCGGCGAGCTGCTGCTGAAGAAGTACTGGATATTATTCTAGACGAGATCATTGTTATTCATTCGTTAGCATTCAGCATAGTAATGATGTGCTGCCAACTGCCAAGTATGTGTTCGTAGAGTTTTGATAGCAGGAGTATCTTTCTTGCGTCTTGCGGCACGGTTGCGGGTTGCGGGTGCGCAGCTTTGCGCCAGAGGAGGATAGTTGGCGGACTTTTCAATACCGGATAGCTGATGATACGACAACGAAGAGACACAGGAATTAGTACTATCCTACTGGGGCATCCGCATAGACCATCTTTTTGAATTTTTTTGGAATTTGGCCAAAAGTTTCTCCGTGTGGTACATACATACATACTTTTAGTGCTACAACACACTCCCTATCCAAGCTTCGACAAAGCTTAGAGTTATTGCGGAAATCTGACGAGCTCTAGCGTAGATAGCGTGGCGTGGTGCGTCATGTATGTAACGTTTCTGTACGTGGGCTGTACATGGGTAGGAATCAGAGCACGAAAGCCGGGAGAAGCTTGCCCTGCCGCCGCACGCCAATTATTCCTATTGTCAGTGCTCCAGTTCAGTTCATGATGATCTCCTCCGTTGTTCCCTGCCTCGTGCTTCTATCTTTGACCACTCTACAACTCTCCAATGGCTTCCTCACCATCTTTCAAAATCATGTCACAACCGGTGGTCACTACCGATACACACACAAGCCACTCCACATGGTAGACCATTCCAGCGTGACGTCATTCTCAGTAGGAGACACCGTCACCGTCATAGACGATGTGCTCAAGGCTGGAAAGAACCTGCGGGGATTATCCGGCACGGTCATTGAAACGTGGGAGAAGTGTGATGTGGACCCTACCTGTTGCTGTGCCGAGTTTGTGGATGAACACTTGGCAGTTCATGTGAGATTTCATACGTTGGAGGAGAATGAATTGTTTGGGAATGATATGTTTGTTCATTATTTTGCAGAAGATGAATTAGTCAAGAAGAAGGAAGTGGAGAAATCTGCAAAGGACCAAGAGGGGGAAAGTGATGTGTCTATTGCGTTTGATGGACTATCTTGCACGGCGTTCAAATTAGACAAATTAAAGATGGGGGAGCAGGCGAAACGAATTGCTAAATTTGAAGAACCTCAAAATAAAGCATGATTTGAAGATATCATACCTGTCATGCTAAGCACCACAATCAAACTCTGCTGGCTTGCACAAAATGATACGAGGCTAGAGTAGAGATTTATTATGACTTGAATTGTACAAAGAAGCTACTAAGTATACTTCATACAGCCAGCTAATCTATATTCAATAAGTATAATTCTTCATGTGTATGTAGAAGAGAATTGGATTTTATTGTTATGGTAGGTACACATTATCTTGCTTTGAGTTCCTCCTCTTCCAAAGACTCGGCTCAAGCACAAAAAACGTACGAGCGTGTTGTGTTCCTTCTATTTGTACAACATGTGGTTATTATTGTATACAATATATCAAACAAACAATTTATTGAAGGTGTCCAATGATGGGAAGATCAGGATCATATCCAAGGGGCTGGATCTCCTCATGGACCATAAGTCCGAGGATTCCGAACATGGCAGCACGGCCGTTGTTCAACTCAATAGCACGCTTCTGAAGCTTGGTCTCTTCATCAAAGTCATCCCAGCCGAAGTCAATGTATCCATTACGGAAGTCACCAACGTGCTCATTTCCAGTTCCGGGAACATCGCGCATGAAGGCAATCTCCAACCAGCCAATGAAGGCGATGATCTGGCCTTGTCCCTCGAAGGGGATGGCATCAGGTCCGATCAAGGCGGCAACACCGTTGGGGAAGGAGTCGAAGGAGTTCCCAGCGTAGTCGATGTTTCCAGGAAGATGGATTCCGGCACGAGTGACGATCTGGCCAAGGAAGGCAAGCTGAGCGATACGTCCATGCTTGATCTCAACGTAACGGAGACGGTCGAAACGCTCTTGAGAGCAGTCTCCAGAGAGCATGCCGAAGGGATCGAAGAATCCGAGAGGAGGCTGGGCACCGAGCTCATCCTCGAAGGCGTTCAAGGAGGTGGTGGCGGCCTTGTTTTGGGCAGGGGCGAAAGCGGCGGCAGAGCCGATAAGGGCAGCGATGATGGCAGACTTCATGATTGATATTTTGTTGTTGTTGTTTTGAATTTATGAGCTAAATGCATGCAGAGCAATGCTTGTTAGTTTGATATCTGAAGTTTGAATTCTGCAAATCTTGTGGCTTCAAGCTTCAAGTTGCGTGCTTCGCATGCGCTTGAGCGGGAGCCGGTGTCATAGCGACTCTTGTGTGACATGCTACGGTACTCACACCATCCATCTTCACCGTCACACAGCTGATTATTTGTCATCCACCACATACAGTACATAAGTACTTATCCACACAATACTTCTTATGTAGTTGTTGTAGTAATGCCGCAACGTTGCGGGCGGGTATCTCTTATATAAGATAGCCGCCTCCTTCGTTCGGGTAAGTTTCTCTTCTGCTATGGTTTGCAGAAGTACTTAGCTGCTGACAACGAAAAAGAATACAATGCAGCTCTTCTTTTATCACTAGCACTAGGTATTTATGATGCATGTGCATCATCGCAGCCGATGCAAATGAGTTGCTAAACCAGCGCTCTGGTGTCACAGAAATGTTGTGATCTATTGGGATGGTATTGTAAGCAACAGAGGTAAGCAACATAGCAGCACCACGGCGGTAATAAGTAGACGGTTCAATGGTGAGAGTTAATGGCTGTGTTGCGTGATGTGCGTGAAGTCGTCTAAGAATCAGTGGCTGCCAGCAGTGAGCAAAGCCACAGGACACAGGACCTTGGCACCAAAAGCCAGGTAGGTTCAACACAGATCCCGAGATACCTACTCCCTTAACGCTGCTTGAAAAGTACAATCATAGAGAAATAGAATCTCAACCCGTGCAAGCGTTGCAGAGGCAGCTTGGTTGGTTGACTTTCCTCATCATCAAAGGGAGGAGTTTCACAATCAACTTGCCAGATGCAAAATGCATCATTGCTACGGTTGGCTTGACATAAGGTGTCTCGCATTACTCAAAACTACTCAAAACAAAAAAAGCTAACAAAGAAATCGTTGTCATCGGGCTTCATTTTTCCATCAAATATCGAAGAGGAAGTGCCGGAAGCGGCCGCAGAGGTGCATTAGAAGCAGACGAAGTCGGGTCTCTTCCTGAAGATAGAGTAGCATAGCTTCATCAATGCAATGGTGAGCGAGGTGGAAGTGTACATAGGTAAAATGCTTCCTCGCTTTGAAAGTATGGTACCTGTCATGGTACTCCTGTGGCTTAGACACATGGAATGATACCAGGCTAGAGTGTAGGTCAGTTTCACTTGCACTGTGTACTAAGAAGAAACTTCTATAATACTTACAGCCAGCTAATCTATATTCAATAAGTATAATTATATCATGTGTAGAAGAGAATTGGTTCTTTTATTATTATGGTAGGCACACATTATCTTGCTTTGATTCCTCCTCTTCCAAAGACTCGGCTCAAGCACAAAAAACGTACGAGCGTGTTGTGTTCCTCCTGTCTATATGTACAACATGTGGTTATTATTGTATACAATATATCAAACAAACAATTTATTGAAGGTGTCCAATGATGGGAAGATCGGGATCATATCCAAGGGGCTGGATCTCCTCATGGACCATAAGTCCGAGGATTCCGAACATGGCAGCACGGCCGTTGTTCAACTCAATAGCACGCTTCTGAAGCTTGGTCTCTTCATCAAAGTCATCCCAGCCGAAGTCAATGTATCCATTACGGAAGTCACCAACGTGCTCATTTCCAGTTCCGGGAACATCACGCATGAAGGCAATCTCCAACCAGCCAATGAAGGCGATGATCTGGCCTTGTCCCTCGAAGGGGATGGCATCAGGTCCGATCAAGGCGGCAACACCGTTGGGGAAGGAGTCGAAGGAGTTCCCAGCGTAGTCGATGTTTCCAGGAAGGTGGATTCCGGCACGGGTGACGATCTGGCCAAGGAAGGCAAGTTGAGCGATACGTCCATGCTTGATCTCAACGTAACGGAGACGGTCGAAACGCTCTTGAGAGCAGTCTCCAGAGAGCATGCCGAAGGGATCGAAGAATCCGAGAGGAGGCTGGGCACCGAGCTCATCCTCGAAGGCGTTCAAGGAGGTGGTGGCGGCCTTGTTTTGGGCAGGGGCGAAAGCGGCGGCAGAGCCGATAAGGGCAGCGATGATGGCAGACTTCATGATTGATATTTTGTTGTTGTTGTTTTGAATTTATGAGCTAAATGCATGCAGAGCAATGCTTGTTAGTTTGATATCTGAAGTTTGAATTCTGCAAATCTTGTGGCTTCAAGCTTCAAGTTGCGTGCTTCGCATGCGCTTGAGCGGGAGCCGGTGTCATAGCGACTCTTGTGTGACATGCTACGGTACTCACACCATCCATCTTCACCGTCACACAGCTGATTTATTATTTGTCATCCACCACATACAGTACATAAGTAAGTACTTATCCACACAATACTTCTTATGTAGTTGTTGTAGTAATGCCGCAACGTTGCGGGCGGGTATCTCTTATTTAAGATAGCCGCCTCCTTCGTTCGGGTTGTAAGTTTCTCTTCTGCTATGGTTTGCAGAAGTACTTAGCTGCTGACAACGAAAAAGAATACAATGCAGCTCTTCTTTTATCACTAGCACTAGGTATTTATGATGCATGTGCATCATCGCAGCCGATGCAAATGAGTTGCTAAACCAGCGCTCTGGTGTCACAGAAATGTTGTGATCTATTGGGATGGTATTGTAAGCAACAGAGGTAAGCAACATAGCAGCACCACGGCGGTAATAAGTAGACGGTTCAATGGTGAGAGTTAATGGCTGTGTTGCGTGATGTGCGTGAAGTCGTCTAAGAATCAGTGGCTGCCAGCAGTGAGCAAAGCCACAGGACACAGGACCTTGGCACCAAAAGCCAGGTAGGTTCAACACAGATCCCGAGATACCTACTCCCTTAACGCTGCTTGAAAAGTACAATCATAGAGAAATAGAATCTCAACCCGTGCAAGCGTTGCAGAGGCAGCTTGGTTGGTTGACTTTCCTCATCATCAAAGGGAGGAGTTTCACAATCAACTTGCCAGATGCAAAATGCATCATTGCTAAGGTTGGCTTGACATAAGGTGTCTCGCATTACTCAAAACTACTCAAAACAAAAAAAGCTAACAAAGAAATCGTTGTCATCGGGCTTCATTTTTCCATCAAATATCGAAGAGGAAGTGCCGGAAGCGGCCGCAGAGGTGCATTAGAAGCAGACGAAGTCGGGTCTCTTCCTGAAGATAGAGTAGCATAGCTTCATCAATGCAATGGTGAGCGAGGTGGAAGTGTACATAGGTAAAATGCTTCCTCGCTTTGAAAGTATGGTACCTGTCATGGTACTCCTGTGGCTTAGACACATGGAATGATACCAGGCTAGAGTGTAGGTCAGTTTCACTTGCACTGTGTACTAAGAAGAAACTTCTATAATACTTACAGCCAGCTAATCTATATTCAATAAGTATAATTATATCATGTGTAGAAGAGAATTGGTTCTTTTATTATTATGGTAGGCACACATTATCTTGCTTTGATTCCTCCTCTTCCAAAGACTCGGCTCAAGCACAAAAAACGTACGAGCGTGTTGTGTTCCTCCTGTCTATATGTACAACAAGTGGTTATTATTGTATACAATATATCAAACAAACAATTTATTGAAGGTGTCCAATGATGGGAAGATCGGGATCATATCCAAGGGGCTGGATCTCCTCATGGACCATAAGTCCGAGGATTCCGAACATGGCAGCACGGCCGTTGTTCAACTCAATAGCACGCTTCTGAAGCTTGGTCTCTTCATCAAAGTCATCCCAGCCGAAGTCAATGTATCCGTTACGGAAGTCACCAACGTGCTCATTTCCAGTTCCGGGAACATCACGCATGAAGGCAATCTCCAACCAGCCAATGAAGGCGATGATCTGGCCTTGTCCCTCGAAGGGGATGGCATCAGGTCCGATCAAGGCGGCAACACCGTTGGGGAAGGAGTCGAAGGAGTTCCCAGCGTAGTCGATGTTTCCAGGAAGGTGGATTCCGGCACGGGTGACGATCTGGCCAAGGAAGGCAAGTTGAGCGATACGTCCATGCTTGATCTCAACGTAACGGAGACGGTCGAAACGCTCTTGAGAGCAGTCTCCAGAGAGCATGCCGAAGGGATCGAAGAATCCGAGAGGAGGCTGGGCACCGAGCTCATCCTCGAAGGCGTTCAAGGAGGTGGTGGCGGCCTTGTTTTGGGCAGGGGCGAAAGCGGCGGCAGAGCCGATAAGGGCAGCGATGATGGCAGACTTCATGATTGATATTTTGTTGTTGTTGTTTTGAATTTATGAGCTAAATGCATGCAGAGCAATGCTTGTTAGTTTGATATCTGAAGTTTGAATTCTGCAAATCTTGTGGCTTCAAGCTTCAAGTTGCGTGCTTCGCATGCGCTTGAGCGGGAGCCGGTGTCATAGCGACTCTTGTGTGACATGCTACGGTACTCACACCATCCATCTTCACCGTCACACAGCTGATTTATTATTTGTCATCCACCACATACAGTACATAAGTACTTATCCACACAATACTTCTTATGTAGTTGTTGTAGTAATGCCGCAACGTTGCGGGCGGGTATCTCTTATATAAGATAGCCGCCTCCTTCGTTCGGGTTGTAAGTTTCTCTTCTGCTATGGTTTGCAGAAGTACTTAGCTGCTGACAACGAAAAAGAATACAATGCAGCTCTTCTTTTATCACCAGCACTAGGTATTTATGATGCATGTGCATCATCGCAGCCGATGCAAATGAGTTGCTAAACCAGCGCTCTGGTGTCACAGAAATGTTGTGATCTATTGGGATGGTATTGTAAGCAACAGAGGTAAGCAACATAGCAGCACCACGGCGGTAATAAGTAGACGGTTCAATGGTGAGAGTTAATGGCTGTGTTGCGTGATGTGCGTGAAGTCGTCTAAGAATCAGTGGCTGCCAGCAGTGAGCAAAGCCACAGGACACAGGACCTTGGCACCAAAAGCCAGGTAGGTTCAACACAGATCCCGAGATACCTACTCCCTTAACGCTGCTTGAAAAGTACAATCATAGAGAAATAGAATCTCAACCCGTGCAAGCGTTGCAGAGGCAGCTTGGTTGGTTGACTTTCCTCATCATCAAAGGGAGGAGTTTCACAATCAACTTGCCAGATGCAAAATGCATCATTGCTACGGTTGGCTTGACATAAGGTGTCTCGCATTACTCAAAACTACTCAAAACAAAAAAAGCTAACAAAGAAATCGTTGTCATCGGGCTTCATTTTTCCATCAAATATCGAAGAGGAAGTGCCGGAAGCGGCCGCAGAGGTGCATTAGAAGCAGACGAAGTCGGGTCTCTTCCTGAAGATAGAGTAGCATAGCTTCATCAATGCAATGGTGAGCGAGGTGGAAGTGTAATAGGTAAAATGCTTCCTCGCTTTGAAAGTATGGTACCTGTCATGGTACTCCTGTGGCTTAGACACATGGAATGATACCAGGCTAGAGTGTAGGTCAGTTTCACTTGCACTGTGTACTAAGAAGAAACTTCTATAATACTTACAGCCAGCTAATCTATATTCAATAAGTATAATTATATCATGTGTAGAAGAGAATTGGTTCTTTTATTATTATGGTAGGCACACATTATCTTGCTTTGATTCCTCCTCTTCCAAAGACTCGGCTCAAGCACAAAAAACGTACGAGCGTGTTGTGTTCATTCCTCCTGTCTATATGTACAACATGTGGTTATTATTGTATACAATATATCAAACAAACAATTTATTGAAGGTGTCCAATGATGGGAAGATCGGGATCATATCCAAGGGGCTGGATCTCCTCATGGACCATAAGTCCGAGGATTCCGAACATGGCAGCACGGCCGTTGTTCAACTCAATAGCACGCTTCTGAAGCTTGGTCTCTTCATCAAAGTCATCCCAGCCGAAGTCAATGTATCCGTTACGGAAGTCACCAACGTGCTCATTTCCAGTTCCGGGAACATCACGCATGAAGGCAATCTCCAACCAGCCAATGAAGGCGATGATCTGGCCTTGTCCCTCGAAGGGGATGGCATCAGGTCCGATCAAGGCGGCAACACCGTTGGGGAAGGAGTCGAAGGAGTTCCCAGCGTAGTCGATGTTTCCAGGAAGGTGGATTCCGGCACGGGTGACGATCTGGCCAAGGAAGGCAAGTTGAGCGATACGTCCATGCTTGATCTCAACGTAACGGAGACGGTCGAAACGCTCTTGAGAGCAGTCTCCAGAGAGCATGCCGAAGGGATCGAAGAATCCGAGAGGAGGCTGGGCACCGAGCTCATCCTCGAAGGCGTTCAAGGAGGTGGTGGCGGCCTTGTTTTGGGCAGGGGCGAAAGCGGCGGCAGAGCCGATAAGGGCAGCGATGATGGCAGACTTCATGATTGATATTTTGTTGTTGTTGTTTTGAATTTATGAGCTAAATGCATGCAGAGCAATGCTTGTTAGTTTGATATCTGAAGTTTGAATTCTGCAAATCTTGTGGCTTCAAGCTTCAAGTTGCGTGCTTCGCATGCGCTTGAGCGGGAGCCGGTGTCATAGCGACTCTTGTGTGACATGCTACGGTACTCACACCATCCATCTTCACCGTCACACAGCTGATTTATTATTTGTCATCCACCACATACAGTACATAAGTAAGTACTTATCCACACAATACTTCTTATGTAGTTGTTGTAGTAATGCCGCAACGTTGCGGGCGGGTATCTCTTATATAAGATAGCCGCCTCCTTCGTTCGGGTTGTAAGTTTCTCTTCTGCTATGGTTTGCAGAAGTACTTAGCTGCTGACAACGAAAAAGAATACAATGCAGCTCTTCTTTTATCACCAGCACTAGGTATTTATGATGCATGTGCATCATCGCAGCCGATGCAAATGAGTTGCTAAACCAGCGCTCTGGTGTCACAGAAATGTTGTGATCTATTGGGATGGTATTGTAAGCAACAGAGGTAAGCAACATAGCAGCACCACGGCGGTAATAAGTAGACGGTTCAATGGTGAGAGTTAATGGCTGTGTTGCGTGATGTGCGTGAAGTCGTCTAAGAATCAGTGGCTGCCAGCAGTGAGCAAAGCCACAGGACACAGGACCTTGGCACCAAAAGCCAGGTAGGTTCAACACAGATCCCGAGATACCTACTCCCTTAACGCTGCTTGAAAAGTACAATCATAGAGAAATAGAATCTCAACCCGTGCAAGCGTTGCAGAGGCAGCTTGGTTGGTTGACTTTCCTCATCATCAAAGGGAGGAGTTTCACAATCAACTTGCCAGATGCAAAATGCATCATTGCTAAGGTTGGCTTGACATAAGGTGTCTCGCATTACTCAAAACTACTCAAAACAAAAAAAGCTAACAAAGAAATCGTTGTCATCGGGCTTCATTTTTCCATCAAATATCGAAGAGGAAGTGCCGGAAGCGGCCGCAGAGGTGCATTAGAAGCAGACGAAGTCGGGTCTCTTCCTGAAGATAGAGTAGCATAGCTTCATCAATGCAATGGTGAGCGAGGTGGAAGTGTAATAGGTAAAATGCTTCCTCGCTTTGAAAGTATGGTACCTGTCATGGTACTCCTGTGGCTTAGACACATGGAATGATACCAGGCTAGAGTGTAGGTCAGTTTCACTTGCACTGTGTACTAAGAAGAAACTTCTATAATACTTACAGCCAGCTAATCTATATTCAATAAGTATAATTATATCATGTGTAGAAGAGAATTGGTTCTTTTATTATTATGGTAGGCACACATTATCTTGCTTTGATTCCTCCTCTTCCAAAGACTCGGCTCAAGCACAAAAAACGTACGAGCGTGTTGTGTTCATTCCTCCTGTCTATATGTACAACATGTGGTTATTATTGTATACAATATATCAAACAAACAATTTATTGAAGGTGTCCAATGATGGGAAGATCGGGATCATATCCAAGGGGCTGGATCTCCTCATGGACCATAAGTCCGAGGATTCCGAACATGGCAGCACGGCCGTTGTTCAACTCAATAGCACGCTTCTGAAGCTTGGTCTCTTCATCAAAGTCATCCCAGCCGAAGTCAATGTATCCGTTACGGAAGTCACCAACGTGCTCATTTCCAGTTCCGGGAACATCACGCATGAAGGCAATCTCCAACCAGCCAATGAAGGCGATGATCTGGCCTTGTCCCTCGAAGGGGATGGCATCAGGTCCGATCAAGGCGGCAACACCGTTGGGGAAGGAGTCGAAGGAGTTCCCAGCGTAGTCGATGTTTCCAGGAAGATGGATTCCGGCACGGGTGACGATCTGGCCAAGGAAGGCAAGCTGAGCGATACGTCCATGCTTGATCTCAACGTAACGAAGACGGTCGAAACGCTCTTGAGAGCAGTCTCCAGAGAGCATGCCGAAGGGATCGAAGAATCCGAGAGGAGGCTGGGCACCGAGCTCATCCTCGAAGGCGTTCAAGGAGGTGGTGGCGGCCTTGTTTTGGGCAGGGGCGAAAGCGGCGGCAGAGCCGATAAGGGCAGCGATGATGGCAGACTTCATGATTGATATTTTGTTGTTGTTGTTTTGAATTTATGAGCAAAGTGCAAGCAAGCAGTCTGAATTCTGAATTCTGAATTTCAAATCCTTGAAATCTTTTGTCTTCAAGCTTCAAGTTGTGTGCTTCGCATGCGCTTGAGCGGGAGCCGGTGTCGTAGCGACTTTTTGGACACGCTAAGTACGGTATTCACACCATTAAGTACAAGTGGATAAAATTCCGGTGTAAAAGTTACACCGGGTACAAAAGGCCCTGTCAACGGGGTATAATTTGCCTCCAAGGTGTCCGCTCGTGCCCTCAAGACCGCCCACTCCAGACCACGCAAAGTTACATACAGCAATGAAACGAATGAGGTTGTTGAAGTAAAAATGTGCATTATTTAATGTAGACCTACACAAGATTTTCATCTGCCTATTGCTGTTCTTTTGTAATCTCCAAAACTTTGGAATGCGCTCTTTCAGCCAGCGGTCAGCTTTGGCCGTTGCCATTGCCGCAAGCTTGCTATCTTGGTCCAATTCCGAACAGTTGAAATATGGCGGCGATATCCATAATATGTCGTCTCGATATCGAGACAGGCAGCTCTTCTTACCACATTCAAATCACCTGCGTCTTAACGAAAGTGATACATCTCCGTCACACCTCCAAGCTTCCAGCCCGCTCGTAGACACAAGGCAACAATCGATGGGCCCACAGTGCTGGCATTGGCGACCATACTTCCGACGCCTTTCAAGTAGAATGAGTACCAAGTTCTTGCCAGTTGATCCCAATGTCGTAAAAATCATCCTTGATTTCCTCAACGAGATCATGCATTCGACTACTCTACCTAGTACACTGGTATTGGTGCCAGAAAACACGCAAAGATCTACCTTGCGAACAGCACGAGACAGATGTGAGGCTTTTCTTGATTGGCGAAGCAGTGCTATGGACCGTGCATGCCTCACGCTGCTTACCCTTCTCCTTATCGAATACAAACAATTCAAGTAAACTTCCTCGAAGTCAATGCGTATCATTTTCACATATTTTCACATTCAAACAGTTCTCACTGCTCTTCATCAAGTTCCAGTCCAAAAGAAGCATGAGATGATTGAAAATCTCTCTCTCTCTCCACTTTCAAATGCTCTTTATTATTTCGTATGCTTCGGATTTCATCACGTCTTCGCCCTTCGTGAGCTTGAGACCGAGTTGTTGCCTTGCTGCAGCAACGTGGCGTGTTATTAATGTAGGTCCCAAGATCTTGCGCAAAAGGCATCTCCGCTCTTGCTACTGCTACTTCGTAGACCCAAGCAATTGCACTGCGTTTCCATTATATTGCTCGATTGGAAGACTCTACCATCTTCGACTGCAATGTCGGGGGTGATTTCATCTGTTATTTTCAGCGCCTTCATGTACTTCTCGGCGCATGAACGTTCAACCACAGCAACATTAAACTTAGTAGTCATATGTACTCCACAACTATATCATAATCAAGAGCTTCACCCCATCTATCCTGAGGAAACTGATATGGTGGTGCCTATCACGCAATGGTTTGAGCGCGTCAACAGCATCGACGATATAATTTCGGAGAGCCGTCCTCTTGTGATCATTTTTGTTCTGATCTTCATTGTCAGCATCTATCATCTTTTCCAGGTGCTCATCGTTCAATTTCTATGCGGTTATCGAAAAGACGAACCAAACCAAATGAGGAAAGTTGCAACGCTGCCGTCATCAAAAACACTCTTTTTCTATATCATAACTTAGGATCTTTTCAACACGATCGGTGGATGCCCTTGCACTTGCATCGGCAGCAGGAGAGGTTGTTGCGGGATGCATTCGCAGCGGTGATTTCGTCGGCGCCTTCTTCTTGTTCTTGCTGGGGCGGCCCTTTGACTTCATTGGATCCGGCATCTTTGTGGGCGGTGATTGTGAGTTGGATATTAGTTGTGTGATAGGGTGCCATGTCCATGTCGCCATTGCGTTGCCATTGCCATTGAGCAGTGTGACGAATTTTTGAATTTTGGTGAACGCATGAACGTACTTTACGGGCATCGCCGCAAAAAGTATGACCGTGGGCAGTCCACTGGGCTGGTTTGTCTCCCGGTGTAAAAGTTACACCGGAAGATGGAGTAATATCGTGTATTTTTACTTGCCGCAGCAAAGAGCCAACAAAGCAAGAGGAATTGAGATAAAATATATTCGTGTATTTCAAGAAAAAGTGTAAAAGTTACACCGGGAAAGTACACAGAATACCGAATTCCGACGTATTTTACACCGTAATTTTTGGTAAGTACAAGTGGATAAAATTCCGGTGTAAAAGTTACACCGGGTACAAAAGGCCCTGTCAACGGGGTATAATTTGCCTCCAAGGTGTCCGCTCGTGCCCTCAAGACCGCCCACTCCAGACCACGCAAAGTTACATACAGCAATGAAACGAATGAGGTTGTTGAAGTAAAAATGTGCATTATTTAATGTAGACCTACACAAGATTTTCATCTGCCTATTGCTGTTCTTTTGTAATCTCCAAAACTTTGGAATGCGCTCTTTCAGCCAGCGGTCAGCTTTGGCCGTTGCCATTGCCGCAAGCTTGCTATCTTGGTCCAATTCCGAACAGTTGAAATATGGCGGCGATATCCATAATATGTCGTCTCGATATCGAGACAGGCAGCTCTTCTTACCACATTCAAATCACCTGCGTCTTAACGAAAGTGATACATCTCCGTCACACCTCCAAGCTTCCAGCCCGCTCGTAGACACAAGGCAACAATCGATGGGCCCACAGTGCTGGCATTGGCGACCATACTTCCGACGCCTTTCAAGTAGAATGAGTACCAAGTTCTTGCCAGTTGATCCCAATGTCGTAAAAATCATCCTTGATTTCCTCAACGAGATCATGCATTCGACTACTCTACCTAGTACACTGGTATTGGTGCCAGAAAACACGCAAAGATCTACCTTGCGAACAGCACGAGACAGATGTGAGGCTTTTCTTGATTGGCGAAGCAGTGCTATGGACCGTGCATGCCTCACGCTGCTTACCCTTCTCCTTATCGAATACAAACAATTCAAGTAAACTTCCTCGAAGTCAATGCGTATCATTTTCACATATTTTCACATTCAAACAGTTCTCACTGCTCTTCATCAAGTTCCAGTCCAAAAGAAGCATGAGATGATTGAAAATCTCTCTCTCTCTCCACTTTCAAATGCTCTTTATTATTTCGTATGCTTCGGATTTCATCACGTCTTCGCCCTTCGTGAGCTTGAGACCGAGTTGTTGCCTTGCTGCAGCAACGTGGCGTGTTATTAATGTAGGTCCCAAGATCTTGCGCAAAAGGCATCTCCGCTCTTGCTACTGCTACTTCGTAGACCCAAGCAATTGCACTGCGTTTCCATTATATTGCTCGATTGGAAGACTCTACCATCTTCGACTGCAATGTCGGGGGTGATTTCATCTGTTATTTTCAGCGCCTTCATGTACTTCTCGGCGCATGAACGTTCAACCACAGCAACATTAAACTTAGTAGTCATATGTACTCCACAACTATATCATAATCAAGAGCTTCACCCCATCTATCCTGAGGAAACTGATATGGTGGTGCCTATCACGCAATGGTTTGAGCGCGTCAACAGCATCGACGATATAATTTCGGAGAGCCGTCCTCTTGTGATCATTTTTGTTCTGATCTTCATTGTCAGCATCTATCATCTTTTCCAGGTGCTCATCGTTCAATTTCTATGCGGTTATCGAAAAGACGAACCAAACCAAATGAGGAAAGTTGCAACGCTGCCGTCATCAAAAACACTCTTTTTCTATATCATAACTTAGGATCTTTTCAACACGATCGGTGGATGCCCTTGCACTTGCATCGGCAGCAGGAGAGGTTGTTGCGGGATGCATTCGCAGCGGTGATTTCGTCGGCGCCTTCTTCTTGTTCTTGCTGGGGCGGCCCTTTGACTTCATTGGATCCGGCATCTTTGTGGGCGGTGATTGTGAGTTGGATATTAGTTGTGTGATAGGGTGCCATGTCCATGTCGCCATTGCGTTGCCATTGCCATTGAGCAGTGTGACGAATTTTTGAATTTTGGTGAACGCATGAACGTACTTTACGGGCATCGCCGCAAAAAGTATGACCGTGGGCAGTCCACTGGGCTGGTTTGTCTCCCGGTGTAAAAGTTACACCGGAAGATGGAGTAATATCGTGTATTTTTACTTGCCGCAGCAAAGAGCCAACAAAGCAAGAGGAATTGAGATAAAATATATTCGTGTATTTCAAGAAAAAGTGTAAAAGTTACACCGGGAAAGTACACAGAATACCGAATTCCGACGTATTTTACACCGTAATTTTTGGTAAGTACAAGTGGATAAAATTCCGGTGTAAAAGTTACACCGGGTACAAAAGGCCCTGTCAACGGGGTATAATTTGCCTCCAAGGTGTCCGCTCGTGCCCTCAAGACCGCCCACTCCAGACCACGCAAAGTTACATACAGCAATGAAACGAATGAGGTTGTTGAAGTAAAAATGTGCATTATTTAATGTAGACCTACACAAGATTTTCATCTGCCTATTGCTGTTCTTTTGTAATCTCCAAAACTTTGGA
The DNA here is from genome assembly GCA_037178625.1 of Skeletonema tropicum. Taxonomy (NCBI): domain Eukaryota; phylum Bacillariophyta; class Thalassiosirophyceae; order Thalassiosirales; family Thalassiosiraceae; genus Skeletonema; species Skeletonema tropicum. Next base: position 1,757,475 of record CM074132.1, on the reverse strand, counting down.
ATGCGCTCTTTCAGCCAGCGGTCAGCTTTGGCCGTTGCCATTGCCGCAAGCTTGCTATCTTGGTCCAATTCCGAACAGTTGAAATATGGCGGCGATATCCATAATATGTCGTCTCGATATCGAGACAGGCAGCTCTTCTTACCACATTCAAATCACCTGCGTCTTAACGAAAGTGATACATCTCCGTCACACCTCCAAGCTTCCAGCCCGCTCGTAGACACAAGGCAACAATCGATGGGCCCACAGTGCTGGCATTGGCGACCATACTTCCGACGCCTTTCAAGTAGAATGAGTACCAAGTTCTTGCCAGTTGATCCCAATGTCGTAAAAATCATCCTTGATTTCCTCAACGAGATCATGCATTCGACTACTCTACCTAGTACACTGGTATTGGTGCCAGAAAACACGCAAAGATCTACCTTGCGAACAGCACGAGACAGATGTGAGGCTTTTCTTGATTGGCGAAGCAGTGCTATGGACCGTGCATGCCTCACGCTGCTTACCCTTCTCCTTATCGAATACAAACAATTCAAGTAAACTTCCTCGAAGTCAATGCGTATCATTTTCACATATTTTCACATTCAAACAGTTCTCACTGCTCTTCATCAAGTTCCAGTCCAAAAGAAGCATGAGATGATTGAAAATCTCTCTCTCTCTCCACTTTCAAATGCTCTTTATTATTTCGTATGCTTCGGATTTCATCACGTCTTCGCCCTTCGTGAGCTTGAGACCGAGTTGTTGCCTTGCTGCAGCAACGTGGCGTGTTATTAATGTAGGTCCCAAGATCTTGCGCAAAAGGCATCTCCGCTCTTGCTACTGCTACTTCGTAGACCCAAGCAATTGCACTGCGTTTCCATTATATTGCTCGATTGGAAGACTCTACCATCTTCGACTGCAATGTCGGGGGTGATTTCATCTGTTATTTTCAGCGCCTTCATGTACTTCTCGGCGCATGAACGTTCAACCACAGCAACATTAAACTTAGTAGTCATATGTACTCCACAACTATATCATAATCAAGAGCTTCACCCCATCTATCCTGAGGAAACTGATATGGTGGTGCCTATCACGCAATGGTTTGAGCGCGTCAACAGCATCGACGATATAATTTCGGAGAGCCGTCCTCTTGTGATCATTTTTGTTCTGATCTTCATTGTCAGCATCTATCATCTTTTCCAGGTGCTCCATCGTTCAATTTCTATGGGCGGTTATCGGGGGAAAAGACGAACCAAACCAAATGAGGAAAGTTGCAACGCTGCTTCCCGTCATCAAAAACACTCTTTTTCTATATCATAACTTAGGATCTTTTCACACGATCGGTGGATGCCCTTGCACTTGCATCGGCAGCAGGAGAGTTTTGTTGCGGGATGCATTCGCAGCGGTGATTTCACGGGGGGTCGGCGCCTTCTTCTTGTTCTTGCTGGGGCGGCCCTTGACTTCATTGGATCCGGCATCTTTGGGGCGGTGATTGTGAGTTTTGGATATAGTTGTGTGATAGGGTGCCATGTCCATGTCGCCATTGCGTGCCATTGCATTGAGCAGTGTGACGAATTTTTTGAATTTTGGTGAACGCATGAACGTACTTTAC
>CM074132.1:1383959-1755387 GCA_037178625.1 Skeletonema tropicum | reverse complement strand
TATCTACGTCTCCTTCATCAGAGCCCAGTGGACAACCATCTTCGACTCCTTCATTGAATCCATCGTTGTCTAGTGCTCCTTCTTCTGAACCAAGTGCACAACCATCTTCGGCTCCCTCGTTGAATCCATCACTATCTACGTCTCCTTCATCAGAGCCTAGTGGACAACCATCTTCGACTCCTTCATTGAATCCATCGCTGTCTAGTGCTCCTTCTTCTGAACCAAGTGCACAACCATCTTCGGCTCCCTCGTTGAATCCATCACTATCTACGTCTCCTTCATCAGAGCCTAGTGGACAACCATCTTCGACTCCTTCATTGAATCCATCGTTGTCTAGTGCTCCTTCTTCTGAACCAAGTGCACAACCATCTTCGGCTCCCTCGTTGAATCCATCACTATCTACATCTCCTTCATCAGAGCCCAGTGGACAACCATCTTCGACTCCTTCATTGAATCCATCGCTGTCTAGTGCTCCTTCTTCTGAACCAAGTGCACAACCATCTTCGGCTCCCTCGTTGAATCCATCACTATCTACGTCTCCTTCATCAGAGCCTAGTGGACAACCATCTTCGACTCCTTCATTGAATCCATCGTTGTCTAGTGCTCCTTCTTCTGAACCAAGTGCACAACCATCTTCGGCTCCCTCGTTGAATCCATCACTATCTACGTCTCCTTCATCAGAGCCTAGTGGACAACCATCTTCGACTCCTTCATTGAATCCATCGCTGTCTAGTGCTCCTTCTTCTGAACCAAGTGCACAACCATCTTCGGCTCCCTCGTTGAATCCATCACTATCTACGTCTCCTTCATCAGAGCCTAGTGGACAACCATCTTCGACTCCTTCATTGAATCCATCGTTGTCTAGTGCTCCTTCTTCTGAACCAAGTGCACAACCATCTTCGGCTCCCTCGTTGAATCCATCACTATCTACGTCTCCTTCATCAGAGCCTAGTGGACAACCATCTTCGACTCCTTCATTGAATCCATCGTTGTCTAGTGCTCCTTCTTCTGAACCAAGTGCACAACCATCTTCGGCTCCCTCGTTGAATCCATCACTATCTACGTCTCCTTCATCAGAGCCCAGTGGACAACCATCTTCGACTCCTTCATTGAATCCATCGTTGTCTAGTGCTCCTTCTTCTGAACCAAGTGCACAACCATCTTCGGCTCCCTCGTTGAATCCATCACTATCTACGTTTCCTTCATCAGAGCCTAGTGGACAACCATCTTCGACTCCTTCATTGAATCCATCGCTGTCTAGTGCTCCTTCTTCTGAACCAAGTGCACAACCATCTTCGGCTCCCTCGTTGAATCCATCACTATCTACGTCTCCTTCATCAGAGCCTAGTGGACAACCATCTTCGACTCCTTCATTGAATCCATCGTTGTCTAGTGCTCCTTCTTCTGAACCAAGTGCACAACCATCTTCGGCTCCCTCGTTGAATCCATCACTATCTACGTCTCCTTCATCAGAGCCTAGTGGACAACCATCTTCGACTCCTTCATTGAATCCATCGCTGTCTAGTGCTCCTTCTTCTGAACCAAGTGCACAACCATCTTCGGCTCCCTCGTTGAATCCATCACTATCTACGTCTCCTTCATCAGAGCCTAGTGGACAACCATCTTCGACTCCTTCATTGAATCCATCGTTGTCTAGTGCTCCTTCTTCTGAACCAAGTGCACAACCATCTTCGGCTCCCTCGTTGAATCCATCACTATCTACGTCTCCTTCATCAGAGCCCAGTGGACAACCATCTTCGACTCCTTCATTGAATCCATCGCTGTCTAGTGCTCCTTCTTCTGAACCAAGTGCACAACCATCTTCGGCTCCCTCGTTGAATCCATCACTATCTACGTCTCCTTCATCAGAGCCTAGTGGACAACCATCTTCGACTCCTTCATTGAATCCATCGTTGTCTAGTGCTCCTTCTTCTGAACCAAGTGCACAACCATCTTCGGCTCCCTCGTTGAATCCATCACTATCTACGTCTCCTTCATCAGAGCCTAGTGGACAACCATCTTCGACTCCTTCATTGAATCCATCGCTGTCTAGTGCTCCTTCTTCTGAACCAAGTGCACAACCATCTTCGGCTCCCTCGTTGAATCCATCACTATCTACGTCTCCTTCATCAGAGCCTAGTGGACAACCATCTTCGACTCCTTCATTGAATCCATCGTTGTCTAGTGCTCCTTCTTCTGAACCAAGTGCACAACCATCTTCGGCTCCCTCGTTGAATCCATCACTATCTACGTCTCCTTCATCAGAGCCTAGTGGACAACCATCTTCGACTCCTTCATTGAATCCATCGTTGTCTAGTGCTCCTTCTTCTGAACCAAGTGCACAACCATCTTCGGCTCCCTCGTTGAATCCATCACTATCTACGTCTCCTTCATCAGAGCCCAGTGGACAACCATCTTCGACTCCTTCATTGAATCCATCGTTGTCTAGTGCTCCTTCTTCTGAACCAAGTGCACAACCATCTTCGGCTCCCTCGTTGAATCCATCACTATCTACGTTTCCTTCATCAGAGCCTAGTGGACAACCATCTTCGACTCCTTCATTGAATCCATCGTTGTCTAGTGCTCCTTCTTCTGAACCAAGTGCACAACCATCTTCGGCTCCCTCGTTGAATCCATCACTATCTACGTCTCCTTCATCAGAGCCTAGTGGACAACCATCTTCGACTCCTTCATTGAATCCATCGTTGTCTAGTGCTCCTTCTTCTGAACCAAGTGCACAACCATCTTCGGCTCCCTCGTTGAATCCATCACTATCTACGTCTCCTTCATCAGAGCCTAGTGGACAACCATCTTCGACTCCTTCATTGAATCCATCGTTGTCTAGTGCTCCTTCTTCTGAACCAAGTGCACAACCATCTTCGGCTCCCTCGTTGAATCCATCACTATCTACGTCTCCTTCATCAGAGCCTAGTGGACAACCATCTTCGACTCCTTCATTGAATCCATCGTTGTCTAGTGCTCCTTCTTCTGAACCAAGTGCACAACCATCTTCGGCTCCCTCGTTGAATCCATCACTATCTACGTCTCCTTCATCAGAGCCCAGTGGACAACCATCTTCGACTCCTTCATTGAATCCATCGTTGTCTAGTGCTCCTTCTTCTGAACCAAGTGCACAACCATCTTCGGCTCCCTCGTTGAATCCATCACTATCTACGTCTCCTTCATCAGAGCCTAGTGGACAACCATCTTCGACTCCTTCATTGAATCCATCGTTGTCTAGTGCTCCTTCTTCTGAACCAAGTGCACAACCATCTTCAGCTCCCTCGTTGAATCCATCACTATCTACGTCTCCTTCATCAGAGCCTAGTGGACAACCATCTTCGACTCCTTCATTGAATCCATCGCTGTCTAGTGCTCCTTCTTCTGAACCAAGTGCACAACCATCTTCGGCTCCCTCGTTGAATCCATCACTATCTACGTCTCCTTCATCAGAGCCCAGTGGACAACCATCTTCGACTCCTTCATTGAATCCATCGTTGTCTAGTGCTCCTTCTTCTGAACCAAGTGCACAACCATCTTCGGCTCCCTCGTTGAATCCATCACTATCTACGTTTCCTTCATCAGAGCCCAGTGGACAACCATCTTCGACTCCTTCATTGAATCCATCGTTGTCTAGTGCTCCTTCTTCTGAACCAAGTGCACAACCATCTTCGGCTCCCTCGTTGAATCCATCACTATCTACGTCTCCTTCATCAGAGCCCAGTGGACAACCATCTTCGACTCCTTCATTGAATCCATCGTTGTCTAGTGCTCCTTCTTCTGAACCAAGTGCACAACCATCTTCGGCTCCCTCGTTGAATCCATCACTATCTACGTCTCCTTCATCAGAGCCTAGTGGACAACCATCTTCGACTCCTTCATTGAATCCATCGCTGTCTAGTGCTCCTTCTTCTGAACCAAGTGCACAACCATCTTCGGCTCCCTCGTTGAATCCATCACTATCTACGTCTCCTTCATCAGAGCCTAGTGGACAACCATCTTCGACTCCTTCATTGAATCCATCGTTGTCTAGTGCTCCTTCTTCTGAACCAAGTGCACAACCATCTTCGGCTCCCTCTTTGAATCCATCACTATCTACGTCTCCTTCATCAGAGCCCAGTGGACAACCATCTTCGACTCCTTCATTGAATCCATCGTTGTCTAGTGCTCCTTCTTCTGAACCAAGTGCACAACCATCTTCGGCTCCCTCGTTGAATCCATCACTATCTACGTCTCCTTCATCAGAGCCTAGTGGACAACCATCTTCGACTCCTTCATTGAATCCATCGTTGTCTAGTGCTCCTTCTTCTGAACCAAGTGCACAACCATCTTCGGCTCCCTCGTTGAATCCATCACTATCTACGTCTCCTTCATCAGAGCCTAGTGGACAACCATCTTCGACTCCTTCATTGAATCCATCGTTGTCTAGTGCTCCTTCTTCTGAACCAAGTGCACAACCATCTTCGGCTCCCTCGTTGAATCCATCACTATCTACGTCTCCTTCATCAGAGCCTAGTGGACAACCATCTTCGACTCCTTCATTGAATCCATCGTTGTCTAGTGCTCCTTCTTCTGAACCAAGTGCACAACCATCTTCGGCTCCCTCTTTGAATCCATCACTATCTACGTCTCCTTCATCAGAGCCCAGTGGACAACCATCTTCGACTCCTTCATTGAATCCATCGTTGTCTAGTGCTCCTTCTTCTGAACCAAGTGCACAACCATCTTCGGCTCCCTCGTTGAATCCATCACTATCTACGTCTCCTTCATCAGAGCCTAGTGGACAACCATCTTCGACTCCTTCATTGAATCCATCGCTGTCTAGTGCTCCTTCTTCTGAACCAAGTGCACAACCATCTTCGGCTCCCTCGTTGAATCCATCACTATCTACGTCTCCTTCATCAGAGCCTAGTGGACAACCATCTTCGACTCCTTCATTGAATCCATCGTTGTCTAGTGCTCCTTCTTCTGAACCAAGTGCACAACCATCTTCGGCTCCCTCGTTGAATCCATCACTATCTACGTCTCCTTCATCAGAGCCTAGTGGACAACCATCTTCGACTCCTTCATTGAATCCATCGTTGTCTAGTGCTCCTTCTTCTGAACCAAGTGCACAACCATCTTCGGCTCCCTCTTTGAATCCATCACTATCTACGTCTCCTTCATCAGAGCCCAGTGGACAACCATCTTCGACTCCTTCATTGAATCCATCGTTGTCTAGTGCTCCTTCTTCTGAACCAAGTGCACAACCATCTTCGGCTCCCTCGTTGAATCCATCACTATCTACGTCTCCTTCATCAGAGCCTAGTGGACAACCATCTTCGACTCCTTCATTGAATCCATCGCTGTCTAGTGCTCCTTCTTCTGAACCAAGTGCACAACCATCTTCGGCTCCCTCGTTGAATCCATCACTATCTACGTCTCCTTCATCAGAGCCTAGTGGACAACCATCTTCGACTCCTTCATTGAATCCATCGTTGTCTAGTGCTCCTTCTTCTGAACCAAGTGCACAACCATCTTCGGCTCCCTCGTTGAATCCATCACTATCTACGTCTCCTTCATCAGAGCCCAGTGGACAACCATCTTCGACTCCTTCATTGAACCCATCGTTGTCTAGTGCTCCTTCTTCTCAGCCTAGTAGCGTTCCTTCATTGTCGAGCCAGCCTTCATCAGAGCCTAGTTCGATTCCCTCCAGTGCTCCTTCTTCTGAGCCCAGTTTGACCCCTTCTGTATCGGGAGCACCATCTTCAACTCCCTCGTTGTATCCATCGGTATCCTTTTCTCCTTCATCAGAGCCAAGTTTCGTTCCTTCAACGTCGACCGAGCCATCGTCAGAGCCCAGTTCGATGCCTTCTCTAGAGCCCTCCTATGAAGGGTTTGGGAGAGACGAGTTCTTACTGTTGATTGGTCAAAATATCGTTACTCCTGATGATAAATTTTTGTTGATTTTTCAAAATGATGGGAATCTGGTATTGTATAACACAGAAATTCCTTCTGTACTTTGGCAATCTTTTAGTGTTGGGGATTTTGCCAAATTTGGAAGTGATGGTAACCTCGCCGTTGTTCAGAACCCTTCCACTACTATCTACACTTCAGGAATATCAGATCAAGGGCTTGTTTTGTATCTACCTGGTTACACATCTGAGTGTGAATGCACTTATTATATGTGCATCAAGGCTCAAGATGCTACTACGGGCGTCATTACAGACTATTATGCCGTCCAATCTGGGCAAGGTTTTGAAACATTAGCGGTATGCCCCTAAGGGTGAAGAGGATGTACCGTGACAAGTTGATAGACATTGTCCAGATATTGATTGCTGAGGCAGTCTATGAGAATATGTGTACAAAGACTTTGTGATAATAGAATATGTGGCTGTAACATTAATATTTTAGGACAGTGTTAACAGTAACTTTCTTTTGGTTGACGTTCTCCTGTTCTTTACGATCACATATACTGTGCACTCATGGCTGACTCCATCCGTAAAGCAATAGCCGATAAGCGAACAAGGATGGAAGAGTTTGACTCTGGACATATCGTTCACCTTACACTTTCGTTCTGTATTTGAATGAGTTTTGAGCTGACGCTACGATATTGACGTGATACAAAAACCCCAGTGAAGGAGAACAGCTTCACGTCAGCTCACGCTGCTCCCAAGCCAACAACATGGCCCAACAAGCATTGTTCACCGTAGCCCTGAAATAACCTACAGACCTACAAACTTGCACGTACTCATGATAATCCTCTATCTAGAGTACCTTACAGCATTCCATACGCATCGTATCAGTTGGTACTCTTTGAGAGGGAGGTACAGGGTAAAATTCGAAATACCTCTAGAACCGACCCTAGCCTATGTAGAGCCTACATACCCACATTCAACAAACTCATTCTATTTTGAAGCTGAATCGAAATGCAGCATCACTCGCAATAGGGAAAACAACTCTGCGAACAACACTTGTTGAAATGCTCTGATAAAAAAATAGAAAGATCCGCAATTGTAAGGTCGAATTGATGAAGTCGATAGCCGTGTCCAGATACATTATCACCGGTTGCAGATCCAATATGCCACAGAGAGAAGTTTTCAACTCATAGGTACCATACACTTTTTCGCAATACCGAAGACCGTACGATGTGTGGTACAAAGAAGTGCAGCCTACATACATGCACTCCACACACGCACATGGCGTCCACACTAAATTGACTTGATTTAAGTGATTGCACTTACGCCTCTACCAAAGCTTGGGCAATGCTGGTAGAGGAATTCCCTTCTTTCCGGCCCAATCCCACACGTTGTAAATTGATAATACCATACCAGCACCTAACCGAGAATAAGGGTATCCATTAAATGACAATGGGGGAAAGTATGTCTGAAAAAGCTTCCACTGTTGCTGATCAGGAATCTCTAGAATTGCATTGGCAAGTACACTTCCAGCCATGGCGGTTGGTACAATCCCATGACCAGCGAAGCCAGTTGCGTACCATACCCCCGAGCTAAAATTCTTTGACGAATGAGTCTTCTCCGTTGCATCACTGATAATGTCATCGTAATCTGTGTCTCGACCAATCAAAGGCATAGAGTTCGGTGCAAATGCCAATTTACCTCCCCAAACGTTATCAAAACGAACATTGTTCAGTTGAGGATACACTTCCGTTATGGCATTCCGCAATCTCCACGATATTAGCCAATCTGGAAAGGCAAACGTATCAGCCAGCGAACCAAAGAGTAAACGCCCTTCGTCTTTATGATTGTTTCTCCAATAGTTGAGAGAGATGTGATCATCTCCACACATTGGAGCGGGGCGTTTCACCTGCTGACATTTCTCATTGTCACAGATGTTGTTGTCGACCTTGTCCTTCAACGGACACTCGTCATACAATGGCTCTGTGGCAGCCATCCAAGTATATATTGGGACAAAGGACTGCTCTAAACGACGTGATACATCACTGGATAAAGTATCGGCGCCGGTACACAGAACCACATGATCACAGTGTATTGTGCTTCCGTCGTTTGTAGTGAGTGTGTACTTCCCTCCACTGATTTTTGAGCTTCTTTCCTCAGTCACAGCATCTTCTGTCTTTTCCAACCTCATCAATCTGGTATGTTCATAAATTCGTACTCCCCATCGTTCCAACGCATCAGCCAAACCAATCGTCAGCTTCAATGGGTTTACAGCTGCGCAGCCTGGGTCATACTCTCCCCACCGATACAAATCATTACTACCCTCAATGGAAGATCTACCCATCATTTCATTCACCTCCTCCCCACTCAAAATACGACAACCATCACAATCCTCTTCATCCTCCTCCTCTTCATTGTCCTCTTCCATAGGATGAATACTCCCCTCCACAGCACCCGATTCGACCCAATCACAATCAATCTCATACAACTTTACAATCGACCGCAATCTATCCAACGCAATATAACTCAACTTGTACATCTCCTGAACTACATCCTTGGTATATCTTGGATGATGATGATGCGACTCGGTTTGCCTACTAGGCAGAATAGATTCGAGTTTGTAAAGTAGTGATGGTACAGTCCAACAGTGCTTATCACTACTGTCATTGTCAATGGCACCCTCTTCCAAATCTTCCAGGGGGACTTGGAAGCCGGGAACGACGAGTCCTTTGGCACCTCCGGATGATCCGACGCCTATTTGATTGGCTTCCAGTATGATAATTTCATAGTTTGTATCATAGCTTCTTTGATTGCGGTTATTGTTGTGGATAGTGCTTGATTTCTTCTTCGTGACGAATGGCCATCTTGGCCACTGATTCCAGCTGTTGGTACTACGCCTCGATTGCAGGCATTCATTCTCCGGTGGCAATATCACGCTACCATCATCAACAATACCACTACGACCGTTATTCAATAATATAACAGAAATTTTAAAGTACGTCTGATTAGCCCTCTAGGGGCGAAATTATGACTAACCAACATGTGTGCTGTGTCGGTAGCATTGATAGTGCTCTATACTGCCTCCACAACTGTTTCTCAGATCGCACTCCAAGCCAGAAGACCTAAATAGTCTCCTGGCCAGGATTAGTTCAACCATACGGTTGTTTACGTCGTCGATTTCTCGAGTTCATTGAGGACTGCGTCTATTGTCGGCTGTCCCTCCTCACGATACAATACTACTCTATTTGCGTGTTCCTCGGCTTCATCAGCCACACGTTGCCGCTGAGGTGGCGGTAGTGGTGGGCCGAATTCATTGAAGTAGAACGATAAAGTTCGTTGACTTTTCTTCCGCTGTTCTGCTCGCATCTAGACCGCTTGCCTGCCTATCTTGAGGTGATGCACCCACATTCGCCTAGTAGCCATATCCATATTGCTTATTTCGTCAATACTATGATTTGCCCACCGTTGGTGAAAGCCTGGCGGCATCTCCTCTCGATGTTGACTGTACCATACCAATTGCTCTGCTAAATGTGCACTCTCTATTTGCTTGTCAAATGACTGAGTTCCATGAGCTAGTCTGTTTCGCTCATGCCACTGCGGTAGTGCAACTTCATACCAGATCAATTTTTGGAGTTGATAAAACTGCTGGTGGGCGTCCCCATGATGAGTACTCTCCAATGCTTGATACCATTCTTTTACCAGATATCCTCTGAAGAAGTCATCCCACCCGAGGTCACGTTGTGCTTCCAGTGCTTCCTGGATCCTCGGGCATTCTGATGTGGTTCGAATCTCGCCTTCGTTTGCATATTGTTCTACCAAGTTTGCCACTCTGAGTAGTATTTTTCGTGATATTTTCCGGAGTCCTTTCTTCCGGAGTGCTGCTATAATTGCAGCACGTTTCGCAGCCATATCCGGGTGGGAACATTGAAACACGTGTGCTATTGTTTCGTCATCACACTGCCGACAGTTCGGACACTGCGATACTTGCGTTTCATGTTGCTTCACGTGATTCACTGGGAGGAGGCCATGCATTAGTTTGCAGGTAAATCGCTGCTGGCTAAGGGTACTTTTCCGTCTCACTTCCCCTATCGTCATCCAATACACATTGTCATATTGCTCGTCCGTCCATCCGTGTCTTCGCTTGATATATTTCCGGAGGATTGGTTCCCGACGCGCTTTGTTGACGTGGCTTCGCATCCCAGCTGTGATCCACTTATTCCCTATTCGTAAAACTGCTTTTGATCCCTCATACGGCATCTGTAATATTTCTTGCTCAGGTGGTAGTTGGATGGGATTCTCAATGGCTGCTGCCGATGTTTCTCCCGCTAATTCGTCACACGCAATGTTGATCATAGCGTTGTCATCCAATCCATCCAAGTCTTTCTCTTTTCCCAATGCGCTTTCCGTGGTTTCTAATGAATCGCAGTCACTTTCGTCCGGTTCCGTCTTCTTTTTGGCCGTATCTTGGTGTCCTCGGACGTGCTGACTAATTACTCCAAATGGTAACTTCTGCCGTAGATGCTGTATTGCCATCAGAAGATCTCCTTCAGGTTGTATTGTGTCCCGTCCTGTCTTCATTGGCCGATTACTCGTAAAAGCACCTGACTCATTATCAAACCATTGAGTAATATCGTCGTCTGGCCCCAATTCTATGCCAAGATATTGTATGTGATACAGCGCTCGATACAACCCTTCCAATTCAGCTCGGTACGAGTTTACTGAGCTGACGTTTGTCATCAAAAAACATGCCTTGACATACTCGTTTTGATTAGTTGGGATAATCCATGCTGCCGCTGCCACATTGTGCACTCGAAGGACAGAACCATCACTACCTGTCTTCTTTGGCTTCATTTCCGTGCCTGGTAGGTGTGTATTTTCGGTCACGTATCCCGGAGGCTTAGCTTCCTGCTGTTGCTGTTGTGCCATCTGATACGGACGGCGAGTCCATACACCCTCATCTACCTCTGTCATTTTCATCGGATAACACTCTAGCGGTATAGCGTTGACGTCACATTCATATTTGTAGAACCCACTTTGCATTGGTTGTTCTGTTAGCTTCTGAATAAAGCTTTCACCAGTGGCTGTCTCTCCTCGTTTGTAGATCACCCCCTTACCTCGGTAGCAGTCATACGACCGTTATTCAATACGGACATTTTCTCTGCCAATGCCAAAGCAGTATGTAACCCTGCAAATCCTCCCCCGACAATTACAATTCTTGCTTGTTTTGGCAGATCAGTAACGCTATTGGTTGTTGGCGTGTTGCCATCATGATCACCGCCCTGTTGAGATGTGGATTGGTCACCATTGCCACTGCTGTAGAACTTGTGCGCATTTCGTAATTGACTTCCAGTCCAAGACTTTTGCTGCTGCTGCTGCTGCTGGGCACTCTGATGTCCTCCTTTCATCATCTCATGCTGGAGATCCCTTGCCCAATAGGAATTATTGACATCATCACTGTCGTTGTTGGTAAATAATGCAGATGATATTATTGGATCACTGAGAAGGAATAGGGAGCATACTACTGAGACGGCTGCAGCGGTGGATAATTTTGATGTGGAGGCCGATGATGATGGCTTTGTGGAGAGGTGTTGTTGTTTCGCAGCCTGCAGTGCTGATCGGCGAGCTGCTGCTGAAGAAGTACTGGATATTATTCTAGACGAGATCATTGTTATTCATTCGTAGCATTCAGCATAGTAATGATGTGCTGCCAACTGCCAAGTGTGTTCGTATCGATTGAGTTCTTTCGTTGCGGGTTGCGTGCATGCAGCGGCTTTGCGCCAATCAAGAGGAGGATAGTTCGCGGACTTTTCAATACCGGATAGCTGATGATATGACAACGAAGTCACACAGGAATTAGTACTATCCTACAGGGGCATCCGTCCGTCCATACATAGACCATCTTTTTGTATTTTTTTTTGGAATAAAATTTGGCCAAAAAATCGACCTCGCTCTCAGCTCAGTTTCTCCGTGGTAGATAGTGCTACAGAATACTCCTATATATCGTCAGTGCTCCAATGTAGTTCATGATGATCTCCTCCGTTGTTCCCTGCCTCGTGCTTCTATGTATGGCCACTCTGCAACTCTCCAATGGCTTCCTCTCCAGCTCTCAAAGTCATGTCACAATCAGTGGTCACTACCGTAACACACAACCACCACTCCACATGGTAGACCATTCCAGCGTGACGTCATTCTCAGTAGGAGACACCGTCACCGTCATAGACGATGTACTCAAGGCTGGAAAGAACCTGAGAGGATTATCCGGCACGGTCATTGAAACGTGGGAGAAGTGTGATGTGGACCCTACCTGTTGCTGTGCCGAGTTTGTGGATGAACACTTGGCAGTTCATGTGAGATTTCATACTTTGGAGGAAAATGAATTGTTTGGGAATGATATGTTTGTTCATTATTTTGCAGAAGATGAATTAGTCAAGAAGAAGGAAGAAGAGGATCAATCTGCAAAGGATCAAGACGGGGAAAGAGATGTGTCTATTGCGTTTGATGGACTATCTTGCACGGCGTTCAAATTAGACAAATTAAAGATGGGGGAGCAGGCGAAAAGAATTGCTAAATTTGAAGAATCTCAAAATAAAGCATGATTTGAAGATATCATACCTGTCATGCTAAAAGCACAATCAAACTCTGCTGACTTGCACAGAATGATACACGAGGCTAGAGTAAAGATTTGTTATGACTTGAACTGTAGAAAGAAACTACTATATCACACAGCCAGCTAATCTATATTCAATAAGTATAATTCTATCATGTGTAGAAGAGAATTGGTTCTTTTATTATTATGGTAGGCACACATTATCTAGCTTTGAGTTCCTCCTCTTCCAAAGACTCGGCTCAAGCACAAAAAACGTACGAGCGTGTTGTGTTCCTCCTGTCTATATGTACAACATGTGGTTATTATTGTATACAATTTATCAAACAAACAATTTATTGAAGGTGTCCAATGATGGGAAGATCGGGATCATATCCAAGGGGCTGAATCTCCTCATGGACCATAAGTCCGAGGATTCCGAACATGGCAGCACGGCCGTTGTTCAACTCAATAGCACGCTTCTGAAGCTTGGTCTCTTCATCAAAGTCATCCCAACCGAAGTCAATGTATCCATTACGGAAGTCACCAACGTGCTCATTTCCAGTTCCGGGAACATCACGCATGAAGGCAATCTCCAACCAGCCAATGAAGGCGATGATCTGGCCTTGTCCCTCGAAGGGGATGGCATCAGGTCCGATCAAGGCGGCAACACCGTTGGGGAAGGAGTCGAAGGAGTTCCCAGCGTAGTCGATGTTTCCAGGAAGATGGATTCCGGCACGAGTGACGATCTGGCCAAGGAAGGCAAGCTGAGCGATACGTCCATGCTTGATCTCAACGTAACGAAGACGGTCGAAGCGCTCTTGAGAGCAGTCTCCAGAGAGCATGCCGAAGGGATCGAAGAATCCGAGAGGAGGCTGGGCACCGAGCTCATCCTCGAAGGCGTTCAAGGAGGTGGTGGCGGCCTTGTTTTGGGCAGGGGCGAAAGCGGCGGCAGAGCCGATAAGGGCAGCGATGATGGCAGACTTCATGATTGATATTTTGTTGTTGTTGTTTTGAATTTATGAGCAAAGTGCATGCGAGCAATGCTTGTTAGTTTGATATCTGAAGTTTGAATTCTGCAAATCTTGTGGCTTCAAGCTTCAAGTTGCGTGCTTCGCATGCGCTGGAGCGGGAGCAGGTGTCATAGCGACTCTTGTGACATGCTACGGTACTCACACCATCCATCTTCACCGTCACACAGCTGATTATTTGTCATCCACCACAGTACATTGGCGTGCGGCGGCAGGGCAAGCTTCTCCCGGCTTTCGTGCTTCCGCTCTCTTCTCTCTCACTCTCAGAGCTCGTACCGACTCGTACTACTGTAAGAATAAGTTCTTGTTTTCTGTCAAAATCTGCTAAGCTGCTATTTCTATTTCTATGAACTTTCTTATTACTTTTAGATGACTTATGAACTCTTCACTGCATCGTTTCGATCTCCGCATTTGATTGGTAACCCAACATGTCGAGAATTGGTAGTTCTTTGTTGGCCTTCAATCGTTGCTCGAAGCGAATGAGATTCTGAGGGACGTTGAAGCTGCGTTCCAGGTCTAAGGGTTTCATCAGATAGAGTCCAGTTAGTGTTCTCACCCTCGACAAGACAACGTAGACCCAGTTCACGATCGATAATTCCAGTCATTGACGATGAGGACGTCTTTGAACATCCCCTGCAGCTTGTGGCCTGTTGTTGCTATGTTAGAGTTGACAGGAACCTGTTTGACCTTGGCGTTGCATGGTTGTAGTTATTGTTTCAGTCAGAGGGAACTTGATTGTGGCTGAGAATTCTTGTGGTTTGAGCTTGAAGGTCCGTGCTTTGGTGCCGGTGGTTGGGTAATGCTCGAACTTCACCCACTCGATGTCGTCAACCGACACAGTCCATACCTTCTTTCCATCCCAATTTTTCCACCTCCTCTCCCTCTCCCGCCCATCCTTTTTGAGTTTGAGTTTCAAGCACTTGCGAAGAGTCCCGTTGCCTCGCCCTTGATCAAGATCCTCATTCGTTATGCACATATGGTGGGATCCGGGGTAGATGCGTAGGGCGGGCTCGATTTTAGCTCCATTTGCTCCCCCCACTCCATCAGAGGACATCATCAAGTCATAGACTGGAACTGGACCTCGGTTCTTGCTCGTCATCGCTCTGTCCTTCTCTGCATGCACTCAAGGGATACTTGAGGAGGTTCCTTTCATCAAACACAACAGACAGACTGTGGGTGTGGTGACGCTTAAAACTATCTAGAGACAACCGATGCGAAAAACCCACACGATTCAATAAAATAAAGGCCGTGCGCCGCGCCAAAATCTTCGTTTTTTGGAACCGGAGCCTTTTTTCAATTTTTTTTGTTAGTGAAATGCTCTAGCTTTGGGCCACAATGGCCAAAATTATATTTTGGGGAGTTGCCGAATATGCTTTTCCAGTATCACCATCCTTTTGTCGACCATAATGGGGGTTCTATACATGTGTTGGCTGTAAAATAATTCCAATGCTCCGCTGAGAAATGCATGTGAGAGTCCACTAGCTTTTTGCTGCACAAATTTGGCAGGCCATCAGCCATCAAAGCTAGTACCAAGCTAGAGAGCACCTTCAAATGCAGGTAAGTATCCCAACCATTTTGAAAACGGTACTTTTGTACCGTTTTGCCGTTGGGCTCAGGACCCGTAGGCATTGAAAACGGTACTTTTGTACCGTTTTCAAACTCCAACTTGTTAGCAGGCAAAGCTAGGCAGCTCCTAACGGCGTCTTTTCAAAAAACCTGTAGCCCTTGTACGCAATAATAATACCTATAGGCCACACAATGGCTCATACTTTGTTCTAACAAATTACACGAGGCCTACCGCCTTTTTTGAAAACGGTACAAAAGTACCGTTTTGCCTCTCACGTAGAAACATACCAGAGCTCTACACAAAACGGTACAAAAGTACCGTTTTCAAAAAATGCTTGGGATATCTCGACGAAAATATAAGGCTTTACCACCTGCCCCTCAGTACATATAAGACGGTTAGAGTAACTTTTACACCTGGCGCATGACAGACCAAGTTTTTTGTGAAATAGAGGGTATCCGGTACTCAGAAAGGACTAAGTAAATAAACTAGAAGACCTTGTGTGTGATCGATGTTCTTGATATCGTTAAAAACCTCATAAAAAATGCTCTCAGGTGATGTATATGATATGAATAATGATTTTTGCATACGGCTGCTCTAACGCTAGCGGTTTACTAAATAATTTGTGAGAGTCCAAAAAGAAAAATATGAGACGGACAGGCGGTGTAAAAGTTACTCTAACCGTCTTATATACTCTCATAATAGTCAACTAAAGGATAGTATCGCGGGACAAGCATGTAAACCACTTCCCTGAAACTTAATTTTGGCCACCATGGCCCAAAGCTAGAGCATTTCACTAACAAAAAAATGCGGGAAATGCTCCGGTTCCAAAAAATCGACGCGCACGGCCTTTATGTGGCAGCAAGCAAGCTCGCTCGGACCAGGGGATGACGGAAAAGTGGGGATAAAGTCCGGACACCCGCTTGCCTGTCCATCACCCCAAAATCAGAGCTTTCTGAAGTGAAAGTTGTGAATGAGATTTTGCAAATTGAAATACCGGTCAACGTCTCTGCGCTCTGCGTGGGATGGATGGTTGTGCCCACGTACTTGTGTGGGATGGGTGGTTGTGCCCACGTACCTACAATGTTACACACTCTACTTCATTAGAGCTCCTCAGATTTCCGGAATTTTGCCCGAATTCGCGTCGAAGACGCGAATTCGCCGTCTCCCGCCACGAAGTGGCGAATTTTAGCCGGGTGTTTGGTGAGGCTGTTCTCCCCGTTATTTCGTCAAAATAACCACGATAATACACAAATAACCACCAACTTTTTCGAGAGACTAGCACTATCTAAGATGATGGCCGAAAAGAATCACTGCTATCATCCATAGGAAAAACACACTCACCATGAGATTGAGAGTTCGAAACAATACCCTCCGCTTTACCATCCGCTAAAGCGGTGTATTAGGACGCCGCGCCCTAGGCGGCGGCTCAGCCCCCCGAGGCCAACGCAACCTCGGCGAAGCCCTTCGAAACAACCAGTCTGCATTCAGACTGTGGGTTGCATATCGAAAGTCTCGTGATCGCCCTGCACAAATAAACCCGGAAGAGCTTGTCGATCCAGAATCTATCGTTATTGATCTTTGCAGGTTTACAGCGTCACGATTTATCCCCATCAACTTTGATGAAAATTTGCAACGTCCGCGGAACAGCGACAGTAATCGCCTAGTGACATCAGCAGTCCTCGAGACGTACATTGGGAAGATTATTAAATACCTCAGAGAAGACTATCCTGATCATCTCGATTGGAAGGACCTCAACCGGAACGACAAAAAGGCCGTGCCGGAGTTTTGGAAGAATTTAAAACCTGGTGTCAAAAAAGAGATCCAATTGAAATTATTTCATCTGTTGTATCGTGGCGATGGCATGATTGGGCAGGAGGATATCCGGCCATTGTATGATTGCCTTGGCTTGGATGACGAGGAAGGCAAATATCCGCATCGCCTATGTGATCTGCAGCACATATTTATTCACCTAATCACAAATGCCGACGATGGGGAGAACAATTATAATTTGTAGCCATCATTCACTCTATCGCCGAGGCAATTGGAAGGGGAGGGGAGGCAAAATTTCAAACGTTCAGAGACTGGTACTTCGATTGTTTGTGGAATGTGACGAACACTCCATGGAAGGAGAAGAGAACGATCCAAGGTTACGCAATGGCATGAGTGGCCGATGAATAGTGTTTCAAAGATTGGTATTGCACCATGGGTATGTTTGCTTTGTGTGAAGATGGTCTTTAACGAAGGTCCAACTCAAAAAAAATAGTGGATTGGAACAGGTTTTGTTTCCATTGCTTTATGGGAGGAAAGATGATGGTGCAACAACGCTTGTCACTGAAACTATCCGATCTGCATTACCCGAGGCTGTCCTGAAGTATTATTCCGCCAAGTCTCTCCGTCAAGGGGGATCAATCAAGCACAAAGATATGAATTACTTCTTCTTCTCTGCGCTTACTGGACATGCTGGTGATAAGAACTCCTCCAAGTACTACATAGATCAAAGTTGCTGAACGCAATGCAGAGGTGCAGGCTAATGTTGGCATCGTTCGACGTGCAAGAACTGTCATGAGTTGCAGCAGACGAAATAGTTAGTGAGTGTCATGGTCAGTTAAATGAATTCGCACCAAGTAAGAGAGCCACTGGAGCTACTATTCTTGGCATGGGAAACCGGATTGGTGATTACAAAACTAGGATCAAAACAGCAACAGCAAAGAACTTACCATTGGATTTCAATAAGGGTATGTGCAATTGATACCAGTGGCTGAATTGTAACAATTGGGGCAGGCAATGACTCAGAGGCACATGGGGACATAGTTTTGTAGAGTAAATCGTAGCAGATTTTGTTTCATTATTATGATTCTTATTTTTCACGGACGGACTTGATGTAATAGAATTGTGGCAATTTTTTCAGGCTGTGGGCTTCAACAAATTTGGGGGCGAAAAAAGGGGAGAAAAAAAGAGGAGAAAACTCGCCGGCCACAAATGACATGCATGGCGGAGACGTCGACGTTCCGGAGAGGGTACTTATCATCGAAGTCATTACAGTGCACTTGTAAGTCCTTTGGCATTATCAATACCACACAAGCGCCAAGCCAGGTTGGTGACGATTCCGATGTAGATGATGAGCTCGACAGAATGGCGGCAGCAGCTGCGGATGATCTCTCCGATGATGGACTTGATGCTGGAGTGGAGGCTGCCCTCGATATACTTCTTCGAGTTGGTTGTCGAAACTCACTGGGAGAAATCGATCGACAGAGAGAATGCGCTCAAACGACGAATGGGAATGCTTTAAAGACAATGGCGGTAACTTCCAGGGAGGAACAGATGAAGCCGATAACTACTCTGGAATAAGATGGTCTGACTTCGCTACAAGTTGGAACAGCTGGGTCGATACTCTGGTCATTCCAAGCCAACATTGACGTACAAAAGAGCCAGTCATCTTCAGAATGCCTATAAATCTATGAAGAGGAGGGCGGTAGAGGCAGCCACTCTTCGTCCTCACACTCCGGCTATCACAGTGTTGCACGATAAGCATCAATCGAGCTACAGCTGTCACGTATCTTCCCGAGTTTGGTCAACTTGAAATGCCGGCAGTTGCGCAGCCCTTTACGGATGCAATTGATACTGAGGACTAGCAAATAACTGTAACAAACTATGATGGTGATGCAGATGAGCCCAAGCCTGCTACTGCCGTGCCCCAGCCAAGGAAAAGAAAGAAATCAAAGATGTGATGTAGGAAATGTGGTAGGGAATATGCAGATGATGCTTGGAGGCAATATCATCAATTAGTGATTACAAGAGACGTTAATGGAAGAGCGATGAGAGACAACAACGTCAAAGTTTGGGACACTTGCACTGTACCTGAAGAGTTGTACGAAGAAGACTTCCCTTGGGATGGTACGGGGTGCATGCCACCAAGAAGGAAATGACGATGATTGTTATTGATTAATATTTGTTTAATTTGCACATAAACAAATATATGTTGACGCATTCTAAATATATTTGATTGATAAACTGCTATGGAATGGCATTTGTGCACTATAAGTGGATGATAGTGAAGCGAGGTGGTGAAAAATGTGCAAAATCATAAGCATCGTAACTATGTAATAATACGAAAGCGACCGTTGCATCTACCAGCCCGTGGAGTGCAAAATTGAAATCTGCATAAAATTTTGGTCTTGTGGGCACTCCAGATTACTATTTGACCTACCATCAGCGGCGATTTATGCGTCGTGAAGTTGATGTAATACATTGCGCCGACAGTCGAGATTGCCTCCCTCGGCGGGAAGTTTTACAGGCGGGCAGGTTGTCTCATTGGGGGCACGCCCCATGCCCTCCAGCCGTATTTACCTACGCACGCGCAAAAGATCTGGGATGTCACGTTCATAATGGATTTCAAAATATGTGATCGAAAGGATCTTGGATTAGTACTATTCCTATGTCAACCTGAGTTTCATCACGTGATCGAAACGTGACCTGAGTTGCAGCCCCAACGTGACCTGAGTTGCAGCCCACAGCCTGAAAACGTTGCCAGAATTGTGTAATTCTTGCCCTCTCCGACTTTGAGATTTCAGAGAATGGATGACTTCTTCTTTTACCTTGGGGGCTTACGAATTCAAGCCTTCCCCTTACGAATTCTTCTCGAATTCGGACAAATCTCCCTGGAATAAGCCTAAGCTTGACAATAGTCGAAGCTTGGATAAGTAAGTACTTATACCATACTTCTTATCCACCAATACTACTTAGTTGTTGTAGTAATGCCGCAACGTTGCGGGCGGGTATCTCTTATAATATAGCCGCCTCCTTCGTTCGGGTTGTAAGTTTCTCTTCTGCTGTGGTTTGCAGAAGTACTTAGCTGCTGACAACGAAAAAGAATACAATGCAGCTCTTCTTTTATCACTAGCACTAGGTATTTATGATGCATGTGCATCATCGCAGCCGATGCAAATGAGTTGCTAAACCAGTGCTCTGGTGTCACAGAAATGTTGTGATCTATTGGGAGTGGTATTGTAAGCAACAGAGGTAAGCAACATAGCAGCACCACGGCGGTAATAAGTAGACGGTTCAATGGTGAGAGTTAATGGCTGTGTTGCGTGATGTGCGTGAAGTCGTCTAAGAATCAGTGGCTGCCAGCAGTGAGCAAAGCCACAGGACACAGGACCTTGGCACCAAAAGCCAGGTAGGTTCAACACAGATCCCGAGATACCTACTACCTTAACGCTGCTTGAAAAGTACAATAATAGAGAAATAGAATCTCAACCCGTGCAAGCGTTGCAGAGGCAGCTTGGTTGGTTGACTTTCCTCATCATCAAAGGGAGGAGTGTCACAATCAACTTGCCAGATGCAAAATGCATCATTGCTACGGTTGGCTTGACATAAGGTGTCTCGCATTTCTCAAAACTACTCAAAACAAAAAAAGCTAACAAAGAAATCGTTGTCATCGGGCTTCATTTTTCCATCAAATATCGAAGAGGAAGTGCCGGAAGCGGCCGCAGAGATGCATAAGAAGCAGACGAAGTCGGGTCTCTTCCTGAAGATAGAGTAGCATAGCTTCATCAATGCAATGGTGAGCGAGGTGGAATTGTACATAGGTAAAATGCTTCCTCGCTTTGAAAGTATGGTACCTGTCATGGTACTCCTGTGGCTTAGACACATGGAATGATACCAGGCTAGAGTGTAGGTCAGTTTCACTTGCACTGTGTACTAAGAAGAAATTTCTATAATACTTACAGCCAGCTAATCTATATTCAATAAGTATAATTCTATCATGTGTAGAAGAGAATTGGTTCTTTTATTATTATGGTAGGCACACATTATCTAGCTTTGAGTTCCTCCTCTTCCAAAGACTCGGCTCAAGCACAGAAAACGTACGAGCGTGTTGTGTTCCTCCTGTCTATATGTACAACATGTGGTTATTATTGTATACAATATATCAAACAAACAATTTATTGAAGGTGTCCAATGATGGGAAGATCGGGATCATATCCAAGGGGCTGAATCTCCTCATGGACCATAAGTCCGAGGATTCCGAACATGGCAGCACGGCCGTTGTTCAACTCAATAGCACGCTTCTGAAGCTTGGTCTCTTCATCAAAGTCATCCCAACCGAAGTCAATGTATCCATTACGGAAGTCACCAACGTGCTCATTTCCAGTTCCGGGAACATCACGCATGAAGGCAATCTCCAACCAGCCAATGAAGGCGATGATCTGGCCTTGTCCCTCGAAGGGGATGGCATCAGGTCCGATCAAGGCGGCAACACCGTTGGGGAAGGAGTCGAAGGAGTTCCCAGCGTAGTCGATGTTTCCAGGAAGATGGATTCCGGCACGAGTGACGATCTGGCCAAGGAAGGCAAGCTGAGCGATACGTCCATGCTTGATCTCAACGTAACGAAGACGGTCGAAGCGCTCTTGAGAGCAGTCTCCAGAGAGCATGCCGAAGGGATCGAAGAATCCGAGAGGAGGCTGGGCACCGAGCTCATCCTCGAAGGCGTTCAAGGAGGTGGTGGCGGCCTTGTTTTGGGCAGGGGCGAAAGCGGCGGCAGAGCCGATAAGGGCAGCGATGATGGCAGACTTCATGATTGATATTTTGTTGTTGTTGTTTTGAATTTATGAGCAAAGTGCATGCGAGCAATGCTTGTTAGTTTGATATCTGAAGTTTGAATTCTGCAAATCTTGTGGCTTCAAGCTTCAAGTTGCGTGCTTCGCATGCGCTGGAGCGGGAGCAGGTGTCATAGCGACTCTTGTGACATGCTACGGTACTCACACCATCCATCTTCACCGTCACACAGCTGATTATTTGTCATCCACCACAGTACATAAGTAAGTACTTATCATACTTCTTATCCACCAATACTACTTAGTTGTTGTAGTAATGCCGCAACGTTGCGGGCGGGTATCTCTTATAATATAGCCGCCTCCTTCGTTCGGGTTGTAAGTTTCTCTTCTGCTATGGTTTGCAGAAGTACTTAGCTGCTGACAACGAAAAAGAATACAATGCAGCTCTTCTTTTATCACTAGCACTAGGTATTTATGATGCATGTGCATCATCGCAGCCGATGCAAATGAGTTGCTAAACCAGTGCTCTGGTGTCACAGAATGTTGTGATCTATTGGGAGTGGTATTGTAAGCAACAGAGGTAAGCAACATAGCAGCACCACGGCGGTAATAAGTAGACGGTTCAATGGTGAGAGTTAATGGCTGTGTTGCGTGATGTGCGTGAAGTCGTCTAAGAATCAGTGGCTGCCAGCAGTGAGCAAAGCCACAGGACACAGGACCTTGGCACCAAAAGCCAGGTAGGTTCAACACAGATCCCGAGATACCTACTACCTTAACGCTGCTTGAAAAGTACAATAATAGAGAAATAGAATCTCAACCCGTGCAAGCGTTGCAGAGGCAGCTTGGTTGGTTGACTTTCCTCATCATCAAAGGGAGGAGTGTCACAATCAACTTGCCAGATGCAAAATGCATCATTGCTACGGTTGGCTTGACATAAGGTGTCTCGCATTTCTCAAAACTACTCAAAACAAAAAAAGCTAACAAAGAAATCGTTGTCATCGGGCTTCATTTTTCCATCAAATATCGAAGAGGAAGTGCCGGAAGCGGCCGCAGAGATGCATAAGAAGCAGACGAAGTCGGGTCTCTTCCTGAAGATAGAGTAGCATAGCTTCATCAATGCAATGGTGAGCGAGTGTCACAGGATATGACTCTCTTCTGGTATCCCAATACCGTTATGACAGTCATTCTTCGTGTTCACACGTGTCAAATAGCAACCACGGTGAGAACCCGTGATTGATCCTCTCACACAAGATGACGTCGCACGTTGGTGCTCCTTCATCACCTTTGGGAATAGCCCACTTCTTTAGCTCTTAAGCTTAGTCACCATGATATCCGTGTTCCTAGTGGTCTCTTCTGGCTCTAGTTGCACAATCAATACCGGTCCTATTTGCTTGTGACTTTATTTATAAATATTTCCATCCAGTTTACTGGGTGCAAAGCAAAAGAATCCTTCATCGGTCGGGAAAGATCGACCTTTGAGAAGAAAAAAATTAATATTATTCAGCGCATATCCACATTGGTGGGTTTGTGAACCGTGAGCTAGTACAACAAAATCGATTGGCTTCTAGAAGATCCATTTCGTCAACACATGGATGTGCGATGAACGCTCGGCGTTTCGTGCTACCATGGAGATGTGACGGCGTGCGATAGAAGTGTGTTTCGACGTTGACAGAAGTGCATCGGAGGTGAGAAAAGAATTTCGATTCTCCTCATGTAGAGGAAGTGCCCATGGCGAGAATGCACCGTGGCACAGCTCATCACAATAAGGAATTTCATTCCAATAAAAAGACTACGGTCATCTAAATCCAAAGGACATCAGCTGTTGAGCGATGGACTACGATTAGAATTACGTGTGGGGGGAGAAGTGTTCTCTCATCCAACCCTCACATATCGAGAGTCATCTGCTGTTAGGCGAGATGATACCCTCACAACAACAGAGTTTGCGGATATAGTTAGCAGACTTAGAAGTATTTATTCCTTATAAGACGCTGGTCGCAATTGGGAAAATACGCACTCTCTTGTCTACCTCTGAGAAGGTGTGGAGAGTTTTGATCTTTACAGCATGATAGTCCATGTAGCTGGAGCTATTGAGAGCATGTTTGTCGACGCATTCTGTACAGATTGTGATTGTCGCAGCCGCTTAGCCTTGATGGATTGTTGGTTATTACACAGTGTTGCCGAGGTAGTCTACGCCTTGCTCAAGCGAGTACCTCAGGATGACGAGACGATTATACCCCACTGGGCGAAGTCGAACGTGCAATTGAACCACCTACCCTAATTAATAAAAATTATATTGCTGTGAAAGCAAATCGTGTTTATTTGTCCCTTTATTTGTCCCTGTTGATTCAACATGTGCAGCGACGCCCTGGTTAAAGAAAGATCAAGTCTATTCAGTTGCGCACAGCGTGCTGTTCAAAGAAAGGTCATGTCTATTCAGTTACGCACAGCGTACTGTTCAAGTCATTTCTATCCAGCGACGAACTATTTAGCGTAAATTCATCCTTATTCACTGGTGCATCTAGGATGACCAGCCTCTTGCTTGCATTGTGGGAGGAGGAGGAATGAGAGAAACAATTCAAGAGCAATCTGAACTGGAATTACCAAACCAAAATGGTCTGTGCCGCTGTGGCAGCCATGGATTGTCCATGTTCTCTAAATGTGGTTGGCCAACGTGGCAATCATGCCTAACATATTTCAGAAGACAAGGTCATGGGGGGAGTAACGATTGTCTACTCTGCTTCTCCTAGATATCGGATTATATCCTTTGGTGTGCCGTTTCTTCCACCAAAGAGATCTTCCAAAATACTAATGAGCAATTCAGATGTTAGTCTGAAGGGAAGGGGACTTCCTTGGTACTTTGTGTCCATGGCAAGTGTCCCGAGTCCCGAATCTCGTACCTTGATTCTCTGTCTTGTTTACACGCGACAGTCGAAAGGAATCTCTTGCGCAAGCTCAAATTCAAACATTATCCGGAGTGGTGGGTCTCGTAGGAGAGACTACTCTATCAATACTAATACGGTG
This sequence comes from Skeletonema tropicum, assembly GCA_037178625.1. NCBI lineage: Eukaryota > Bacillariophyta > Thalassiosirophyceae > Thalassiosirales > Thalassiosiraceae > Skeletonema > Skeletonema tropicum. Next base: position 1,730,734 of record CM074132.1, on the reverse strand, counting down.
GTCATGCCTAGAAAAGGAAGACTACTTTCACAACGCAATCTCGCGTCGGCGAATATGATTGTGGTTGGAACCATGCTGCTGCAGATTACCTACGGTGTTCAAAAGGAACCTGCACACACCTCGATGCATCCGACTTAACTATCCTTGCTGGATGTACTTCTCACGTGAATGAGAGGACGTTCAAGGATTGCTCGAGCAAGTGGAAAAGCACATGCGGAAATCAAGGCAGGGTCGCAAACAGGCGCATACCAGCACAACGAGATGATAACTACAAGACATCGTCCTTCTAAACCGCTGTTGTTGAAGACAACTAGTGGAGGACTTGCGAGAAAGCTGGCTGCTTGCTCAATGCTCGTCCTACAGTCCGAGAGTGGCTGAGATCCGTAGCCGACTGCTCACCGTGTTTCGGGAGGTTCACCTTCTTCCAATGCACGTGAGACATTCATCGGCTGATGGTAAATTTCGTTCATAGTTCGGTGACCTGATTTTTGAATACTCAGATTGAATAGAGCTCGCCAAGCCTGCTTCATGGAGGGTTCAGTACAGAACAGGCCATCGAGGGAGCTACACTTGCACCCGGGCATCTTCTACTGAAATGTTTTCATACATCATGAGAAATTGTTCAAATCTATCGGAACGACCTGTTGTTTGGCGTACACAATGCAGGTAATAATGATCAAATAAGAGAGAAGCGTGCTCAAGGCAGTTCTCGAGGCTTCCAAGTAAATGCTGCAAAAGACACTTACCATGCCCAGGAAGTGACTAACACTTGGATACACCATCTGGAAATTGTTCTTTCGACGATGATGGTTGCCATCTTAGTTCTTGTGTGTTGTACCAAGACTACCAATAGATCTGCTCCGCTGCTTTTAGTGGCACATGTGGGGCCTCCTCGAAATTCGGTCAATATGGTACGGGGAGGAGGGATGCTTACCAAACAAGGAAGCGTTCCCATGATCAATCGCCAGCGACTAGATGCATGTCTAAGGCGTTTCCAATTTCAGAGTTGTTCAGCATTGGCTGAGTTTACTGCCTTCAAGCGAGGCTTGGGGGAGTATCGATTCTTGAAGACGCTCATTGCCTGGCACCTGTCGTGGTGCATAACAGGAGATGAAGTGATGAAGCTTGAACTTCGAAAAGAAGTTCAAGGGCGCGTGTCGGAGTGCGGGTGAGTAATGTGCTATCACCTCCTCTCGGCATTTGTGCCTGGAGTTCTTCCGGTCTAAAGACAGGGCGAGGGCCGCCATACCCTCCGGGAGACAATCTCTACTCATGTTTATCAAATCAACCTCAAACTAATTGCAAGGGGAAGATATTACGACTGCGACGGGGCTAGTGCTAGCGAGGCTGCGCTGCCTCAGTTGAGATCCTCAGTGGTCGAGGGTGTGATGCTTCAGCGTAAAGGAAAGTAGTACATACATTACCAGCGTTTGACAGCGTCATCCTTCACGACACATGCCACACCTACAAAGGAAGAGGTACCGACAGCAGCTCATTGGAGTGCGCTGTTATAATGCAGACTTGGGAAGACAGCAGCTCTTTGAGTGGCTGATCTAAAGATGACGAAGACAAATGGTAAGCTCTTGTGACTGCGCATAGTCACACACGACATGGAAGTAGAAGATAGTGTTCTGATATAAACGTTGATGAAGCAAAGCTAGCTACGTATGTTCCTGGACCTGCCGCAACATTCTAATGGGATCGAGAAATATTCTAATGATCTTCGACAGAGATGATGTATGCAGAGCCTATGCAACGATGCAAAAGGAGATACCTCTGTGGTGATTCCGGCAGCTCTTCAATCCAAGATCCAAGACCTTGCTTAGGGGATCTGGTATATCACGACCGTTTTGTGCCTTAGGCCGATGGATCGTAAGAACGCACTTTACGTCAACGAGGTTCTGACAGGTACTGATGCAAGTACGCTTATTTTATCAGGAAGTTATGCAGTTGTGCATGCAGTTGTTGTTGCCCTATCGTCTGATCTGATATTAGATTCGATTGAGGTAGAGGTGCCAAAGAAGGCTGAGGAGGGAGCTCAGGATGCGCTTACCCCTTTGCAACATTCAAATTGCCATTATTATGTGTGAAACTATGATCGACCTTCCACGGCTCGTTCAAAGTGGTTGACTTTCCCACTACCAAAGATTCGAACGGGATGTTGGTGAATCCGCGAGATAGAGTGACTCCTCTTCTCACACTTCAAGTGAAGTTCAAGCGGACTCTCTACCTGTTCTTCAAGACTCTTGATTAAATCGTTTTAGGCAGAAGTGATGAATGCACATGAAGCCAGTGATACTCTTCCAACACGTAAGTCACGATATTCAAGAATACAGAGATGATACAACCTCTCTGGACGGAGTGCAATATGTACTTGTTACAATTACAATGCACCCACCGCAGTACTACTGCCGCAAAAACAGAGTCACTTGTGAACCTGTTGATGCAGCCCGATCGTCAAATCCGAATGCAGCCGGAAGACAATCTGGTCTCTTCGTACCACACCGTTTAACGCAGCCTTGCGAAGCCAGTAAAGCGTTGTCCAAGATAGACACTTGTTATACTCTGGTCGCCAGGATGGCCGCTGCCGAAAGAAATTGGTGGATAGTTCCAAACGCTCGAAAGAACTTCGAAGCGTCGCGATCCCAAATACTGATTTGGTTCGTAGGCTTTGATCTAGCCGTTTTTAAAGTCTTAAATCTGCCGAAAGCAGAGACTCAACGGAGGTCTCTTCTTCAAGCGACTGAAGTTGACACGAAAGGAACTGTACGATACAAAAACGAGCCTCAGTTAGTTTAGTCTAGTGAGCGCTACAACAATTGATAAAGACCCCATAGTATTGAGGAGTACAGGGGGTGTGTATAGAGAAATTATTCGAATTGGAAATGGAAACTGAACGTTGAACAACGACGTCTTGGCCAAATCCTATGCACACACAACCGATGTCAAGGAAAGTACATTTGGTTGCTCTAATATCACAAAAGAACTTACGTCCTTGATTCGATCGAAATTGACATTGCCTGGAGGTCTTTTTTTCCCAAGTTGGGTTTTGGTTTCTATCTGTTAGACTGGTTTTTTATCCGGATGGCTTGCCATGGGTTTTCCAGTCTTGACAGCTCGTTTTTGGTTCACACAAGTTCGGGGGAGAATGTCACAGGATATGACTCTCTTCTGGTATCCCAATACCGTTATGACAGTCATTCTTCCTGTTCACACGTGTCAAGTAGCAACCACGGTGAGAACCCGTGATTGATCCTCTCACACAAGATGACGTCGCACGTTGGTGCTCCTTCATCACCTTTGGGAATAGCCCACTTCTTTAGCTCTTAAGCTTAGTCACCATGATATCCGTGTTCCTAGTGGTCTCTTCTGGCTCTAGTTGCACAATCAATACCGGTCCTATTTGCTTGTGACAGCGAGGTGGAATTGTACATAGGTAAAATGCTTCCTCGCTTTGAAAGTATGGTACCTGTCATGGTACTCCTGTGGCTTAGACACATGGAATGATACCAGGCTAGAGTGTAGGTCAGTTTCACTTGCACTGTGTACTAAGAAGAAATTTCTATAATACTTACAGCCAGCTAATCTATATTCAATAAGTATAATTCTATCATGTGTAGAAGAGAATTGGTTCTTTTATTATTATATGGTAGGCACACATTATCTAGCTTTGAGTTCCTCCTCTTCCAAAGACTCGGCTCAAGCACAAAAAACGTACGAGCGTGTTGTGTTCCTCCTGTCTATATGTACAACATGTGGTTATTATTGTATACAATATATCAAACAAACAATTTATTGAAGGTGTCCAATGATGGGAAGATCGGGATCATATCCAAGGGGCTGGATCTCCTCATGGACCATAAGTCCGAGGATTCCGAACATGGCAGCACGGCCGTTGTTCAACTCAATAGCACGCTTCTGAAGCTTGGTCTCTTCATCAAAGTCATCCCAACCGAAGTCAATGTATCCATTACGGAAGTCACCAACGTGCTCATTTCCAGTTCCGGGAACATCACGCATGAAGGCAATCTCCAACCAGCCAATGAAGGCGATGATCTGGCCTTGTCCCTCGAAGGGGATGGCATCAGGTCCGATCAAGGCGGCAACACCGTTGGGGAAGGAGTCGAAGGAGTTCCCAGCGTAGTCGATGTTTCCAGGAAGATGGATTCCGGCACGAGTGACGATCTGGCCAAGGAAGGCAAGCTGAGCGATACGTCCATGCTTGATCTCAACGTAACGAAGACGGTCGAAGCGCTCTTGAGAGCAGTCTCCAGAGAGCATGCCGAAGGGATCGAAGAATCCGAGAGGAGGCTGGGCACCGAGCTCATCCTCGAAGGCGTTCAAGGAGGTGGTGGCGGCCTTGTTTTGGGCAGGGGCGAAAGCGGCGGCAGAGCCGATAAGGGCAGCGATGATGGCAGACTTCATGATTGATATTTTGTTGTTGTTGTTTTGAATTTATGAGCAAAGTGCATGCGAGCAATGCTTGTTAGTTTGATATCTGAAGTTTGAATTCTGCAAATCTTGTGGCTTCAAGCTTCAAGTTGCGTGCTTCGCATGCGCTGGAGCGGGAGCAGGTGTCATAGCGACTCTTGTGACATGCTACGGTACTCACACCATCCATCTTCACCGTCACACAGCTGATTATTTGTCATCCACCACAGTACAAAGTAAGTACTTATACCATACTTCTTATCCACCAATACTACAGTGTCAAACGCATATTTCACAAGCTTGGCAGTACCGATGGAACACATTACGAGCCACCATCTTATTCTTGGAATACTATTGACCTAATTGTAGAACATAGTCGTACCGCTAGCCAGCGTGTGGTCACTACAAATGGATTGGCAAGAAAGATGTATAAAGAGTATGGGTATAGATAAAGTTTAAATCAATTACTTCCTTCTCCCATATATTGTCCTTTTTAGCCTCGAGTGTTTGGAGCATGGATATACTAGATAATAGACTTAAATCATCAATCTCTCTGTTCTTGCAAATAGGTTCCAATGATAGCCTCGAGAGCTGTTCCTTTCTTCAATTTGTAAGTGATCGTTCTTTTCTTGTAATAATCTTCCATAGATAAATTTTGAATCACATCGGAAACTAAATGGCCTCTCTCCACAGAACAGCCAACTTCGTTCTCCAACCGTGTAAAATGGATATGGAAATGATACTGTTCAGAAGACACACATGATAGGCAGATGATGTGAGGAGATGAGCTGTAATCGATCGAGATAACACTTGATAGTGGTTACTTACAAATTGTGGCTGATAATGAATAAAGACTCGTATTTGATCTTGGTCCACGCCATATGTTGATTTGATAGCCGCAAGACCTTCCTTCATCATTGCTTTGAGCAACGGAATATGCTCACTTGTCAAATCACGAAGGCATGAAATGCCAGATTGCTTACAGATACCCAGACAATACAAGTCCACGGTAGATGGATGGTTCATCCATTCTTCTCTGGGTGTAGTCAGAGGAGGTGGGTGAGATCTCCATTTGGTGTCGATGTTGATGATGAAATCGTCATGATTCACAAGGAGTCTCTCCTTCTCTTTCTTTACTTCCACCAGATTCTTAATCCAAGAAATACTTCCGCTATCCACAACTGTTTGAATATAAGGTTTTGTGCATTGTAAATACATTTGAGGCGTTTCTTCAATCAAGACATGGCCGAGAGAAGGCATCGCACGGCTGATTTGATTTGGCGTGGCTGGAGATATGAGTTCAACGTCAAATTTACCAACGCCGCTGAGCAGTTCCTCGACCTCTTTCGGATTACAATTGCCATGCTCCGGACTTGCAGTATAGTAGCTGTACTCCTCTCCGCTGTCGCTTGAGAGTTGAAAAGTGTATTGTTTCAGAAAGGAGAGGATCTTGTCTGAAGCTGATGGATCATGTTTCAAACAATTTCTTTCTGCCACTTGTCCTTTTTCAATATCCTCTTGAGAAAGAACTGGGTTGCTCCCTAGCAACGGTTTGTGGAATGGAACTATTGTCAGTTTGAGGAGAGATTGGGTTGTTTTCGTGGTAGTGTTTTGATCATCGGCACCGACAGGAGCCTCTTCGGTATGTGTGAGGAGCAATGTCGCATGCTGATCAGATACTGTCAACGATTGGACTTGGCAACTCTTATTGCATAGAATTTCGAGCGGATTACGGACTATTGCAGCCATTGTTGCTGTGTCAAGTAATGCTTGCTGCAGCAACATTAATGATGATGATGTGTGTTGTGTGAGACTCTCACAAGATTTCCGTTCGACGTACAATGTAGTACCGCTCTGACTATTCTATTACCGCTCTGACTAAATACAACACTCAATTGACAAAACCAAAAACCAAGTGCCGCTCAACTAACTCACCACTCAGAAAATGGAAATCCAAACACCAACCACCTACTTCAATACTTACTTATCAACCACCCGCACCAACCACCCACTCACTCTCAGGAGTACCTACATTATCTCATATATTATCTTACTACTTACTCTTATCTCGGGCGGGGGTTGATAATCCAATTGCCGACTAACTAACTGCTGCCTGCTACACGATGGCCTCTATTTGCTGCATTCCCGCGTTAGATGACTGTGCTGACTGCAGCATTGACGGAGATGTTGGCTACAGCTGTCAATATTCACCCTCTGGCAATATTGATGGAGCAACACATCATCATGACATCAAAATGGGTGTCAAACAAGGCCCACATGGTCTTCATGCAGTAGCCACAGAGGACATTCCAGCCGGCACAGTAATTGTTCAATGCTTACCGCTAGCTCAGTCGCCTATTATACATGGTCCTGCAAAGCCCACCTGCTTTCGTTGCTTCTTCCAAGAGGGAGATGATGACCTCAGCGGCAGAAGAAAGACGGAGACGCTTTTTAGGTGTTCTCGGTGTCAAATCGCTCGTTATTGCAGTAAATAGTGTCAGATGAGTGATTGGAATGAAGGACACAAGTTGGAATGCCAATTCTACGTGAAGCAACGGAAGATTCAGCACAATAATTCTGCAGCAGACGGCGCGGAAGCCGTCATGCCCAATGCACTCCTGCTGCGTGTGTTTGCTGCACTCAAACACTTACGTGACAAACAATCGGTCGAAGACGCCTCAATGATCAAAGCTGCAGTTAGATGCGGTCCGAATCATTTCTCTTCATTGGCTGTATCTCCACAGCATCATTCGCCATCTAAGTCTACAAAGATTTTGAACAGTTCTGAAATGAAGATTGTCAAATCAATCATGATGCAACATGCTATCGGAAAAGGCAAACAAAAAGATAGCTCTACAGATGAAAAGACTGCTGCTGCGGTACAGATATGGGGATACAACGACAATTGCGCCAATGATGGAGAAATGCCAAAGGAGAATTCATTCACACTTGATCAAGCACTTCTCCGGACGGATGATGCTTTCAGAAAGAACAACTTTGGAATATTGGACGCTCAGCATTCTTCTATCGGTGAGGGAGTCTATCCGTGTGCAGCATTGCTAAACCATTCATGTGCACCGAATGCAATTTTGAGGTATAAACTTGACAGTGGCGACAATGTGGGGAAGGGGAAGGCATTCCAACCGCCTTTATTACAGATTGTTGCATGTAGAGATATTGGTAAGGGAGAAGAATTAACCCATTCCTATGTTGATTTGATGCTCTCAACAAAAGAGCGACAGGCTCGATTACTGAAGACTCATGGTTTTACTTGTGAGTGTAAACGATGTGTTGAGGGTGAGTACGTAGTATCGTTGCCACAAGATAGAGCGCTTTGGGAGAAGTGGCCATTGGAGCATAGACTCCGTGTCATTGATCAAGTGGAAGGACACGGTCAAGACAAAAATCTCGTGAGCATTGATTTGGAAACTGCTCTAAATCAATGTAATCTGGGTGAAAGAGACCGAGCTGCTATTTTGGATTGTGCGGATTTTTTGTCAGGCCAAGCGCAGCAAAGCATGTTACGTGATGACGTTGAAGAAGAGCTGAGCACTTTACGAGACACTATCAATCTGTGGAAAGACAAAGATATAGACTGGTGGTGGACTCCGTTCAACTTGCCATTGTATTCTGCCCGAAGTCAATACTTTACTGCTCTTCTTGCGAATCAAGAGATTGCCGAAGCCGTTGACCAGCTCGAGTTTATTGTCTCTACATTGATCATTGCCTTTTCGCACGTACAACATCATCCACTTTTGGGCTTGCAGCTATTTACGCTTGGCGATCTTTATGCTTATTTGGGGAGATCGAGAGCTTGTGGGAGAAAGGCTTACCTTACATACCTTTACGCAAAGGAAATTATGACAATAACACACGGAGTTGATCACCCAATGGTTCTTCAGCTAGATCGAAAACTTGCTGAACATGAACAAGCCAACGCATAGTGGGAAGTATGATTAAGATTTTGTAATTTGAGATGAGGAGGAGCATCAAAGTAGGCTGACAGTTGAGGCGAGTTGTCGAAGTAAATGCAACCAGTGCAGTATAGAAAAGAAAAGAGGCGACATTGTCTGTGATATATGATAACGAACATTTGCTGCAACAGCTCTATATCCAGAGCTGGTGGACGGAGTGATCTCGAGGAGCTTGAGCCGAACGAAGCAGATATCCTATGCGACAAGAAGTGAGTGTTGGTTCAAATGGGTATAAATTATGTTCACTATTAGGTATATCATATCCATAAGTAGGTATTTATATCCAATTCGCGCCAAAACCACACCAGCACATCACCTCACCAACCATCCAAACCTACCGCTTAACCAAGCAACCAGCAGTGATAAATGGTGCCTTCATCGGAGTCGCCAGCGTCTTCAATTGCACCACAGTATCATATCCAGGTAAGTCTACGTTCAGTAATACCACGATGAATATTATCAAGAGAAGCAGCACAAAATAGAGCGGTCTATTCTTCTTGGCTCTTTTTTTATCTCTCAATTCATTGATGATGGCTTCCTGTCGTGATAGTTGGTCTGCTTGGAGTGTTAATACGGAAAGGAGTTTGGTGACATTTTCCTCGAGTGCTTCGATTCTTGATTCTGTTGGCCCCGCGGCGGCACTTTGCTGCTTTACCGATTTTGTCATGTCAAGTATCGTAGTTGCTAATTCTTTGTGTAGATCGACTGAGATTGTCTATGAATCCTCCGCTGATGATAAGATATTATCCGAAGTGTGGCTAAGTTATCGTACTTGATACTTATGATTATGTCATGTTGATGTTGGTGCTGATCTCGATCTTGGATCTTTCATTTTCATTTTTTGGGTGATTGCTATGCCCAGTACGACAGGTACGGTCATTGCCTAAGAGATTCCTAAGATTCTCTGAGTAGCACGCTGATTCACCGCGCTAGTAAATCGCGATTTTATGCTAGCTTCTATGTATGTGCGTTATTTCAAACCTTAAGTTAGCTACCGTACCCTTACACAAGCTACCGTACATAAAAAAAACCATCATGACCATGGCATCCGACAGCGTAGACGCCGTCGCCTATCTCAGCTAATACCAAGTCCCTAATTAAGTTTGATAGATTAAATCGCTTCTATTAATATATAATAACAAGATTATTTGGTCAGAACATTAATAATTACGACGAGAGGCCCTTCGGATAGGGGGTCAAATATTGTGATGATGCGTCGAATTTGTTAGAAGTCTCAAATGCTCCACAGAATCACTGCTATAATAGTCCTTGCTATTCGAACGTCTTGTTCTAATTTCTTCTTTATTACTTTCTTATCTCAGAATTATAATACGTGTCTCTCCCCAGACACTTTTCTTCTCAAGTCCCGTTTCACCCCCGCCATAATGCTTGGGCTGAATAACGCGCTCTAACAGAATTTTCACCGCAAGGCAGTGCTTTGAGTGACTTTGGGAGTGGCTGTGGCAATAATACTTGGTCGGTACATTCAAATAAATGTATTGTATCGATCAGCCGAGCATCATCGCTGTAGACATCCTCGAAAATTCTTTTAGGGACCGACATGGTGCAGAAGTTCGGCGTCGGCACCTGTGTGCTGAAAATGCGCTCTAGCTCTCTCAATATTGCTCCTGACCATCATAGTAACCAACCTAATCGCTTCTAATGATGTTGAAGAAGACAAAAAGGCCGTTACTATGATGGTCACAAGCACTTCCTAAGGTACTAGAGTACGCCGAATAATCACCATGGAGGGGGTGTTTTTGTGCGGTGTGTGTCGGTAAAAATGGTTGATTTCGTATGTAGGCACGTAGATAAGGGCTAATATTATACAACTTTTACGGTACCACCACTTTCACTTAAAATCGCGCTGTGAATCAGCGTGGTAGATGGTTTGGCGATCTGCGAACCAGATAGGATTCTCGATAATAAGAAAGATTAGCTGTTGGCGATCAGGAGAAGCCAACTTGTAGTGATAACGTCTTATAACTTCTTTGAACCAACACTTTCGTTCGATGTGCGTTGTAGTGGGACATTTTCTGCACGTTGGAAGGTACGTGGGACGTTTTCTGCTAAGTATGCAAAGGACAGTTAGCCTCGCTAATTCGGACAAATGATTATTGTACTACGAATCCACGTAGGAATTCAGATCGAGTGAGAGATTTAGGAGAAAACAAAACACGGAAGAGTTTTCTCACCATGCGTTGATTACCCTTGCTGAAGTTTCTGTTTCTGCTTCTGGCGTTGATTCTACGTATTTGATCATCCTTTTCATGTGATCGATGCACTAGAAGATGAATCCTTACACAACTCACAAAACGCGCAGGTTTCTATCATAATGCCAACAACAATTAATCTGCAAAGATGAATCAGCTACAACCCAACCACCAAGGACGTGAGGACGGCGACGACGATGCTCCAAGTCCACCCGACTGTGAGATCCTGTTCTGTCCTATTGACATCCACTCGGCTTCCGAGGAGGAACCAACACCAACAACACTTCATCCATCATCATCTGTCTTCACACAGCTGTCTTCTACTGTAGCTGAGGATACGAATACGCCGGTTCAAGTCAGCAACACCACAAGTCTTCTGAGTCCGTCATCCTCCAGTCTACAAGAACCATTCACCATGATCCAGCCGCCTCAATCTCCTTCAGATAGGAACGCTCAACAAGGCAGTGTCAATAGAGAAGGCTCTTTCATTGACAACACAATTCCTTATGGACAAGACAGAGAACAACAGCAACTACAACAGCAAAAGAGACAACGACCGCGCAGGAAAGGGACAAAAATTATTGTAACTCTGTGCGTCAGCCTTGGTGTCCTTTGTGCAGGATTGGTGGCGATTGCCAACCTCAGCGCAGATTGAATCGCCAACATCATCGCCGAGACCATATCTAATGTTGGCTTTAGGACCATCAAAGTCAAAATCAGGAAAGAGAGAGAAAACACAGCAACCTCCATCAGAGCAAAGTGCATCGCAATCAACGAAGAGCTCTAAAGCTCTCACGTTGAATCGATCACTACCTAGAGAACCAAAATCAAAACCAGAAAGCAAGACTTCAAAGGAGAGTAAAAAAACACGACGAAGTAAGACAGACAAACCATCTTTCAAACCAAGTAGTGCGCCTTCAACGTCGAGTAAGCCTTCGTCAAAGCCCAGTTTAAGCCCATCTACGTCTCCTTCATCAAAGCCCAGTGGACAACCATCTTCGACTCCTTCATTGAATCCATCGTTGTCTAGTGCTCCTTCTTCTGAACCAAGTGCACAACCATCTTCGGCTCCCTCGTTGAATCCATCACTATCTACGTCTCCTTCATCAGAGCCTAGTGGACAACCATCTTCGACTCCCTCATTGAATCCATCGTTGTCTAGTGCTCCTTCTTCTGAACCAAGTGCACAACCATCTTCGGCTCCCTCGTTGAATCGATCACTACCTAGAGAACCAAAATCAAAACCAGATAGCAAGACTTCAAAGGAGAGTAAAAAAACAAAACGAAGTAAGACAGACAAACCATCTATCGAACCAAGTAGTGCGCCTTCAACGTCGAGTAAGCCTTCGTCAAAGCCCAGTTTAAGCCCATCTACGTCTCCTTCATCAGAGCCTAGTGGACAACCATCTTCGACTCCTTCATTGAATCCATCGTTGTCTAGTGCTCCTTCTTCTGAACCAAGTGCACAACCATCTTCGGCTCCCTCGTTGAATCCATCACTATCTACGTCTCCTTCATCAGAGCCTAGTGGACAACCATCTTCGACTCCTTCATTGAATCCATCGTTGTCTAGTGCTCCTTCTTCTGAACCAAGTGCACAACCATCTTCGGCTCCCTCGTTGAATCCATCACTATCTACGTCTCCTTCATCAGAGCCTAGTGGACAACCATCTTCGACTCCTTCATTGAATCCATCGTTGTCTAGTGCTCCTTCTTCTGAACCAAGTGCACAACCATCTTTGGCTCCCTCGTTGAATCCATCACTATCTACGTCTCCTTCATCAGAGCCTAGTGGACAACCATCTTCGACTCCTTCATTGAATCCATCGTTGTCTAGTGCTCCTTCTTCTGAACCAAGTGCACAACCATCTTCGGCTCCCTCGTTGAATCCATCACTATCTACGTCTCCTTCATCAGAGCCCAGTGGACAACCATCTTCGACTCCTTCATTGAATCCATCGTTGTCTAGTGCTCCTTCTTCTGAACCAAGTGCACAACCATCTTCGGCTCCCTCGTTGAATCCATCACTATCTACGTCTCCTTCATCAGAGCCTAGTGGACAACCATCTTCGACTCCTTCATTGAATCCATCGTTGTCTAGTGCTCCTTCTTCTGAACCAAGTGCACAACCATCTTCGGCTCCCTCGTTGAATCCATCACTATCTACGTCTCCTTCATCAGAGCCTAGTGGACAACCATCTTCGACTCCTTCATTGAATCCATCGTTGTCTAGTGCTCCTTCTTCTGAACCAAGTGCACAACCATCTTCGGCTCCCTCGTTGAATCCATCACTATCTACGTCTCCTTCATCAGAGCCTAGTGGACAACCATCTTCGACTCCTTCATTGAATCCATCGTTGTCTAGTGCTCCTTCTTCTGAACCAAGTGCACAACCATCTTCGGCTCCCTCGTTGAATCCATCACTATCTACGTCTCCTTCATCAGAGCCTAGTGGACAACCATCTTCGACTCCTTCATTGAATCCATCGTTGTCTAGTGCTCCTTCTTCTGAACCAAGTGCACAACCATCTTCGGCTCCCTCGTTGAATCCATCACTATCTACGTCTCCTTCATCAGAGCCTAGTGGACAACCATCTTCGACTCCTTCATTGAATCCATCGTTGTCTAGTGCTCCTTCTTCTGAACCAAGTGCACAACCATCTTCGGCTCCCTCGTTGAATCCATCACTATCTACGTCTCCTTCATCAGAGCCTAGTGGACAACCATCTTCGACTCCTTCATTGAATCCATCGTTGTCTAGTGCTCCTTCTTCTGAACCAAGTGCACAACCATCTTCGGCTCCCTCGTTGAATCCATCACTATCTACGTCTCCTTCATCAGAGCCTAGTGGACAACCATCTTCGACTCCTTCATTGAATCCATCGTTGTCTAGTGCTCCTTCTTCTGAACCAAGTGCACAACCATCTTCGGCTCCCTCGTTGAATCCATCACTATCTACGTCTCCTTCATCAGAGCCTAGTGGACAACCATCTTCGACTCCTTCATTGAATCCATCGTTGTCTAGTGCTCCTTCTTCTGAACCAAGTGCACAACCATCTTCGGCTCCCTCGTTGAATCCATCACTATCTACGTCTCCTTCATCAGAGCCTAGTGGACAACCATCTTCGACTCCTTCATTGAATCCATCGTTGTCTAGTGCTCCTTCTTCTGAACCAAGTGCACAACCATCTTCGGCTCCCTCGTTGAATCCATCACTATCTACGTCTCCTTCATCAGAGCCTAGTGGACAACCATCTTCGACTCCTTCATTGAATCCATCGTTGTCTAGTGCTCCTTCTTCTGAACCAAGTGCACAACCATCTTCGGCTCCCTCGTTGAATCCATCACTATCTACGTCTCCTTCATCAGAGCCTAGTGGACAACCATCTTCGACTCCTTCATTGAATCCATCGTTGTCTAGTGCTCCTTCTTCTGAACCAAGTGCACAACCATCTTCGGCTCCCTCGTTGAATCCATCACTATCTACGTCTCCTTCATCAGAGCCTAGTGGACAACCATCTTCGACTCCTTCATTGAATCCATCGTTGTCTAGTGCTCCTTCTTCTGAACCAAGTGCACAACCATCTTCGGCTCCCTCGTTGAATCCATCACTATCTACGTCTCCTTCATCAGAGCCTAGTGGACAACCATCTTCGACTCCTTCATTGAATCCATCGTTGTCTAGTGCTCCTTCTTCTGAACCAAGTGCACAACCATCTTCGGCTCCCTCGTTGAATCCATCACTATCTACGTCTCCTTCATCAGAGCCTAGTGGACAACCATCTTCGACTCCTTCATTGAATCCATCGTTGTCTAGTGCTCCTTCTTCTGAACCAAGTGCACAACCATCTTCGGCTCCCTCGTTGAATCCATCACTATCTACGTCTCCTTCATCAGAGCCTAGTGGACAACCATCTTCGACTCCTTCATTGAATCCATCGTTGTCTAGTGCTCCTTCTTCTGAACCAAGTGCACAACCATCTTCGGCTCCCTCGTTGAATCCATCACTATCTACGTCTCCTTCATCAGAGCCTAGTGGACAACCATCTTCGACTCCTTCATTGAATCCATCGTTGTCTAGTGCTCCTTCTTCTGAACCAAGTGCACAACCATCTTCGGCTCCCTCGTTGAATCCATCACTATCTACGTCTCCTTCATCAGAGCCTAGTGGACAACCATCTTCGACTCCTTCATTGAATCCATCGTTGTCTAGTGCTCCTTCTTCTGAACCAAGTGCACAACCATCTTCGGCTCCCTCGTTGAATCCATCACTATCTACGTCTCCTTCATCAGAGCCTAGTGGACAACCATCTTCGACTCCTTCATTGAATCCATCGTTGTCTAGTGCTCCTTCTTCTGAACCAAGTGCACAACCATCTTCGGCTCCCTCGTTGAATCCATCACTATCTACGTCTCCTTCATCAGAGCCTAGTGGACAACCATCTTCGACTCCTTCATTGAATCCATCGTTGTCTAGTGCTCCTTCTTCTGAACCAAGTGCACAACCATCTTCGGCTCCCTCGTTGAATCCATCACTATCTACGTCTCCTTCATCAGAGCCTAGTGGACAACCATCTTCGACTCCTTCATTGAATCCATCGTTGTCTAGTGCTCCTTCTTCTGAACCAAGTGCACAACCATCTTCGGCTCCCTCGTTGAATCCATCACTATCTACGTCTCCTTCATCAGAGCCTAGTGGACAACCATCTTCGACTCCTTCATTGAATCCATCGTTGTCTAGTGCTCCTTCTTCTGAACCAAGTGCACAACCATCTTCGGCTCCCTCGTTGAATCCATCACTATCTACGTCTCCTTCATCAGAGCCTAGTGGACAACCATCTTCGACTCCTTCATTGAATCCATCGTTGTCTAGTGCTCCTTCTTCTGAACCAAGTGCACAACCATCTTCGGCTCCCTCGTTGAATCCATCACTATCTACGTCTCCTTCATCAGAGCCTAGTGGACAACCATCTTCGACTCCTTCATTGAATCCATCGTTGTCTAGTGCTCCTTCTTCTGAACCAAGTGCACAACCATCTTCGGCTCCCTCGTTGAATCCATCACTATCTACGTCTCCTTCATCAGAGCCTAGTGGACAACCATCTTCGACTCCTTCATTGAATCCATCGTTGTCTAGTGCTCCTTCTTCTGAACCAAGTGCACAACCATCTTCGGCTCCCTCGTTGAATCCATCACTATCTACGTCTCCTTCATCAGAGCCTAGTGGACAACCATCTTCGACTCCTTCATTGAATCCATCGTTGTCTAGTGCTCCTTCTTCTGAACCAAGTGCACAACCATCTTCGGCTCCCTCGTTGAATCCATCACTATCTACGTCTCCTTCATCAGAGCCTAGTGGACAACCATCTTCGACTCCTTCATTGAATCCATCGTTGTCTAGTGCTCCTTCTTCTGAACCAAGTGCACAACCATCTTCGGCTCCCTCGTTGAATCCATCACTATCTACGTCTCCTTCATCAGAGCCTAGTGGACAACCATCTTCGACTCCTTCATTGAATCCATCGTTGTCTAGTGCTCCTTCTTCTGAACCAAGTGCACAACCATCTTCGGCTCCCTCGTTGAATCCATCACTATCTACGTCTCCTTCATCAGAGCCTAGTGGACAACCATCTTCGACTCCTTCATTGAATCCATCGTTGTCTAGTGCTCCTTCTTCTGAACCAAGTGCACAACCATCTTTGGCTCCCTCGTTGAATCCATCACTATCTACGTCTCCTTCATCAGAGCCTAGTGGACAACCATCTTCGACTCCTTCATTGAATCCATCGTTGTCTAGTGCTCCTTCTTCTGAACCAAGTGCACAACCATCTTCGGCTCCCTCGTTGAATCCATCACTATCTACGTCTCCTTCATCAGAGCCTAGTGGACAACCATCTTCGACTCCTTCATTGAATCCATCGTTGTCTAGTGCTCCTTCTTCTGAACCAAGTGCACAACCATCTTCGGCTCCCTCGTTGAATCCATCACTATCTACGTCTCCTTCATCAGAGCCTAGTGGACAACCATCTTCGACTCCTTCATTGAATCCATCGTTGTCTAGTGCTCCTTCTTCTGAACCAAGTGCACAACCATCTTCGGCTCCCTCGTTGAATCCATCACTATCTACGTCTCCTTCATCAGAGCCCAGTGGACAACCATCTTCGACTCCTTCATTGAATCCATCGTTGTCTAGTGCTCCTTCTTCTGAACCAAGTGCACAACCATCTTCGGCTCCCTCGTTGAATCCATCACTATCTACGTCTCCTTCATCAGAGCCTAGTGGACAACCATCTTCGACTCCTTCATTGAATCCATCGTTGTCTAGTGCTCCTTCTTCTGAACCAAGTGCACAACCATCTTCGGCTCCCTCGTTGAATCCATCACTATCTACGTCTCCTTCATCAGAGCCTAGTGGACAACCATCTTCGACTCCTTCATTGAATCCATCGTTGTCTAGTGCTCCTTCTTCTGAACCAAGTGCACAACCATCTTCGGCTCCCTCGTTGAATCCATCACTATCTACGTCTCCTTCATCAGAGCCTAGTGGACAACCATCTTCGACTCCTTCATTGAATCCATCGTTGTCTAGTGCTCCTTCTTCTGAACCAAGTGCACAACCATCTTCGGCTCCCTCGTTGAATCCATCACTATCTACGTCTCCTTCATCAGAGCCTAGTGGACAACCATCTTCGACTCCTTCATTGAATCCATCGTTGTCTAGTGCTCCTTCTTCTGAACCAAGTGCACAACCATCTTCGGCTCCCTCGTTGAATCCATCACTATCTACGTCTCCTTCATCAGAGCCTAGTGGACAACCATCTTCGACTCCTTCATTGAATCCATCGTTGTCTAGTGCTCCTTCTTCTGAACCAAGTGCACAACCATCTTCGGCTCCCTCGTTGAATCCATCACTATCTACGTCTCCTTCATCAGAGCCTAGTGGACAACCATCTTCGACTCCTTCATTGAATCCATCGTTGTCTAGTGCTCCTTCTTCTGAACCAAGTGCACAACCATCTTCGGCTCCCTCGTTGAATCCATCACTATCTACGTCTCCTTCATCAGAGCCCAGTGGACAACCATCTTCGACTCCTTCATTGAATCCATCGTTGTCTAGTGCTCCTTCTTCTGAACCAAGTGCACAACCATCTTCGGCTCCCTCGTTGAATCCATCACTATCTACGTCTCCTTCATTGAATCCATCGTTGTCTAGTGCTCCTTCTTCTGAACCAAGTGCACAACCATCTTCGGCTCCCTCGTTGAATCCATCACTATCTACGTCTCCTTCATCAGAGCCCAGTGGACAACCATCTTCGACTCCTTCATTGAATCCATCGTTGTCTAGTGCTCCTTCTTCTCAGCCTAGTAGCGTTCCTTCATTGTCGAGCCAGCCTTCGTCAGATCCTAGTTTGATTCCCTCTAGTGCTCCTTCTTCTGAGCCTAGTTTGACCCCTTCTGTATCGGGAGCACCATCTTTCAACTCCCTCGTTGAATCCATCAGTATCCTTTTCTCCTTCATCAGAGCCAAGTTTCGTTCCTTCAACGTCGACGGAGCCATCGTCAGAGCCCAGTTCGATGCCTTCTCTAGAGCCCTCCTATGAAGGGTTTGGGAGAGACGAGTTCGTTCTTTTTGTTGGTCAAAATATCGTTACTCCTGATGATAAATTTTTGTTGATTTTTCAAAATGATGGGAATATGGTATTGTATAACACAGAAATTCCTTCTGTACTTTGGCAATCTTTGAGTGTTGGGGATTTTGCCACATTTGGAAGTGATGGTAACCTCGTCGTTGTTCAGGACCCTTCCACTACTATCTACACTTCAGGAATATCAGATCAAGGGCTTGTTTTGTATCTACCTGGTTACACATCTGAGTGTGAATGCACTTATTATATGTGCATCAAGGCTCAAGATGCTACTACGGGCGTCATTACAGACTATTATGCCGTCGAATCTGGGCAAGGTTTTGAAACATTAGCGGTATGCCCCTAAGGGTGAAGAGGATGTACCGTGACAAGTTGATAGACATTGTTCAGATATTGATTGCTGAGGCAGTCTATGAGAATATGTGTACAAAGACTTTGTGATAATAGAATATGTGGCTGTAACATTAATATTTTAGGACAGTGTTAACAGTAACTTTCTTTTGGTTGACGTTCTCCTGTTCTTTACGATCACATATACTGTGCACTCATGGCTGACTCCATCCGTAAAGCAATAGCCGATAAGCGAACAAGGATGGAAGAGTTTGACTCTGGACATATCGTTCACCTTACACTTTCGTTCTGAATTTGAATGAGTTTTGAGTTGACGCTACGATATTGACGTGATACAAAAACCCCAGTGAAGGAGAACAGCTTCACGTCAGCTCACGCTGCTTCCAAGCCAACAACATGGCCCAACAAGCATTGTTTACCGTAGCCCTGAAATAACCTACAGACCTACAAACTTGCACGTACTCATGATAATCCTCTATCTCTAGAGTACCTTACAGCATTCCATACGCATCGTATCAGTTGGTACTCTTTGAGAGGGAGGTACCGTTTAAAGTACGATACTGTAAGGGTATGAAGTGTCAGTCTGAGCCATCACCAAAAGCCACATCAAGTGGCACGTAGTAGTAGTGTAGTATAATCTGTAAGACATCATGAGTGAGTATGCTAGTGCTATCAGTATTTGAATGGTTTATACAGCACCCACATCACCAAAAGCCACATCAAGTGGCACGTAGTAGTAGTGTAGTATAATCTGTAAGACATCATGAGTGAGTATGCTAGTGCTATCAGTATTTGAATGGTTTATACAGCACCCACATCACCAAAAGCCACATCAAGTGGCACGTAGTAGTAGTGTAGTATAATCTGTAAGACATCATGAGTGAGTATGCTAGTGCTATCAGTATTTGAATGGTACAGGGTAAAATTCGAAATACCTCTAGAACCGACCCTAGCCTATGTAGAGCCTACATACCCACATTCAACAAACTCATTCTATTTTGAAGCTGAATCGAAATGCAGCATCACTTGCAATAGGGAAAACAACTCTGCGAACAACACTTGTTGAAATGCTCTGATAAAAAAATAGAAAGATCCGCAATTGTAAGGTTGAATTGATGAAGTCGATAGCCGTGTCCAGATACATTATCACCGGTTGCAGATCCAATATGCCACAGAGAGAAGTTTTCAACTCATAGGTACCATACACTTTTTCGCAATACCGAAGACCGTACGATGTATTGTACGAAGTGCAGCCTACATACATGCACTCCACACACGCACATGGCGTCCACACTAAATTGACTTGATTTAAGTGATTGCACTTACGCCTCTACCAAAGCTTGGGCAATGCTGGTAGAGGAATTCCCTTCTTTCCGGCCCAATCCCACACGTTGTAAATTGATAATACCATACCAGCACCTAACCGAGAATAAGGGTATCCATTAAATAACGATGGGGGAAAGTATGTCTGAAAAAGCTTCCACTGTTGCTGATCAGGAATCTCTAGAATTGCATTGGCAAGTACACTTCCAGCCATGGCGGTTGGTACAATCCCATGACCGGCGAAGCCAGTTGCGTACCATACCCCCGAGCTAAAATTCTTTGACGAATGAGTCTTCTCCGTTGCATCACTGATAATGTCATCGTAATCTGTGTCTCGACCAATCAAAGGCATAGAGTTCGGTGCAAATGCCAATTTACCTCCCCAAACGTTATCAAAACGAACATTGTTCAGTTGAGGATACACTTCCGTTATGGCATTCCGCAATCTCCACGATATTAGCCAATCTGGAAAGGCAAACGTATCAGCCAACGAACCAAAGAGTAAACGCCCTTCGTCTTTATGATTGTTTCTCCAATAGTTGAGAGAGATGTGATCATCTCCACACATTGGAGCGGGGCGTTTCACCTGCTGACATTTCTCATTGTCACAGATGTTGTTGTCGACCTTGTCCTTCAACGGACACTCGTCATACAATGGCTCTGTGGCAGCCATCCAAGTATATATTGGGACAAAGGACTGCTCTAAACGACGTGATACATCACTGGATAAAGTATCGGCGCCGGTACACAGAACCACATGATCACAGTGTATTGTGCTTCCGTCGTTTGTAGTGAGTGTGTACTTCCCTCCACTGATTTTTGAGCTTCTTTCCTCAGTCACAGCATCTTCTGTCTTTTCCAACCTCATCAATCTGGTATGTTCATAAATTCGTACTCCCCATCGTTCCAACGCATCAGCCAAACCAATCGTCAGCTTCAATGGGTTTACAGCTGCGCAGCCTGGGTCATACTCTCCCCACCGATACAAATCATTACTACCCTCAATGGAAGATCTACCCATCATTTCATTCACCTCCTCCCCACTCAAAATACGACAACCATCACACTCCTCTTCATCCTCCTCCTCTTCATTGTCCTCTTCCATAGGATGAATACTCCCCTCCACAGCACCCGATTCGACCCAATCACAATCAATCTCATACAACTTTACAATCGACCGCAATCTATCCAACGCAATATAACTCAACTTGTACATCTCCTGAACTACATCCTTGGTATATCGTGGATGATGATGATGCGACTCGGTTTGCCTACTAGGCAGAATAGATTCGAGTTTGTAAAGTAGTGATGGTACAGTCCAACAGTGCTTATCACTACTGTCATTGTCAATGGCACCCTCTTCCAAATCTTCCAGGGGGACTTGGAAGCCGGGAACGACGAGTCCTTTGGCACCTCCGGATGATCCGACGCCTATTTGATTGGCTTCCAGTATGATAATTTCATAGTTTGTATCATAGCTTCTTTGATTGCGGTTATTGTTGTGGATAGTGCTTGATTTCTTCTTCGTGACGAATGGCCATCTTGGCCACTGATTCCAGCTGTTGGTACTACGCCTCGATTGCAGGCATTCATTCTCCGGTGGCAATATCACGCTACCATCATCAACAATACCACTACGACCGTTATTCAATACGGACATTTTCTCTGCCAATGCCAAAGCAGTATGTAACCCTGCAAATCCTCCCCCGACAATTACAATTCTTGCTTGTTTTGGCAGATCAGTAACGCTATTGGTTGTTGGCGTGTTGCCATCATGATCACCGCCCTGTTGAGATGTGGATTGGTCACCATTGCCACTGCTGTAGAACTTGTGCGCATTTCGTAATTGACTTCCAGTCCAAGACTTTTGCTGCTGCTGCTGCTGCTGCTGGGCACTCTGATGTCCTCCTTTCATCATCTCATGCTGGAGATCCCTTGCCCAATAGGAATTATTGACATCATCACTGTCGTTGTTGGTAAATAATGCAGATGATATTATTGGATCACTGAGAAGGAATAGGGAGCATACTACTGAGACGGCTGCAGCGGTGGATAATTTTGATGTGGAGGCCGATGATGATGGCTTTGTGGAGAGGTGTTGTTGTTTCGCAGCCTGCAGTGCTGATCGGCGAGCTGCTGCTGAAGAAGTACTGGATATTATTCTAGACGAGATCATTGTTATTCATTCGTAGCATTCAGCATAGTAATGATGTGCTGCCAACTGCCAAGTGTGTTCGTATCGATTGAGTTCTTTCGTTGCGGGTTGCGTGCATGCAGCGGCTTTGCGCCAATCAAGAGGAGGATAGTTCGCGGACTTTTCAATACCGGATAGCTGATGATATGACAACGAAGTCACACAGGAATTAGTACTATCCTACAGGGGCTCCGTCCGTCCATACATAGACCATCTTTTTGTATTTTTTTTTGGAATAAAATTTGGCCAAAAAATCGACCTCGCTCTCAGCTCAGTTTCTCCGTGGTAGATAGTGCTACAGAATACTCCTATATATCGTCAGTGCTCCAATGTAGTTCATGATGATCTCCTCCGTTGTTCCCTGCCTCGTGCTTCTATGTATGGCCACTCTGCAACTCTCCAATGGCTTCCTCTCCAGCTCTCAAAGTCATGTCACAATCAGTGGTCACTACCGTAACACACAACCACCACTCCACATGGTAGACCATTCCAGCGTGACGTCATTCTCAGTAGGAGACACCGTCACCGTCATAGACGATGTACTCAAGGCTGGAAAGAACCTGCGAGGATTATCCGGCACGGTCATTGAAACGTGGGAGAAGTGTGATGTGGACCCTACCTGTTGCTGTGCCGAGTTTGTGGATGAACACTTGGCAGTTCATGTGAGATTTCATACTTTGGAGGAAAATGAATTGTTTGGGAATGATATGTTTGTTCATTATTTTGCAGAAGATGAATTAGTCAAGAAGAAGGAAGAAGAGGATCAATCTGCAAAGGATCAAGACGGGGAAAGAGATGTGTCTATTGCGTTTGATGGACTATCTTGCACGGCGTTCAAATTAGACAAATTAAAGATGGGGGAGCAGGCGAAAAGAATTGCTAAATTTGAAGAATCTCAAAATAAAGCATGATTTGAAGATATCATACCTGTCATGCTAAAAGCACAATCAAACTCTGCTGACTTGCACAGAATGATACACGAGGCTAGAGTAAAGATTTGTTATGACTTGAACTGTAGAAAGAAACTACTATATCACACAGCCAGCTAATCTATATTCAATAAGTATAATTCTATCATGTGTAGAAGAGAATTGGTTCTTTTATTATTATGGTAGGCACACATTATCTAGCTTTGAGTTCCTCCTCTTCCAAAGACTCGGCTCAAGCACAGAAAACGTACGAGCGTGTTGTGTTCCTCCTGTCTATATGTACAACATGTGGTTATTATTGTATACAATATATCAAACAAACAATTTATTGAAGGTGTCCAATGATGGGAAGATCGGGATCATATCCAAGGGGCTGGATCTCCTCATGGACCATAAGTCCGAGGATTCCGAACATGGCAGCACGGCCGTTGTTCAACTCAATAGCACGCTTCTGAAGCTTGGTCTCTTCATCAAAGTCATCCCAACCGAAGTCAATGTATCCATTACGGAAG
Source organism: Skeletonema tropicum (assembly GCA_037178625.1). Classification (NCBI taxonomy): domain Eukaryota; phylum Bacillariophyta; class Thalassiosirophyceae; order Thalassiosirales; family Thalassiosiraceae; genus Skeletonema; species Skeletonema tropicum. The sequence continues at coordinate 1,707,161 of CM074132.1, read as the reverse complement.
TCACCAACGTGCTCATTTCCAGTTCCGGGAACATCACGCATGAAGGCAATCTCCAACCAGCCAATGAAGGCGATGATCTGGCCTTGTCCCTCGAAGGGGATGGCATCAGGTCCGATCAAGGCGGCAACACCGTTGGGGAAGGAGTCGAAGGAGTTCCCAGCGTAGTCGATGTTTCCAGGAAGATGGATTCCGGCACGAGTGACGATCTGGCCAAGGAAGGCAAGCTGAGCGATACGTCCATGCTTGATCTCAACGTAACGAAGACGGTCGAAGCGCTCTTGAGAGCAGTCTCCAGAGAGCATGCCGAAGGGATCGAAGAATCCGAGAGGAGGCTGGGCACCGAGCTCATCCTCGAAGGCGTTCAAGGAGGTGGTGGCGGCCTTGTTTTGGGCAGGGGCGAAAGCGGCGGCAGAGCCGATAAGGGCAGCGATGATGGCAGACTTCATGATTGATATTTTGTTGTTGTTGTTTTGAATTTATGAGCAAAGTGCATGCGAGCAATGCTTGTTAGTTTGATATCTGAAGTTTGAATTCTGCAAATCTTGTGGCTTCAAGCTTCAAGTTGCGTGCTTCGCATGCGCTGGAGCGGGAGCAGGTGTCATAGCGACTCTTGTGACATGCTACGGTACTCACACCATCCATCTTCACCGTCACACAGCTGATTATTTGTCATCCACCACAGTACATAAGTAAGTACTTATACCATACTTCTTATCCACCAATACTACTTAGTTGTTGTAGTAATGCCGCAACGTTGCGGGCGGGTATCTCTTATAATATAGCCGCCTCCTTCGTTCGGGTTGTAAGTTTCTCTTCTGCTATGGTTTGCAGAAGTACTTAGCTGCTGACAACGAAAAAGAATACAATGCAGCTCTTCTTTTATCACTAGCACTAGGTATTTATGATGCATGTGCATCATCGCAGCCGATGCAAATGAGTTGCTAAACCAGTGCTCTGGTGTCACAGAATGTTGTGATCTATTGGGAGTGGTATTGTAAGCAACAGAGATAAGCAACATAGCAGCACCACTGCGGTAATAAGTAGACGGTTCAATGGTGAGAGTTAATGGCTGTGTTGCGTGATGTGCGTGAAGTCGTCTAAGAATCAGTGGCTGCCAGCAGTGAGCAAAGCCACAGGACACAGGACCTTGGCACCAAAAGCCAGGTAGGTTCAACACAGATCCCGAGATACCTACTACCTTAACGCTGCTTGAAAAGTACAATAATAGAGAAATAGAATCTCAACCCGTGCAAGCGTTGCAGAGGCAGCTTGGTTGGTTGACTTTCCTCATCATCAAAGGGAGGAGTGTCACAATCAACTTGCCAGATGCAAAATGCATCATTGCTACGGTTGGCTTGACATAAGGTGTCTCGCATTTCTCAAAACTACTCAAAACAAAAAAAGCTAACAAAGAAATCGTTGTCATCGGGCTTCATTTTTCCATCAAATATCGAAGAGGAAGTGCCGGAAGCGGCCGCAGAGATGCATAAGAAGCAGACGAAGTCGGGTCTCTTCCTGAAGATAGAGTAGCATAGCTTCATCAATGCAATGGTGAGCGAGTGTCACAGGATATGACTCTCTTCTGGTATCCCAATACCGTTATGACAGTCATTCTTCCTGTTCACACGTGTCAAATAGCAACCACGGTGAGAACCCGTGATTGATCCTCTCACACAAGATGACGTCGCACGTTGGTGCTCCTTCATCACCTTTGGAATAGCCCACTTCTTTAGCTCTTAAGCTTAGTCACCATGATATCCGTGTTCCTAGTGGTCTCTTCTGGCTCTAGTTGCACAATCAATACCGGTCCTATTTGCTTGTGACATTATTTATAAATATTTCCATCCAGTTTACTGGGTGCAAAGCAAAAGAATCCTTCATCGGTCGGGAAAGATCGACCTTTGAGAAGAAAAAAATTAATATTATTCAGCGCATATCCACATTGGTGGGTTTGTGAACCGTGAGCTAGTACAACAAAATCGATTGGCTTCTAGAAGATCCATTTCGTCAACACATGGATGTGCGATGAACGCTCGGCGTTTCGTGCTACCATGGAGATGTGACGGCGTGCGATAGAAGTGTGTTTCGACGTTGACAGAAGTGCATCGGAGGTGAGAAAAGAATTTCGATTCTCCTCATGTAGAGGAAGTGCCCATGGCGAGAATGCACCGTGGCACAGCTCATCACAATAAGGAATTTCATTCCAATAAAAAGACTACGGTCATCTAAATCCAAAGGACATCAGCTGTTGAGCGATGGACTACGATTAGAATTACGTGTGGGGGGAGAAGTGTTCTCTCATCCAACCCTCACATATCGAGAGTCATCTGCTGTTAGGCGAGATGATACCCTCACAACAACAGAGTTTGCGGATATAGTTAGCAGACTTAGAAGTATTTATTCCTTATAAGACGCTGGTCGCAATTGGGAAAATACGCACTCTCTTGTCTACCTCTGAGAAGGTGTGGAGAGTTTTGATCTTTACAGCATAATAGTGCATGTAGCTGGAGCTATTGAGAGCATGTTTGTCGACGCATTCTGTACAGATTGTGATTGTCGCAGCCGCTTAGCCTTGATGGATTGTTGGTTATTACACAGTGTTGCCGAGGTAGTCTACGCCTTGCTCAAGCGAGTACCTCAGGATGACGAGACGATTATACCCCACTGGGCGAAGTCGAACGTGCAATTGAACCACCTACCCTAATTAATAAAAATTATATTGCTGTGAAAGCAAATCGTGTTAATTTGTCCCTTTATTTGTCCCTGTTGATTCAACATGTGCAGCGACGCCCTGGTTAAAGAAAGATCAAGTCTATTCAGTTGCGCACAGCGTGCTGTTCAAAGAAAGGTCATGTCTATTCAGTTACGCACAGCGTACTGTTCAAGTCATTTCTATCCAGCGACGAACTATTTAGCGTAAATTCATCCTTATTCACTGGTGCATCTAGGATGACCAGCCTCTTGCTTGCATTGTGGGAGGAGGAGGAATGAGAGAAACAATTCAAGAGCAATCTGAACTGGAATTACCAAACCAAAATGGTCTGTGCCGCTGTGGCAGCCATGGATTGTCCATGTTCTCTAAATGTGGTTGGCCAACGTGGCAATCATGCCTAACATATTTCAGAAGACAAGGTCATGGGGGGAGTAACGATTGTCTACTCTGCTTCTCCTAGATATCGGATTATATCCTTTGGTGTGCCGTTTCTTCCACCAAAGAGATCTTCCAAAATACTAATGAGCAATTCAGATGTTAGTCTGAAGGGAAGGGGACTTCCTTGGTACTTTGTGTCCATGGCAAGTGTCCCGAGTCCCGAATCTAGTACCTTGATTCTCTGTCTTGTTTACACGCGACAGTCGAAAGGAATCTCTTGCGCAAGCTCAAATTCAAACATTATCCGGAGTGGTGGGTCTCGTAGGAGAGACTACTCTATCAATACTAATACGGTGGTCATGCCTAGAAAAGGAAGACTACTTTCACAACGCAATCTCGCGTCGGCGAATATGATTGTGGTTGGAACCATGCTGCTGCAGATTACCTACGGTGTTCAAAAGGAACCTGCACACACCTCGATGCATCCGACTTAACTATCCTTGCTGGATGTACTTCTCACGTGAATGAGAGGACGTTCAAGGATTGCTCGAGCAAGTGGAAAAGCACATGCGGAAATCAAGGCAGGGTCGCAAACAGGCGCATACCAGCACAACGAGATGATAACTACAAGACATCGTCCTTCTAAACCGCTGTTGTTGAAGACAACTAGTGGAGGACTTGCGAGAAAGCTGGCTGCTTGCTCAATGCTCGTCCTACAGTCCGAGAGTGGCTGAGATCCGTAGCCGACTGCTCACCGTGTTTCGGGAGGTTCACCTTCTTCCAATGCACGTGAGACATTCATCGGCTGATGGTAAATTTCGTTCATAGTTCGGTGACCTGATTTTTGAATACTCAGATTGAATAGAGCTCGCCAAGCCTGCTTCATGGAGGGTTCAGTACAGAACAGGCCATCGAGGGAGCTACACTTGCACCCGGGCATCTTCTACTGAAATGTTTTCATACATCATGAGAAATTGTTCAAATCTATCGGAACGACCTGTTGTTTGGCGTACACAATGCAGGTAATAATGATCAAATAAGAGAGAAGCGTGCTCAAGGCAGTTCTCGAGGCTTCCAAGTAAATGCTGCAAAAGACACTTACCATGCCCAGGAAGTGACTAACACTTGGATACACCATCTGGAAATTGTTCTTTCGACGATGATGGTTGCCATCTTAGTTCTTGTGTGTTGTACCAAGACTACCAATAGATCTGCTCCGCTGCTTTTAGTGGCACATGTGGGGCCTCCTCGAAATTCGGTCAATATGGTACGGGGAGGAGGGATGCTTACCAAACAAGGAAGCGTTCCCATGATCAATCGCCAGCGACTAGATGCATGTCTAAGGCGTTTCCAATTTCAGAGTTGTTCAGCATTGGCTGAGTTTACTGCCTTCAAGCGAGGCTTGGGGGAGTATCGATTCTTGAAGACGCTCATTGCCTGGCACCTGTCGTGGTGCATAACAGGAGATGAAGTGATGAAGCTTGAACTTCGAAAAGAAGTTCAAGGGCGCGTGTCGGAGTGCGGGTGAGTAATGTGCTATCACCTCCTCTCGGCATTTGTGCCTGGAGTTCTTCCGGTCTAAAGACAGGGCGAGGGCCGCCATACCCTCCGGGAGACAATCTCTACTCATGTTTATCAAATCAACCTCAAACTAATTGCAAGGGGAAGATATTACGACTGCGACGGGGCTAGTGCTAGCGAGGCTGCGCTGCCTCAGTTGAGATCCTCAGTGGTCGAGGGTGTGATGCTTCAGCGTAAAGGAAAGTAGTACATACATTACCAGCGTTTGACAGCGTCATCCTTCACGACACATGCCACACCTACAAAGGAAGAGGTACCGACAGCAGCTCATTGGAGTGCGCTGTTATAATGCAGACTTGGGAAGACAGCAGCTCTTTGAGTGGCTGATCTAAAGATGACGAAGACAAATGGTAAGCTCTTGTGACTGCGCATAGTCACACACGACATGGAAGTAGAAGATAGTGTTCTGATATAAACGTTGATGAAGCAAAGCTAGCTACGTATGTTCCTGGACCTGCCGCAACATTCTAATGGGATCGAGAAATATTCTAATGATCTTCGACAGAGATGATGTATGCAGAGCCTATGCAACGATGCAAAAGGAGATACCTCTGTGGTGATTCCGGCAGCTCTTCAATCCAAGATCCAAGACCTTGCTTAGGGGATCTGGTATATCACGACCGTTTTGTGCCTTAGGCCGATGGATCGTAAGAACGCACTTTACGTCAACGAGGTTCTGACAGGTACTGATGCAAGTACGCTTATTTTATCAGGAAGTTATGCAGTTGTGCATGCAGTTGTTGTTGCCCTATCGTCTGATCTGATATTAGATTCGATTGAGGTAGAGGTGCCAAAGAAGGCTGAGGAGGGAGCTCAGGATGCGCTTACCCCTTTGCAACATTCAAATTGCCATTATTATGTGTGAAACTATGATCGACCTTCCACGGCTCGTTCAAAGTGGTTGACTTTCCCTCTACCAAAGATTCGAACGGGATGTTGGTGAATCCGCGAGATAGAGTGACTCCTCTTCTCACACTTCAAGTGAAGTTCAAGCGGACTCTCTACCTGTTCTTCAAGACTCTTGATTAAATCGTTTTAGGCAGAAGTGATGAATGCACATGAAGCCAGTGATACTCTTCCAACACGTAAGTCACGATATTCAAGAATACAGAGATGATACAACCTCTCTGGACGGAGTGCAATATGTACTTGTTACAATTACAATGCACCCACCGCAGTACTACTGCCGCAAAAACAGAGTCACTTGTGAACCTGTTGATGCAGCCCGATCGTCAAATCCGAATGCAGCCGGAAGACAATCTGGTCTCTTCGTACCACACCGTTTAACGCAGCCTTGCGAAGCCAGTAAAGCGTTGTCCAAGATAGACACTTGTTATACTCTGGTCGCCAGGATGGCCGCTGCCGAAAGAAATTGGTGGATAGTTCCAAACGCTCGAAAGAACTTCGAAGCGTCGCGATCCCAAATACTGATTTGGTTCGTAGGCTTTGATCTAGCCGTTTTTAAAGTCTTAAATCTGCCGAAAGCAGAGACTCAACGGAGGTCTCTTCTTCAAGCGACTGAAGTTGACACGAAAGGAACTGTACGATACAAAAACGAGCCTCAGTTAGTTTAGTCTAGTGAGCGCTACAACAATTGATAAAGACCCCATAGTATTGAGGAGTACAGGGGGTGTGTATAGAGAAATTATTCGAATTGGAAATGGAAACTGAACGTTGAACAACGACGTCTTGGCCAAATCCTATGCACACACAACCGATGTCAAGGAAAGTACATTTGGTTGCTCTAATATCACAAAAGAACTTACGTCCTTGATTCGATCGAAATTGATATTGCCTGGAGGTCTTTTTTTCCCAAGTTGGGTTTTGGTTTCTATCTGTTAGACTGGTTTTTTATCCGGATGGCTTGCCATGGGTTTTCCAGTCTTGACAGCTCGTTTTTGGTTCACACAAGTTCGGGGGAGAATGTCACAGGATATGACTCTCTTCTGGTATCCCAATACCGTTATGACAGTCATTCTTCCTGTTCACACGTGTCAAGTAGCAACCACGGTGAGAACCCGTGATTGATCCTCTCACACAAGATGACGTCGCACGTTGGTGCTCCTTCATCACCTTTGGGAATAGCCCACTTCTTTAGCTCTTAAGCTTAGTCACCATGATATCCGTGTTCCTAGTGGTCTCTTCTGGCTCTAGTTGCACAATCAATACCAGTCCTATTTGCTTGTGACAGCGAGGTGGAATTGTACATAGGTAAAATGCTTCCTCGCTTTGAAAGTATGGTACCTGTCATGGTACTCCTGTGGCTTAGACACATGGAATGATACCAGGCTAGAGTGTAGGTCAGTTTCACTTGCACTGTGTACTAAGAAGAAATTTCTATAATACTTACAGCCAGCTAATCTATATTCAATAAGTATAATTCTATCATGTGTAGAAGAGAATTGGTTCTTTTATTATTATATGGTAGGCACACATTATCTAGCTTTGAGTTCCTCCTCTTCCAAAGACTCGGCTCAAGCACAAAAAACGTACGAGCGTGTTGTGTTCCTCCTGTCTATATGTACAACATGTGGTTATTATTGTATACAATATATCAAACAAACAATTTATTGAAGGTGTCCAATGATGGGAAGATCGGGATCATATCCAAGGGGCTGGATCTCCTCATGGACCATAAGTCCGAGGATTCCGAACATGGCAGCACGGCCGTTGTTCAACTCAATAGCACGCTTCTGAAGCTTGGTCTCTTCATCAAAGTCATCCCAACCGAAGTCAATGTATCCATTACGGAAGTCACCAACGTGCTCATTTCCAGTTCCGGGAACATCACGCATGAAGGCAATCTCCAACCAGCCAATGAAGGCGATGATCTGGCCTTGTCCCTCGAAGGGGATGGCATCAGGTCCGATCAAGGCGGCAACACCGTTGGGGAAGGAGTCGAAGGAGTTCCCAGCGTAGTCGATGTTTCCAGGAAGATGGATTCCGGCACGAGTGACGATCTGGCCAAGGAAGGCAAGCTGAGCGATACGTCCATGCTTGATCTCAACGTAACGAAGACGGTCGAAGCGCTCTTGAGAGCAGTCTCCAGAGAGCATGCCGAAGGGATCGAAGAATCCGAGAGGAGGCTGGGCACCGAGCTCATCCTCGAAGGCGTTCAAGGAGGTGGTGGCGGCCTTGTTTTGGGCAGGGGCGAAAGCGGCGGCAGAGCCGATAAGGGCAGCGATGATGGCAGACTTCATGATTGATATTTTGTTGTTGTTGTTTTGAATTTATGAGCAAAGTGCATGCGAGCAATGCTTGTTAGTTTGATATCTGAAGTTTGAATTCTGCAAATCTTGTGGCTTCAAGCTTCAAGTTGCGTGCTTCGCATGCGCTGGAGCGGGAGCAGGTGTCATAGCGACTCTTGTGACATGCTACGGTACTCACACCATCCATCTTCACCGTCACACAGCTGATTATTTGTCATCCACCACAGTACAAAGTAAGTACTTATACCATACTTCTTATCCACCAATACTACAGTGTCAAACGCATATTTCACATGCTTGGCAGTACCGATGGAACACATTACGAGCCACCATCTTATTCTTGGAATACTATTGACCTAATTGTAGAACATAGTCGTACCGCTAGCCAGCGTGTGGTCACTACAAATGGATTGGCAAGAAAGATGTATAAAGAGTATGGGTATAGATAAAGTTTAAATCAATTACTTCCTTCTCCCATATATTGTCCTTTTTAGCCTCGAGTGTTTGGAGCATGGATATACTAGATAATAGACTTAAATCATCAATCTCTCTGTTCTTGCAAATAGGTTCCAATGATAGCCTCGAGAGCTGTTCCTTTCTTCAATTTGTAAGTGATCGTTCTTTTCTTGTAATAATCTTCCATAGATAAATTTTGAATCACATCGGAAACTAAATGGCCTCTCTCCACAGAACAGCCAACTTCGTTCTCCAACCGTGTAAAATGGATATGGAAATGATACTGTTAAGAAGACACACATGATAGGCAGATGATGTGAGGAGATGAGCTGTAATCGATCGAGATAACACTTGATAGTGGTTACTTACAAATTGTGGCTGATAATGAATAAAGACTCGTATTTGATCTTGGTCCACGCCATATGTTGATTTGATAGCCGCAAGACCTTCCTTCATCATTGCTTTGAGCAACGGAATATGCTCACTTGTCAAATCACGAAGGCATGAAATGCCAGATTGCTTACAGATACCCAGACAATACAAGTCCACGGTAGATGGATGGTTCATCCATTCTTCTCTGGGTGTAGTCAGAGGAGGTGGGTGAGATCTCCATTTGGTGTCGATGTTGATGATGAAATCGTCATGATTCACAAGGAGTCTCTCCTTCTCTTTCTTTACTTCCACCAGATTCTTAATCCAAGAAATACTTCCGCTATCCACAACTGTTTGAATATAAGGTTTTGTGCATTGTAAATACATTTGAGGCGTTTCTTCAATCAAGACATGGCCGAGAGAAGGCATCGCACGGCTGATTTGATTTGGCGTGGCTGGAGATATGAGTTCAACGTCAAATTTACCAACGCCGCTGAGCAGTTCCTCGACCTCTTTCGGATTACAATTGCCATGCTCCGGACTTGCAGTATAGTAGCTGTACTCCTCTCCGCTGTCGCTTGAGAGTTGAAAAGTGTATTGTTTCAGAAAGGAGAGGATCTTGTCTGAAGCTGATGGATCATGTTTCAAACAATTTCTTTCTGCCACTTGTCCTTTTTCAATATCCTCTTGAGAAAGAACTGGGTTGCTCCCTAGCAACGGTTTGTGGAATGGAACTATTGTCAGTTTGAGGAGAGATTGGGTTGTTTTCGTGGTAGTGTTTTGATCATCGGCACCGACAGGAGCCTCTTCGGTATGTGTGAGGAGCAATGTCGCATGCTGATCAGATACTGTCAACGATTGGACTTGGCAACTCTTATTGCATAGAATTTCGAGCGGATTACGGACTATTGCAGCCATTGTTGCTGTGTCAAGTAATGCTTGCTGCAGCAACATTAATGATGATGATGTGTGTTATGTGTTGTGTGAGACTCTCACAAGATTTCCGTTCGACGTACAATGTAGTACCGCTCTGACTATTCTATTACCGCTCTGACTAAATACAACACTCAATTGACAAAACCAAAAACCAAGTGCCGCTCAACTAACTCACCACTCAGAAAATGGAAATCCAAACACCAACCACCTACTTCAATACTTACTTATCAACCACCCGCACCAACCACCCACTCACTCTCAGGAGTACCTACATTATCTCATATATTATCTTACTACTTACTCTTATCTCGGGCGGGGGTTGATAATCCAATTGCCGACTAACTAACTGCTGCCTGCTACACGATGGCCTCTATTTGCTGCATTCCCGCGTTAGATGACTGTGCTGACTGCAGCATTGACGGAGATGTTGGCTACAGCTGTCAATATTCACCCTCTGGCAATATTGATGGAGCAACACATCATCATGACATCAAAATGGGTGTCAAACAAGGCCCACATGGTCTTCATGCAGTAGCCACAGAGGACATTCCAGCCGGCACAGTAATTGTTCAATGCTTACCGCTAGCTCAGTCGCCTATTATACATGGTCCTGCAAAGCCCACCTGCTTTCGTTGCTTCTTCCAAGAGGGAGATGATGACCTCAGCGGCAGAAGAAAGACGGAGACGCTTTTTAGGTGTTCTCGGTGTCAAATCGCTCGTTATTGCAGTAAATAGTGTCAGATGAGTGATTGGAATGAAGGACACAAGTTGGAATGCCAATTCTACGTGAAGCAACGGAAGATTCAGCACAATAATTCTGCAGCAGACGGCGCGGAAGCCGTCATGCCCAATGCACTCCTGCTGCGTGTGTTTGCTGCACTCAAACACTTACGTGACAAACAATCGGTCGAAGACGCCTCAATGATCAAAGCTGCAGTTAGATGCGGTCCGAATCATTTCTCTTCATTGGCTGTATCTCCACAGCATCATTCGCCATCTAAGTCTACAAAGATTTTGAACAGTTCTGAAATGAAGATTGTCAAATCAATCATGATGCAACATGCTATCGGAAAAGGCAAACAAAAAGATAGCTCTACAGATGAAAAGACTGCTGCTGCGGTACAGATATGGGGATACAACGACAATTGCGCCAATGATGGAGAAATGCCAAAGGAGAATTCATTCACACTTGATCAAGCACTTCTCCGGACGGATGATGCTTTCAGAAAGAACAACTTTGGAATATTGGACGCTCAGCATTCTTCTATCGGTGAGGGAGTCTATCCGTGTGCAGCATTGCTAAACCATTCATGTGCACCGAATGCAATTTTGAGGTATAAACTTGACAGTGGCGACAATGTGGGGAAGGGGAAGGCATTCCAACCGCCTTTATTACAGATTGTTGCATGTAGAGATATTGGTAAGGGAGAAGAATTAACCCATTCCTATGTTGATTTGATGCTCTCAACAAAAGAGCGACAGGCTCGATTACTGAAGACTCATGGTTTTACTTGTGAGTGTAAACGATGTGTTGAGGGTGAGTACGTAGTATCGTTGCCACAAGATAGAGCGCTTTGGGAGAAGTGGCCATTGGAGCATAGACTCCGTGTCATTGATCAAGTGGAAGGACACGGTCAAGACAAAAATCTCGTGAGCATTGATTTGGAAACTGCTCTAAATCAATGTAATCTGGGTGAAAGAGACCGAGCTGCTATTTTGGATTGTGCGGATTTTTTGTCAGGCCAAGCGCAGCAAAGCATGTTACGTGATGACGTTGAAGAAGAGCTGAGCACTTTACGAGACACTATCAATCTGTGGAAAGACAAAGATATAGACTGGTGGTGGACTCCGTTCAACTTGCCATTGTATTCTGCCCGAAGTCAATACTTTACTGCTCTTCTTGCGAATCAAGAGATTGCCGAAGCCGTTGACCAGCTCGAGTTTATTGTCTCTACATTGATCATTGCCTTTTCGCACGTACAACATCATCCACTTTTGGGCTTGCAGCTATTTACGCTTGGCGATCTTTATGCTTATTTGGGGAGATCGAGAGCTTGTGGGAGAAAGGCTTACCTTACATACCTTTACGCAAAGGAAATTATGACAATAACACACGGAGTTGATCACCCAATGGTTCTTCAGCTAGATCGAAAACTTGCTGAACATGAACAAGCCAACGCATAGTGGGAAGTATGATTAAGATTTTGTAATTTGAGATGAGGAGGAGCATCAAAGTAGGCTGACAGTTGAGGCGAGTTGTCGAAGTAAATGCAACCAGTGCAGTATAGAAAAGAAAAGAGGCGACATTGTCTGTGATATATGATAACGAACATTTGCTGCAACAGCTCTATATCCAGAGCTGGTGGACGGAGTGATCTCGAGGAGCTTGAGCCGAACGAAGCAGATATCCTATGCGACAAGAAGTGAGTGTTGGTTCAAATGGGTATAAATTATGTTCACTATTAGGTATATCATATCCATAAGTAGGTATTTATATCCAATTCGCGCCAAAACCACACCAGCACATGGATCCAGGCTGTCAGTTGCCAGGCAACAAGGTGGCACGAAATGCTATGATGTATTGCACTCGGTGCTCTTTGGCGAACTATTGCTGCCGTGAGTGTCAGGTGCAGGATTGGAATAGGCATCGAAAAGAGTGTCTCGAATATAACAAGAACAAATCAAATAGCGAAGCCATCAAGGCTGAGCTTGACTGTTAGCGAAAAGCCGAGCTATGAGACAAACATGTTTGGAGACTGACGAGAAGAAGTTTGTAACATTATTGTAGACGATAACTATGTAATAGATGTATGGTCACTGATTCCTTCGAAATCTCTCTTTCGTCCCTTCTTCTCAGAAAAGTAGGCTACATACATTTGTATCTGTTTTTCCTCAAATGATGCATACTCATCATCGTTCATACACTCCATGTCATCTTCTGTAATCTCTGCCAACGATTTAGTGGTATTTCCAACAGATACATTGGTCTTGAGGAAATACTCATTGGAGCAGTCACTCTTTGGATTACCATAATCCTTCCAGTTTAATCTAGCAGGACATCGCTCCTTGAATGTTTCACATTCTTCAAATTCTTTCCAATTTACGAATGTTATTCCAAGACGTTCTGCCTTGTGAAAGAATTCACGCTCCAATTCCGGCTTTCTCCATCTTACCGAGAGTATTACAATACCATCTGGGTGCAAGTGTTGTTGAATTGTGTTAACGAGGGGCTCGTATGATTCGCGACTGTTGTACAATAGATCCGATCCGATTATGCAATTAAACTTTTTGGGTTCAGAACAATCAGTTGATAGCTCGTTGCCCCAGGTTAGTGGACGAGACGTCACTGAAATCTTTTTGTTAGCGCTTACAAGCGTGCAATTTCGATCTATATTCTCTTGGAGTAAAGCAACCGTCGATTCTCCTCGATCAGTCAGAACTATCTTGTAGCTGGTTTTTGAAGATGTCTCTATAGAAGCACATGCATGAGCCAAAGCAATTCCACATGTACCCAACCCCGAGCCAAGCTCCATACAATCGACAATCTGACTATCGTCAGAACATTTCAATATCTTTGTTAGATACTCAATTCCCATCTTTGATGTAAGAGATTGTGCGAGCAATGTTCCAGATGGCCATAGACAATTTGCAGTCCCATCTCCTTCTCTGTTGCAGGCAGAACTACTATGTTCTTTGGGAAGTTTTTCAAGTAGTTGCAGCGTAGTTGTCGACTTCCCCTCTCCAAGGGTGACTGTTGCGACGCCCTCTCTGGCATCACTTTGCGCAAGCTTCATGTCATTATTGACTCCCACATCATCTATACCATTCAGCTCATTCATCAAACTCGAAGTAGATTTGGTTTTCATCTCACCATCATCGCCACTCTGAGAAGATGAATTATTTCCAGCCGCAGTAGAAGAACCAACCTGAATTTGTAACACATCACCAGCCACGGAATCTTCAGGTATCAGAATTTCCATTTCATTTCCGTCATATTGAAATGTCAGTGAATCGACGCCAGGTTCAACATTTGGTGGTACGGTTAAGTTAATGTAAATGGCGCTACTTGCATCATCGTCATCTCTACTTTGATCGCTCATGTTCTTCATTACTTACAGTTGGCTGAATGATCATAATACACAACAAGCATAGAGCAAAGATAGTAGGAAAGCAAGTGGAGCGGTAGGTTTGGATGGTTGGTGAGGTGATGTGCTGGTGTGGTTTTGGCGCGAATTGGATATAAATACCTACTTATGGATATGATATACCTAATAGTGAACATAATTTATACCCATTTGAACCAACACTCACTTCTTGTCGCATAGGATATCTGCTTCGTTCGGCTCAAGCTCCTCGAGATCACTCCGTCCACCAGCTCTGGATATAGAGCTGTTGCAGCAAATGTTCGTTATCATATATCACAGACAATGTCGCCTCTTTTCTTTTCTATACTGCACTGGTTGCATTTACTTCGACAACTCGCCTCAACTGTCAGCCTACTTTGATGCTCCTCCTCATCTCAAATTACAAAATCTTAATCATACTTCCCACTATGCGTTGGCTTGTTCATGTTCAGCAAGTTTTCGATCTAGCTGAAGAACCATTGGGTGATCAACTCCGTGTGTTATTGTCATAATTTCCTTTGCGTAAAGGTATGTAAGGTAAGCCTTTCTCCCACAAGCTCTCGATCTCCCCAAATAAGCATAAAGATCGCCAAGCGTAAATAGCTGCAAGCCCAAAAGTGGATGATGTTGTACGTGCGAAAAGGCAATGATCAATGTAGAGACAATAAACTCGAGCTGGTCAACGGCTTCGGCAATCTCTTGATTCGCAAGAAGAGCAGTAAAGTATTGACTTCGGGCAGAATACAATGGCAAGTTGAACGGAGTCCACCACCAGTCTATATCTTTGTCTTTCCACAGATTGATAGTGTCTCGTAAAGTGCTCAGCTCTTCTTCAACGTCATCACGTAACATGCTTTGCTGCGCTTGGCCTGACAAAAAATCCGCACAATCCAAAATAGCAGCTCGGTCTCTTTCACCCAGATTACATTGATTTAGAGCAGTTTCCAAATCAATGCTCACGAGATTTTTGTCTTGACCGTGTCCTTCCACTTGATCAATGACACGGAGTCTATGCTCCAATGGCCACTTCTCCCAAAGCGCTCTATCTTGTGGCAACGATACTACGTACTCACCCTCAACACATCGTTTACACTCACAAGTAAAACCATGAGTCTTCAGTAATCGAGCCTGTCGCTCTTTTGTTGAGAGCATCAAATCAACATAGGAATGGGTTAATTCTTCTCCCTTACCAATATCTCTACATGCAACAATCTGTAATAAAGGCGGTTGGAATGCCTTCCCCTTCCCCACATTGTCGCCACTGTCAAGTTTATACCTCAAAATTGCATTCGGTGCACATGAATGGTTTAGCAATGCTGCACACGGATAGACTCCCTCACCGATAGAAGAATGCTGAGCGTCCAATATTCCAAAGTTGTTCTTTCTGAAAGCATCATCCGTCCGGAGAAGTGCTTGATCAAGTGTGAATGAATTCTCCTTTGGCATTTCTCCATCATTGGCGCAATTGTCGTTGTATCCCCATATCTGTACCGCAGCAGCAGTCTTTTCATCTGTAGAGCTATCTTTTTGTTTGCCTTTTCCGATAGCATGTTGCATCATGATTGATTTGACAATCTTCATTTCAGAACTGTTCAAAATCTTTGTAGACTTAGATGGCGAATGATGCTGTGGAGATACAGCCAATGAAGAGAAATGATTCGGACCGCATCTAACTGCAGCTTTGATCATTGAGGCGTCTTCGACCGATTGTTTGTCACGTAAGTGTTTGAGTGCAGCAAACACACGCAGCAGGAGTGCATTGGGCATGACGGCTTCCGCGCCGTCTGCTGCAGAATTATTGTGCTGAATCTTCCGTTGCTTCACGTAGAATTGGCATTCCAACTTGTGTCCTTCATTCCAATCACTCATCTGACACTATTTACTGCAATAACGAGCGATTTGACACCGAGAACACCTAAAAAGCGTCTCCGTCTTTCTTCTGCCGCTGAGGTCATCATCTCCCTCTTGGAAGAAGCAACGAAAGCAGGTGGGCTTTGCAGGACCATGTATAATAGGCGACTGAGCTAGCGGTAAGCATTGAACAATTACTGTGCCGGCTGGAATGTCCTCTGTGGCTACTGCATGAAGACCATGTGGGCCTTGTTTGACACCCATTTTGATGTCATGATGATGTGTTGCTCCATCAATATTGCCAGAGGGTGAATATTGACAGCTGTAGCCAACATCTCCGTCAATGCTGCAGTCAGCACAGTCATCTAACGCGGGAATGCAGCAAATAGAGGCCATCGTGTAGCAGGCAGCAGTTAGTTAGTCGGCAATTGGATTATCAACCCCCGCCCGAGATAAGAGTAAGTAGTAAGATCATATGAGATAATGTAGGTACTCCTGAGAGTGAGTGGGTGGTTGGTGCGGGTGGTTGATAAGTAAGTATTGAAGTAGGTGGTTGGTGTTTGGATTTCCATTTTCTGATTGGTGAGTTAGTTGAGCGGCACTTGGTTTTTGGTTTTGTCAATTGAGTGTTGTATTTAGTCAGAGCGGTAATAGAATAGTCAGAGCGGTACTACATTGTACGTCGAACGGAAATCTTGTGAGAGTCTCACACAACACACAACACACATCATCATCATTAATGTTGCTGCAGCAAGCATTACTTGACACAGCAACAATGGCTGCAATAGTCCGTAATCCGCTCGAAATTCTATGCAATAAGAGTTGCCAAGTCCAATCGTTGACAGTATCTGATCAGCATGCGACATTGCTCCTCACACATACCGAAGAGGCTCCTGTCGGTGCCGATGATCAAAACACTACCACGAAAACAACCCAATCTCTCCTCAAACTGACAATAGTTCCATTCCACAAACCGTTGCTAGGGAGCAACCCAGTTCTTTCTCAAGAGGATATTGAAAAAGGACAAGTGGCAGAAAGAAATTGTTTGAAACATGATCCATCAGCTTCAGACAAGATCCTCTCCTTTCTGAAACAATACACTTTTCAACTCTCAAGCGACAGCGGAGAGGAGTACAGCTACTATACTGCAAGTCCGGAGCATGGCAATTGTAATCCGAAAGAGGTCGAGGAACTGCTCAGCGGCGTTGGTAAATTTGACGTTGAACTCATATCTCCAGCCACGCCAAATCAAATCAGCCGTGCGATGCCTTCTCTCGGCCATGTCTTGATTGAAGAAACGCCTCAAATGTATTTACAATGCACAAAACCTTATATTCAAACAGTTGTGGATAGCGGAAGTATTTCTTGGATTAAGAATCTGGTGGAAGTAAAGAAAGAGAAGGAGAGACTCCTTGTGAATCATGGCGATTTCATCATCAACATCGACACCAAATGGAGATCTCACCCACCTCCTCTGACTACACCCAGAGAAGAATGGATGAACCATCCATCTACCGTGGACTTGTATTGTCTGGGTATCTGTAAGCAATCTGGCATTTCATGCCTTCGTGATTTGACAAGTGAGCATATTCCGTTGCTCAAAGCAATGATGAAGGAAGGTCTTGCGGCTATCAAATCAACATATGGCGTGGACCAAGATCAAATACGAGTCTTTATTCATTATCAGCCACAATTTGTAAGTAACCACTATCAAGTGTTATCTCGATCGATTACAGCTCATCTCCTCACATCATCTGCCTATCATGTGTGTCTTCTTAACAGTATCATTTCCATATCCATTTTACACGGTTGGAGAACGAAGTTGGCTGTTCTGTGGAGAGAGGCCATTTAGTTTCCGATGTGATTCAAAATTTATCTATGGAAGATTATTACAAGAAAAGAACGATCACTTACAAATTGAAGAAAGGAACAGCTCTCGAGGCTATCATTGGAACCTATTTGCAAGAACAGAGAGATTGATGATTTAAGTCTATTATCTAGTATATCCATGCTCCAAACACTCGAGGCTAAAAAGGACAATATATGGGAGAAGGAAGTAATTGATTTAAACTTTATCTATACCCATACTCTTTATACATCTTTCTTGCCAATCCATTTGTAGTGACCACACGCTGGCTAGCGGTACGACTATGTTCTACAATTAGGTCAATAGTATTCCAAGAATAAGATGGTGGCTCGTAATGTGTTCCATCGGTACTGCCAAGCTTGTGAAATATGCGTTTGACACTGTTAGCAATGCACATGCTCGATATTGGATCCATCCCCGACCCCATCAAAGCCGTATACGCCGCACTGAACGCTCCAATCACTTCTTGCTTGTTGAATTCTTTAACATATTCAGACCCAGGTGTCGAGATCGAGTGTGCGTCAGTCGCCCTGAGCAGAGGATCGCATCCACCAAACGGATCATCATAATTATAATTGTACTCGAATAGAAGAGAATCTTCGTTGTCAGCATGTGTACCATCTTTTATAATATCTGACATAGCCCAGACGTCTCTGTTTGTTCCTAGTACCCCCCTCGATCGAGGCAGGGAGTTGGCCTGTAGCATGGCTAAATGTGTTCTAATATCCATTGTGACTGCTGCAGATAATGACGATTGACTGTCGCCATCTAGCAATGTTTGTAGTTTGTTTCCCAACTCTTCAGCATCATCTCTTGGTAAAATAACCCGCCCATCATCAGGAGATGGAGTCAGATCTGCCTCTACCTGTAACCCAACAAAAGAGAACCTGTTACGTGTCATAGAAAGTGCATCAAACTTTGATTTGTCGTTGAAATGTAATGATGTGTGCAGCATAGGAGATGCATCACTACTGTCTGATGATGGAATGATTCGTGACATTAACTGCAAAGCGTGTGAAAGCATTTGTTCAGTGTTATCGGTAGATTCTCCAAGGAACACGATTGCATTTTGTATTGATGATACTGTTGCTTATGATAGTGCTCGTGGTTGCTGCTGTTGATCACCACTAAGCTCGTTGAAGAAAGCAATCATTTGTGACGGCGGGACAGGCGGACGGCTTTGATTGTCGCTGCTATTGAGGAGTTCATCCTTTGCACAAAGGGCCATCGCTGCACCAAGACACTCGCTCGTACTGCCTGCAATGATGAGTGGACATTTCTCACCTGCATTGAGAGGTCTGGTGGAGAATGAGCGTGTGTCATGTGGAACGGAAGTGAAAGCAGTAGCTGCACTTATGAGCAGCAACGTGGAGGACGACACTCGCATGTTGGATTATTTATTGCGAAGTACCTATTGCGTCAACAGTGTTGCCTCTCTCTCTCTTTCTCTCTCTCTCTCTGTACCACATCACACCACCAAGCTTGTCTTTGTCATCATTCATTACAACATTACCAAAACCTGAAGCACGCACGTCATCTTGCTTGTGCTGTGTATGTGCTGTGCTTGCTACAGCTTGCCTTGCACTTAGCGGAAGCATGAAGAAAAGTCATCACTGTTTCGTCAATTGCAGAAGGACTAGTAAACATAAGGTACACATTCACTTTGGAATCAGTATTTTTAAAAGAAACTCGCAAATATCTTCCAACGCTCTTTGTTGTTTCTCTTCTTATTTCCTACTTTCATCCTATTGATGGCCACATAACCGCGGATATTTTGGCCTCTTTTTGGCAGCAATCGGATATGGATCGGATATAAAATATCCGATGTTTATTTGTGACTACAGCATCGATTTCTAGCCCAGTAATCATTACCAATTGATTTAACAGGCCTCTCAAGTATTCTGATCTTCATAGTTTGCATGAATATCATCTTTAAATTAATTGTTGCAATGAATAAATGCCCTACACCGCAGCAATTCAACAAGATAAATCCTTCCCGAGTTGCTTTTTTTGCTGAACCTGCCACTGTCCATGCAGTCATGAGAAACAACACTTAGCAACACTCTTGTGCTTTTTACTTATTATATCATATCCAAGCGTAATGACAAGCAGCAGCAACTCATGAGCATCTTGACGACGATAGATACGATATGGTAGAATGTTGTGATGCCTGCCATCCAGCCCGCACTGGACCTCTCAGACCAGCTACGACATTGTAGCATGCAACCTTGCACTCTCTCCAACTGGTATCTCGTAGTTGCACGAGCGTTTTCGTCTCCAAGATGGTTGTGCTGTGAGCTCTTGTACTTACATAAAGCTCTGTCTCTTCTTTTCAGATAAAATAATAAGATAAGCGATTTCATAAAATCGTAGGGCTCACGTGGGTTCTAGGGGGCTGCCCCGGCAAATTGCACAATAATAAATGTGGTCGGACCGATCAGATATTTATCAGATATCGGGCGGCAGATAATATCGGCACTATGTGGCCATGGGGTTATGCAAAGTCTCTAAAGCCCCACACACATCAATACTTATTATTTGTCAGTAGTAAATATGAATCAGCAACAACCCAACCACCAAGAACTGTTGTTCTCTAGGAGATGACATGGCGGCGATGATGTGTTGTGTTTCATGCAATCAGAAAAATCTGACGGACAGTTCTCGGGGTTCAAAGAAAAGACCGTGTATTGTTGTACCGAAGCAGGTCCTTTTTAGTATTTTAGGTATCTAATCTGATTAACTTTGTATTTATGAACAGGCGAGATGTTGGGGACGAAAAGATTGTGAATGAAGCAATTTTGAATACAATGCAGGTTGGAGTAATGCAGGTGGCACGTTTCACACATTGTTCCCTTTAATTTACCGCAGCATGTATATTGTAAGGAGTTGAAGAATTTTATTCAATATCGCTTTGGAGAAAGCATCTAATCTGAGACAGTAATACCAAATATTATCACCACTTCTCCTTCCGCATCGACCTCTCATTCATCTACCCCTCACGACCAAAGCAGTCGAAGGACGTGTCAGCGCCCCTTTCACACTCTCCACCACATCTCCAATTGTAAACTTAACCAAGCAACCAGCAGTGATAAATGGTGCCTTCATCGGAGTCGCCAGCGTCTTCAATTGCACCACAGTATCATATCCAGGTAAGTCTACGTTCAGTAATACCACGATGAATATTATCAAGAGAAGCAGCACAAAATAGAGCGGTCTATTCTTCTTGGCTCTTTTTTTATCTCTCAATTCATTGATGATGGCTTCCTGTCGTGATAGTTGGTCTGCTTGGAGTGTTAATACGGAAAGGAGTTTGGTGACATTTTCCTCGAGTGCTTCGATTCTTGATTCTGTTGGCCCCGCGGCGGCACTTTGCTGCTTTACCGATTTTGTCATGTCAAGTATCGTAGTTGCTAATTCTTTGTGTAGATCGATTGAGATTGTCTATGAATCCTCCGCTGATGATAAGATATTATCCGAAGTGTGGCTAAGATATCGTACTTGATACTTATGATTATGTCATGTTGATGTTGGTGCTGATCTCGATCTTGGATCTTTCATTTTCATTTTTTGGGTGATTGCTATGCCCAGTACGACAGGTACGGTCATTGCCTAAGAGATTCCTAAGATTCTCTGAGTAGCACGCTGATTCACCGCGCTAGTAAATCGCGATTTTATGCTAGCTTCTATGTGCGTTACTACAGAGTAATTAACAATTGTCGTTTTTCGAAAATTCAAAAATAATAAGCGAAAATAAGGCCAAAAAAATATTTTTCGCTTAACTCTAAACTCACTTCATCATCCGATACAACTCAATGGCGTTATGGCCGTAGGTGCCTACTATACGCCGCCCCCTGCACCGCTAGCGACAGCAACCACCTCGGCACTATCATAGGCAGCGCCATGGTAAAAGAGAAGCCGGGGGGGGCGCCTAAGCCTTCCAATAAGAGGAAAACCACGTCTGAAAAGGCGGCGAAGCCATCAAATAATAATAAATCGGCTGCGAAGCTGGATGCCAACGAACGTGTCGATCGAGAAGAGCCCAATAGAAAGAAGCGTCGCAAGGGCTCACATACTCAGCAATCGCAATTGGCTGCATTAGACGATGCAGCACTGTCTCCCGGTGAACGGGCGGATTATTTACAAACAATATGCGTTTCACGTGAGCATCAATCATCCCGATCAAAAGCAGGCAGTGCTCCTCATCCGAGCAAGGGAGGCTCTGCTGGGTACCCTGTGCCTTTGCGGGAAATCTTAGTGGATCTTTACAAAGATAAAAAACATGTCCCCCCGACTATGAAGCGCTCCATTCAGCGGTGGATAAAGGATGGGGTCGAACCAAAGAGACAGACCGGTAACAAACCGAAGACTGTCATGACGGGGGAACATCTATTTCTGTTAGCCTTTTTCAAATTGATTTGGCCGTAGGCAACTCGGGAGGAGTGTGATGTGTTTGTGGCACAGTACTCCGCGGAGGGGAGAGTACTAACAAATACAGAGATAACCAGAGGCTACCAACGTCTTGATTTGACAGTAAAGAAGGGGAGCACAACTGCGTATCAGGCATTCACGCCAAAGAATACGTTCCTCCACTATTGCTTCTGGAACTACAATTTCCCAGGGGGGATAAAGGATGTGCCGATGGAACGGTTGATGGATGGAGATGAAATGGCGTTCCATCTTGGTGACGCATCACAAGGTTATGGACACGCAGTCAGAGGTCTCCGTGTACGTAAGGCTGGCAACTACTCACGCGGTAAACAGAAGGTCGTTGTGATCATGTTCATAGAGCCTGGAGATCCCTCCCTCCCTCCACATGTACGGGGTTCAAAAGAGAATCCTCGGATTTGGTACAGAGTCTCCACGGATAGTGGGACGACAATTGAAGGATACAAATCCTTTCTGGAAGATGAAGTGTTTCCGCGTTTCAAGGACGACGAGCCAGAACGGACCCTGATGCATGATAATCTTTCGTCCCACAAAGCAAGCGAAATTTATGATGCCATCTATGGTGCTGGTCATAGAGTTATTTGCCGCCCGCCTTATCGGCCATACGAAGCACCGATTGAGTGGGTCTTCAATCAGCTAGCATGTGCTGTCCGGAAGAGATGGAAAGAGATTAAAAACGAGAGTGATTTGATTAATACGATTATCAGTATAATTGAAAGCAGAGATGGCCTGGGTGGGTTCTATGCGCTGTTTCAGATGTGCGGATATAAGAATAGGATGAATAACGAGGGCAACAATGGGGAGGGCGCCACAAACTCATGTCCGTCGCCGACTCTGCGTATAGATGACGAATTTGTGATAGAGGACGACGACTCTCCTCGCTACGATGCCGAGCAGTTAGCGGACAAGTTGTCTCACGAATTGGCCAAGTTGTCTCGTTGTCTCACGAATTGGCGAGACCATGGCACAGGAGCAAAAGTGCCTTTCTCATTCAATTGGGAGTGTCTTGGCTTTTTATGTGGAGTTTGTTTCAATTCAGTGCCCAGGGGATGTTCCTTCCTTCATGGTCCGCTTGAGGAAGCGTGAGTAAGATGGATGATACTCTGATAAGGTGTGAATGTAATGGATCTACTAATGAATATGCATACTATCTACTTGCTGCTGCTGCTATCTTCGTCATCATTGTTCTTGTTATGGTTCTTCTTATTCTTCTTCTTCCTGCTCTTCTTCTTTTTGTACTGTTCGTCATCATCCTCACTACTATTGACGTCACTACTATTCATGATGTCATATGCCATTTTCTGAGACATGCCAAGTTCTGGTGTTTTGTCGACTGCTTCACAGGTAATCCTCATCTTGATTATATTGTTTTCGTTGGTGGATAGTGCCATTCGAGCACGTTTCGATCTTCGTTTCTTAGTGTCTGGAGTTCCCTTCACTTGCAAATCTGTACCTTTATGAAGAATCTGTTTGAATACTCTATTGACACTCCTTTCTTTTCTGTCTGAATATGTTGACGTTGATGACCTTGTCGACCTCAAGTTCTGTTGCCTCATAGGAGGAGGAGGAGTAATCTCACCCATGCCCTGTCTTGGTGCTGCTGCTGGTGCTGCTACTGCCGGTGCTGCAGATGCTCCTCTTCCAGAGGAGATTCGGTGGAGCCTATTATTGTAGTATCGATTGTCAGCTCCTGCTCTCTGAAGTTCGCTGATGTGGGTTTTGTCGCGCAAAACTGAAGTGGGTTCACCCATTTGTTGTGAAATGGAATGTCGCTGATCATCAGTAATTTGGGCTCTGGATACGTACGCTGCCCCAGCTCCTGCAATGTTATTCGTTGTCTCTTCGATATTGTTTGCCCGTAAATCACGTTGTCCGTTCAGTAAGGAGTTAGACAACAAAGAGACAAATGATTCAACATTATCACGTGAAACGCATATTGTTTGTAAATAATCCGCCCGTTCACCGGGAGACAGTGCTGCATCGTCTAATGCAGCCAATTGCGATTGCTGAGTATGTGAGCCCTTGCGACGCTTCTTTCTATTGGGCTCTTCTCGATCGACACGTTCGTTGGCATCCAGCTTCGCAGCCGATTTATTATTATTTGATGGCTTCGCCGCCTTTTCAGACGTGGTTTTCCTCTTATTGGAAGGCTTAGGCGCCCCCCCCGGCTTCTCTTTTACCATGGCGCTGCCTATGATAGTGCCGAGGTGGTTGCTGTCGCTAGCGGTGCAGGGGGCGGCGTATAGTAGGCACCTACGGCCATAACGCCATTGAGTTGTATCGGATGATGAAGTGAGTTTAGAGTTAAGCGAAAAATATTTTTTTGGCCTTATTTTCGCTTATTATTTTTGAATTTTCGAAAAACGACAATTGTTAATTACTCTGTAGTATTTCTTACCTTAAGTTAGCTACCGTACCCTTACACAAGCTACCGTACATAAAAAAAACCATCATGACCATGGCATCCGACAGCGTAGACGCCGTCGCCTATCTCAGCTTATAAGCCCAGACAGTCTCCGTTCCCGCCACCAATTCGTCGGCCGGGCCCATTTTTTAGAGACCTCCACCATGGCGGCCGCCTGACTAGCCCATAACTTTAATTTCTACTATAACGGAGATATATGCTAAACCAATGATGCAGACCTGTAGAGTATACTTATGAGATCATATGGTATCCAAGAATCGTACTTATATCTTATTTTCTCGCCGAGATATGCATTTTGGGGTTTACTATGGGCATGCCTGCCAAATTTGTCCATCAGTAAAGTTAGACAAGCTCATAGTAAACCCCAAAATGCATATCTCGGCGAGAAAATAAGATATTACTACGATTCTTTGATACAATATGCTCTCCTAAACATACTCTACAGGTAAGTATCAATGGTATAGTATATATCTGCTTCATAATAAAAGTTATCGAGAATAAAATATAGGGGCTTATTAGGCGGCCGTCATGGTGGAGGTCTAAAAAAAATGGGCCCGGCCGACGGATTTGAGGTCTGTCTGGGCTTATACCAAGTCCCTAATTAAGTTTGATAGATTAAATCGCTTCTATTAATATATAATAACAAGATTATTTGGTCAGAACATTAATAATTACGACGAGAGGCCCTTCGGATAGGGGGTCAAATATTGTGATGATGCGTCGAATTTTCACCGCAAGGCAGTGCTTTGAGTGACTTTGGGAGTGGCTGTGGCAATAATACTTGGTCGGTACATTCAAATAAATGTATTGTATCGATCAGCCGAGCATCATCGCTGTAGACATCCTCGAAAATTCTTTTAGGGACCGACATGGTGCAGAAGTTCGGCGTCGGCACCTGTGTGCTGAAAATGCGCTCTAGCTCTCTCAATATTGCTCCTGACCATCATAGTAACCAACCTAATCGCTTCTAATGATGTTGAAGAAGACAAAAAGGCCGTTACTATGATGGTCACAAGCACTTCCTAAGGTACTAGAGTACGCCGAATAATCACCATGGAGGGGGTGTTTTTGTGCGGTGTGTGTCGGTAAAAATGGTTGATTTCGTATGTAGGCACGTAGATAAGGGCTAATATTATACAACTTTTACGGTACCACCACTTTCACTTAAAATCGCGCTGTGAATCAGCGTGCGTAGATGGTTTGGCGATCTGCGAACCAGATAGGATTCTCGATAATAAGAAAGATTAGCTGTTGGCGATCAGGAGAAGCCAACTTGTAGTGATAACGTCTTATAACTTCTTTGAACCAACACTTTCGTTCGATGTGCGTTGTAGTGGGACATTTTCTGCACGTTGGAAGGTAGGTACGTGGGACGTTTTCTGCTAAGTATGCAAAGGACAGTTAGCCTCGCTACTTCGGACAATTGATTATTGTACTACGAATCCACGTAGGAATTCAGATCGAGTGAGAGATTTAGGAGAAAACAAAACACGGAAGAGTTTTCTCACCATGCGTTGATTACCCTTGCTGAAGTTTCTGTTTCTGCTTCTGGCGTTGATTCTATACGTATTTGATCATCCTTTTCATGTGATCGATGCACTAGAAGATGAATCCTTACACAACTCACAAAACGCGCAGGTTTCTATCATAATGCCAACAACAATTAATCTGCAAAGATGAATCAGCTACAACCCAACCACCAAGGACGTGAGGACGGCGACGACGATGCTCCAAGTCCACCCGACTGTGAGATCCTGCGCTGTCCTATAGACATCCACTCGGCTTCCGAGGAGGAACCAACACCAACAACACTTCATCCATCATCATCTGTCTTCACACAGCTGCCTTCTACTGTAGCTGAGGATACGAATACGCCGGTTCAAGTCAGCAACACCACAAGTCTTCTGAGTCCGTCATCCTCCAGTCTACAAGAACCATTCACCATGATCCAGCCGCCTCAATCTCCTTCAGATAGGAACGCTCAACAAGGCAGTGTCAATAGAGAAGGCTCTTTCATTGACAACACAATCCCTTATGGACAAGACAGAGAACAACAGCAACTACAACAGCAAAAGAGACAACGACCGCGCAGGAAAGGGACAAAAATTATTGTAACTCTGTGCGTCAGCCTTGGTGTCCTTTGTGCAGGATTGGTGGCGATGCCAACCTCAGCGCAGATTGAATCGCCAACATCATCGCCGAGACCATATCTAATGTTGGCTTTAGGACCATCAAAGTCAAAATCAGGAAAGAGAGAGAAAACACAGCAACCTACATCAGAGCAAAGTGCATCGCCATCAACGAAGAGCTCTAATCGATCACTACCTAGAGAACCAACATCAAAACCAGATAGCAAGACTTCAAAGGAGAGTAAAAAAACACGACGAAGTAAGACAGACAAACCATCTTTCAAACCAAGTAGTGCGCCTTCAACGTCGAGTAAGCCTTCGTCAAAGCCCAGTTTAAGCCCATCTACGTCTCCTTCATCAAAGCCCAGTGGACAACCATCTTCGACTCCTTCATTGAATCCATCGTTGTCTAGTGCTCCTTCTTCTGAACCAAGTGCACAACCATCTTCGGCTCCCTCGTTGAATCCATCACTATCTACGTCTCCTTCATTGAATCCATCGTTGTCTAGTGCTCCTTCTTCTGAACCAAGTGCACAACCATCTTCGGCTCCCTCGTTGAATCCATCACTATCTACGTCTCCTTCATCAGAGCCTAGTGGACAACCATCTTCGACTCCTTCATTGAATCCATCGTTGTCTAGTGCTCCTTCTTCTGAACCAAGTGCACAACCATCTTCGGCTCCCTCGTTGAATCCATCACTATCTACGTCTCCTTCATCAGAGCCTAGTGGGCAACCATCTTCGACTCCTTCATTGAATCCATCGTTGTCTAGTGCTCCTTCTTCTGAACCAAGTGCACAACCATCTTCGGCTCCCTCGTTGAATCCATCACTATCTACGTCTCCTTCATCAGAGCCTAGTGGACAACCATCTTCGACTCCTTCATTGAATCCATCGTTGTCTAGTGCTCCTTCTTCTGAACCAAGTGCACAACCATCTTCGGCTCCCTCGTTGAATCCATCACTATCTACGTCTCCTTCATTGAATCCATCGTTGTCTAGTGCTCCTTCTTCTGAACCAAGTGCACAACCATCTTCGGCTCCCTCGTTGAATCCATCACTATCTACGTCTCCTTCATCAGAGCCCAGTGGACAACCTTCTTCGACTCCTTCAATGAATCCATCGTTGTCTAGTGCTCCTTCTTCTGAACCAAGTGCACAACCATCTTCGGCTCCCTCGTTGAATCCATCACTATCTACGTCTCCTTCATCAGAGCCTAGTGGACAACCATCTTCGACTCCTTCATTGAATCCATCGTTGTCTAGTGCTCCTTCTTCTGAACCAAGTGCACAACCATCTTCGGCTCCCTCGTTGAATCCATCACTATCTACGTCTCCTTCATCAGAGCCTAGTGGACAACCATCTTCGACTCCTTCATTGAATCCATCGTTGTCTAGTGCTCCTTCTTCTGAACCAAGTGCACAACCATCTTCGGCTCCCTCGTTGAATCCATCACTATCTACGTCTCCTTCATTGAATCCATCGTTGTCTAGTGCTCCTTCTTCTGAACCAAGTGCACAACCATCTTCGGCTCCCTCGTTGAATCCATCACTATCTACGTCTCCTTCATCAGAGCCCAGTGGACAACCTTCTTCGACTCCTTCAATGAATCCATCTTTGTCTAGTGCTCCTTCTTCTGAACCAAGTGCACAACCATCTTCGGCTCCCTCGTTGAATCCATCACTATCTACGTCTCCTTCATCAGAGCCTAGTGGACAACCATCTTCGACTCCTTCATTGAATCCATCGTTGTCTAGTGCTCCTTCTTCTGAACCAAGTGCACAACCATCTTCGGCTCCCTCGTTGAATCCATCACTATCTACGTCTCCTTCATCAGAGCCTAGTGGACAACCATCTTCGACTCCTTCATTGAATCCATCGTTGTCTAGTGCTCCTTCTTCTGAACCAAGTGCACAACCATCTTCGGCTCCCTCGTTGAATCCATCACTATCTACGTCTCCTTCATCAGAGCCTAGTGGACAACCATCTTCGACTCCTTCATTGAATCCATCGTTGTCTAGTGCTCCTTCTTCTGAACCAAGTGCACAACCATCTTCGGCTCCCTCGTTGAATCCATCACTATCTACGTCTCCTTCATCAGAGCCCAGTGGACAACCATCTTCGACTCCTTCATTGAATCCATCGTTGTCTAGTGCTCCTTCTTCTGAACCAAGTGCACAACCATCTTCGGCTCCCTCGTTGAATCCATCACTATCTACGTCTCCTTCATCAGAGCCTAGTGGACAACCATCTTCGACTCCTTCATTGAATCCATCGTTGTCTAGTGCTCCTTCTTCTGAACCAAGTGCACAACCATCTTCGGCTCCCTCGTTGAATCCATCACTATCTACGTCTCCTTCATCAGAGCCCAGTGGACAACCATCTTCGACTCCTTCATTGAATCCATCGTTGTCTAGTGCTCCTTCTTCTGAACCAAGTGCACAACCATCTTCGGCTCCCTCGTTGAATCCATCACTATCTACGTCTCCTTCATCAGAGCCTAGTGGACAACCATCTTCGACTCCTTCATTGAATCCATCGTTGTCTAGTGCTCCTTCTTCTGAACCAAGTGCACAACCATCTTCGGCTCCCTCGTTGAATCCATCACTATCTACGTCTCCTTCATCAGAGCCTAGTGGACAACCATCTTCGACTCCTTCATTGAATCCATCGTTGTCTAGTGCTCCTTCTTCTGAACCAAGTGCACAACCATCTTCGGCTCCCTCGTTGAATCCATCACTATCTACGTCTCCTTCATCAGAGCCTAGTGGACAACCATCTTCGACTCCTTCATTGAATCCATCGTTGTCTAGTGCTCCTTCTTCTGAACCAAGTGCACAACCATCTTCGGCTCCCTCGTTGAATCCATCACTATCTACGTCTCCTTCATCAGAGCCTAGTGGACAACCATCTTCGACTCCTTCATTGAATCCATCGTTGTCTAGTGCTCCTTCTTCTGAACCAAGTGCACAACCATCTTCGGCTCCCTCGTTGAATCCATCACTATCTACGTCTCCTTCATCAGAGCCTAGTGGACAACCATCTTCGACTCCTTCATTGAATCCATCGTTGTCTAGTGCTCCTTCTTCTGAACCAAGTGCACAACCATCTTCGGCTCCCTCGTTGAATCCATCACTATCTACGTCTCCTTCATCAGAGCCTAGTGGACAACCATCTTCGACTCCTTCATTGAATCCATCGTTGTCTAGTGCTCCTTCTTCTGAACCAAGTGCACAACCATCTTCGGCTCCCTCGTTGAATCCATCACTATCTACGTCTCCTTCATCAGAGCCTAGTGGACAACCATCTTCGACTCCTTCATTGAATCCATCGTTGTCTAGTGCTCCTTCTTCTGAACCAAGTGCACAACCATCTTCGGCTCCCTCGTTGAATCCATCACTATCTACGTCTCCTTCATCAGAGCCTAGTGGACAACCATCTTCGACTCCTTCATTGAATCCATCGTTGTCTAGTGCTCCTTCTTCTGAACCAAGTGCACAACCATCTTCGGCTCCCTCGTTGAATCCATCACTATCTACGTCTCCTTCATCAGAGCCTAGTGGACAACCATCTTCGACTCCTTCATTGAATCCATCGTTGTCTAGTGCTCCTTCTTCTGAACCAAGTGCACAACCATCTTCGGCTCCCTCGTTGAATCCATCACTATCTACGTCTCCTTCATCAGAGCCTAGTGGACAACCATCTTCGACTCCTTCATTGAATCCATCGTTGTCTAGTGCTCCTTCTTCTGAACCAAGTGCACAACCATCTTCGGCTCCCTCGTTGAATCCATCACTATCTACGTCTCCTTCATCAGAGCCTAGTGGACAACCATCTTCGACTCCTTCATTGAATCCATCGTTGTCTAGTGCTCCTTCTTCTGAACCAAGTGCACAACCATCTTCGGCTCCCTCGTTGAATCCATCACTATCTACGTCTCCTTCATCAGAGCCTAGTGGACAACCATCTTCGACTCCTTCATTGAATCCATCGTTGTCTAGTGCTCCTTCTTCTGAACCAAGTGCACAACCATCTTCGGCTCCCTCGTTGAATCCATCACTATCTACGTCTCCTTCATCAGAGCCCAGTGGACAACCATCTTCGACTCCTTCATTGAATCCATCGTTGTCTAGTGCTCCTTCTTCTGAACCAAGTGCACAACCATCTTCGGCTCCCTCGTTGAATCCATCACTATCTACGTCTCCTTCATTGAATCCATCGTTGTCTAGTGCTCCTTCTTCTGAACCAAGTGCACAACCATCTTCGGCTCCCTCGTTGAATCCATCACTATCTACGTCTCCTTCATCAGAGCCCAGTGGACAACCATCTTCGACTCCTTCATTGAATCCATCGTTGTCTAGTGCTCCTTCTTCTCAGCCTAGTAGCGTTCCTTCATTGTCGAGCCAGCCTTCGTCAGATCCTAGTTTGATTCCCTCTAGTGCTCCTTCTTCTGAGCCTAGTTTGACCCCTTCTGTATCGGGAGCACCATCTTTAACTCCCTCGTTGAATCCATCAGTATCCTTTTCTCCTTCATCAGAGCCAAGTTTCGTTCCTTCAACGTCGACGGAGCCATCGTCAGAGCCCAGTTCGATGCCTTCTCTAGAGCCCTCCTATGAAGGGTTTGGGAGAGACGAGTTCGTTCTTTTTGTTGGTCAAAATATCGTTACTCCTGATGATAAATTTTTGTTGATTTTTCAAAATGATGGGAATATGGTATTGTATAACACAGAAATTCCTTCTGTACTTTGGCAATCTTTGAGTGTTGGGGATTTTGCCACATTTGGAAGTGATGGTAACCTCGTCGTTGTTCAGGACCCTTCCACTACTATCTACACTTCAGGAATATTAGATCAAGGGCTTGTTTTGTATCTACCTGGTTACACATCTGAGTGTGAATGCACTTATTATATGTGCATCAAGGCTCAAGATGCTACTACGGGCGTCATTACAGACTATTATGCCGTCGAATCTGGGCAAGGTTTTGAAACATTAGCGGTATGCCCCTAAGGGTGAAGAGGATGTACCGTGACAAGTTGATAGACATTGTTCAGATATTGATTGCTGAGGCAGTCTATGAGAATATGTGTACAAAGACTTTGTGATAATAGAATATGTGGCTGTAACATTAATATTTTAGGACAGTGTTAACAGTAACTTTCTTTTGGTTGACGTTCTCCTGTTCTTTACGATCACATATACTGTGCACTCATGGCTGACTCCATCCGTAAAGCAATAGCCGATAAGCGAACAAGGATGGAAGAGTTTGACTCTGGACATATCGTTCACCTTACACTTTCGTTCTGAATTTGAATGAGTTTTGAGTTGACGCTACGATATTGACGTGATACAAAAACCCCAGTGAAGGAGAACAGCTTCACGTCAGCTCACGCTGCTTCCAAGCCAACAACATGGCCCAACAAGCATTGTTTACCGTAGCCCTGAAATAACCTACAGACCTACAAACTTGCACGTACTCATGATAATCCTCTATCTCTAGAGTACCTTACAGCATTCCATACGCATCGTATCAGTTGGTACTCTTTGAGAGGGAGGTACCGTTTAAAGTACGATACTGTAAGGGTATGAAGTGTCAGTCTGAGCCATCACCAAAAGCCACATCAAGTGGCACGTAGTAGTAGTGTAGTATAATCTGTAAGACATCATGAGTGAGTATGCTAGTGCTATCAGTATTTGAATGGTTTATACAGCACCCACATCACCAAAAGCCACATCAAGTGGCACGTAGTAGTAGTGTAGTATAATCTGTAAGACATCATGAGTGAGTATGCTAGTGCTATCAGTATTTGAATGGTTTATACAGCACCCACATCACCAAAAGCCACATCAAGTGGCACGTAGTAGTAGTGTAGTATAATCTGTAAGACATCATGAGTGAGTATGCTAGTGCTATCAGTATTTGAATGGTACAGGGTAAAATTCGAAATACCTCTAGAACCGACCCTAGCCTATGTAGAGCCTACATACCCACATTCAACAAACTCATTCTATTTTGAAGCTGAATCGAAATGCAGCATCACTTGCAATAGGGAAAACAACTCTGCGAACAACACTTGTTGAAATGCTCTGATAAAAAAATAGAAAGATCCGCAATTGTAAGGTTGAATTGATGAAGTCGATAGCCGTGTCCAGATACATTATCACCGGTTGCAGATCCAATATGCCACAGAGAGAAGTTTTCAACTCATAGGTACCATACACTTTTTCGCAATACCGAAGACCGTACGATGTATTGTACGAAGTGCAGCCTACATACATGCACTCCACACACGCACATGGCGTCCACACTAAATTGACTTGATTTAAGTGATTGCACTTACGCCTCTACCAAAGCTTGGGCAATGCTGGTAGAGGAATTCCCTTCTTTCCGGCCCAATCCCACACGTTGTAAATTGATAATACCATACCAGCACCTAACCGAGAATAAGGGTATCCATTAAATAACGATGGGGGAAAGTATGTCTGAAAAAGCTTCCACTGTTGCTGATCAGGAATCTCTAGAATTGCATTGGCAAGTACACTTCCAGCCATGGCGGTTGGTACAATCCCATGACCGGCGAAGCCAGTTGCGTACCATACCCCCGAGCTAAAATTCTTTGACGAATGAGTCTTCTCCGTTGCATCACTGATAATGTCATCGTAATCTGTGTCTCGACCAATCAAAGGCATAGAGTTCGGTGCAAATGCCAATTTACCTCCCCAAACGTTATCAAAACGAACATTGTTCAGTTGAGGATACACTTCCGTTATGGCATTCCGCAATCTCCACGATATTAGCCAATCTGGAAAGGCAAACGTATCAGCCAACGAACCAAAGAGTAAACGCCCTTCGTCTTTATGATTGTTTCTCCAATAGTTGAGAGAGATGTGATCATCTCCACACATTGGAGCGGGGCGTTTCACCTGCTGACATTTCTCATTGTCACAGATGTTGTTGTCGACCTTGTCCTTCAACGGACACTCGTCATACAATGGCTCTGTGGCAGCCATCCAAGTATATATTGGGATAAAGGACTGCTCTAAACGACGTGATACATCACTGGATAAAGTATCGGCGCCGGTACACAGAACCACATGATCACAGTGTATTGTGCTTCCGTCGTTTGTAGTGAGTGTGTACTTCCCTCCACTGATTTTTGAGCTTCTTTCCTCAGTCACAGCATCTTCTGTCTTTTCCAACCTCATCAATCTGGTATGTTCATAAATTCGTACTCCCCATCGTTCCAACGCATCAGCCAAACCAATCGTCAGCTTCAATGGGTTTACAGCTGCGCAGCCTGGGTCATACTCTCCCCACCGATACAAATCATTACTACCCTCAATGGAAGATCTACCCATCATTTCATTCACCTCCTCCCCACTCAAAATACGACAACCATCACACTCCTCTTCATCCTCCTCCTCTTCATTGTCCTCTTCCATAGGATGAATACTCCCCTCCACAGCACCCGATTCGACCCAATCACAATCAATCTCATACAACTTTACAATCGACCGCAATCTATCCAACGCAATATAACTCAACTTGTACATCTCCTGAACTACATCCTTGGTATATCGTGGATGATGATGATGCGACTCGGTTTGCCTACTAGGCAGAATAGATTCGAGTTTGTAAAGTAGTGATGGTACAGTCCAACAGTGCTTATCACTACTGTCATTGTCAATGGCACCCTCTTCCAAATCTTCCAGGGGGACTTGGAAGCCGGGAACGACGAGTCCTTTGGCACCTCCGGATGATCCGACGCCTATTTGATTGGCTTCCAGTATGATAATTTCATAGTTTGTATCATAGCTTCTTTGATTGCGGTTATTGTTGTGGATAGTGCTTGATTTCTTCTTCGTGACGAATGGCCATCTTGGCCACTGATTCCAGCTGTTGGTACTACGCCTCGATTGCAGGCATTCATTCTCCGGTGGCAATATCACGCTACCATCATCAACAATACCACTACGACCGTTATTCAATACGGACATTTTCTCTGCCAATGCCAAAGCAGTATGTAACCCTGCAAATCCTCCCCCGACAATTACAATTCTTGCTTGTTTTGGCAGATCAGTAACGCTATTGGTTGTTGGCGTGTTGCCATCATGATCACCGCCCTGTTGAGATGTGGATTGGTCACCATTGCCACTGCTGTAGAACTTGTGCGCATTTCGTAATTGACTTCCAGTCCAAGACTTTTGCTGCTGCTGCTGCTGCTGGGCACTCTGATGTCCTCCTTTCATCATCTCATGCTGGAGATCCCTTGCCCAATAGGAATTATTGACATCATCACTGTCGTTGTTGGTAAATAATGCAGATGATATTATTGGATCACTGAGAAGGAATAGGGAGCATACTACTGAGACGGCTGCAGCGGTGGATAATTTTGATGTGGAGGCCGATGATGATGGCTTTGTGGAGAGGTGTTGTTGTTTCGCAGCCTGCAGTGCTGATCGGCGAGCTGCTGCTGAAGAAGTACTGGATATTATTCTAGACGAGATCATTGTTATTCATTCGTAGCATTCAGCATAGTAATGATGTGCTGCCAACTGCCAAGTGTGTTCGTATCGATTGAGTTCTTTCGTTGCGGGTTGCGTGCATGCAGCGGCTTTGCGCCAATCAAGAGGAGGATAGTTCGCGGACTTTTCAATACCGGATAGCTGATGATATGACAACGAAGTCACACAGGAATTAGTACTATCCTACAGGGGCTCCGTCCGTCCATACATAGACCATCTTTTTGTATTTTTTTTTGGAATAAAATTTGGCCAAAAAATCGACCTCGCTCTCAGCTCAGTTTCTCCGTGGTAGATAGTGCTACAGAATACTCCTATATATCGTCAGTGCTCCAATGTAGTTCATGATGATCTCCTCCGTTGTTCCCTGCCTCGTGCTTCTATGTATGGCCACTCTGCAACTCTCCAATGGCTTCCTCTCCAGCTCTCAAAGTCATGTCACAATCAGTGGTCACTACCGTAACACACAACCACCACTCCACATGGTAGACCATTCCAGCGTGACGTCATTCTCAGTAGGAGACACCGTCACCGTCATAGACGATGTACTCAAGGCTGGAAAGAACCTGCGAGGATTATCCGGCACGGTCATTGAAACGTGGGAGAAGTGTGATGTGGACCCTACCTGTTGCTGTGCCGAGTTTGTGGATGAACACTTGGCAGTTCATGTGAGATTTCATACTTTGGAGGAAAATGAATTGTTTGGGAATGATATGTTTGTTCATTATTTTGCAGAAGATGAATTAGTCAAGAAGAAGGAAGAAGAGGATCAATCTGCAAAGGATCAAGACGGGGAAAGAGATGTGTCTATTGCGTTTGATGGACTATCTTGCACGGCGTTCAAATTAGACAAATTAAAGATGGGGGAGCAGGCGAAAAGAATTGCTAAATTTGAAGAATCTCAAAATAAAGCATGATTTGAAGATATCATACCTGTCATGCTAAAAGCACAATCAAACTCTGCTGACTTGCACAGAATGATACACGAGGCTAGAGTAAAGATTTGTTATGACTTGAACTGTAGAAAGAAACTACTATATCACACAGCCAGCTAATCTATATTCAATAAGTATAATTCTATCATGTGTAGAAGAGAATTGGTTCTTTTATTATTATGGTAGGCACACATTATCTAGCTTTGAGTTCCTCCTCTTCCAAAGACTCGGCTCAAGCACAAAAAACGTACGAGCGTGTTGTGTTCCTCCTGTCTATATGTACAACATGGGGTTATTATTGTATACAATTTATCAAACAAACAATTTATTGAAGGTGTCCAATGATGGGAAGATCGGGATCATATCCAAGGGGCTGAATCTCCTCATGGACCATAAGTCCGAGGATTCCGAACATGGCAGCACGGCCGTTGTTCAACTCAATAGCACGCTTCTGAAGCTTGATCTCTTCATCAAAGTCATCCCAGCCGAAGTCAATGTATCCATTACGGAAGTCACCAACGTGCTCATTTCCAGTTCCGGGAACATCACGCATGAAGGCAATCTCCAACCAGCCAATGAAGGCGATGATCTGGCCTTGTCCCTCGAAGGGGATGGCATCAGGTCCGATCAAGGCGGCAACACCGTTGGGGAAGGAGTCGAAGGAGTTTCCAGCGTAGTCGATGTTTCCAGGAAGATGGATTCCGGCACGAGTGACGATCTGGCCAAGGAAGGCAAGCTGAGCGATACGTCCATGCTTGATCTCAACGTAACGAAGACGGTCGAAGCGCTCTTGAGAGCAGTCTCCAGAGAGCATGCCGAAGGGATCGAAGAATCCGAGAGGAGGCTGGGCACCGAGCTCATCCTCGAAGGCGTTCAAGGAGGTGGTGGCGGCCTTGTTTTGGGCAGGGGCGAAAGCGGCGGCAGAGCCGATAAGGGCAGCGATGATGGCAGACTTCATGATTGATATTTTGTTGTTGTTGTTTTGAATTTATGAGCAAAGTGCATGCAGAGCAATGCTTGTTAATATCTGAAGTTTGAATTCTGCAAATCTTGCGGCTTCAAGCTTCAAGTTGCGTGCTTCGCATGCGCTGGAGCGGGAGCAGGTGTCATAGCGACTCTTGTGACATGCTACGGTACTCACACCATCCATCTTCAACGTCACACAGCTGATTATTTGTCATCCACCACAGTACATAAGTAAGTACTTATCCACAATCCACACAATACTTAGTTGTTGTAGTAATGCCGCAACGTTGCGGGCGGGTATCTCTTATATAATATAGCCGCCTCCTTCGTTCGGGTTGTAAGTTTCTCTTCTGCTATGGTTTGCAGAAGTACTTAGCTGCTGACAACGAAAAAGCATACAATGCAGCTCTTCTTTTATCACTAGCACTAGGTATTTATGATGCATGTGCATCATCGCAGCCGATGCAAATGAGTTGCTAAACCAGCGCTCTGGTGTCACAGAAATGTTGTGATCTATTGGGAGTGGTATTGTAAGCAACAGAGGTAAGCAACATAGCAGCACCACGGCGGTAATAAGTAGACGGTTCAATGGTGAGAGTTAATGGCTGTGTTGCGTGATGTGCGTGAAGTCGTCTAAGAATCAGTGGCTGCCAGCAGTGAGCAAAGCCACAGGACACAGGACCTTGGCACCAAAAGCCAGGTAGGTTCAACACAGATCCCGAGATACCTACTACCTTAACGCTGCTTGAAAAGTACAATCATAGAGAAATAGAATCTCAACCCGTGCAAGCGTTGCAGAGGCAGCTTGGTTGGTTGACTTTCCTCATCATCAAAGGGAGGAGTTTCACAATCAACTTGCCAGATGCAAAATGCATCATTGCTACGGTTGGCTTGACATAAGGTGTCTCGCATTACTCAAAACTACTCAAAACAAAAAAAGCTAACAAAGAAATCGTTGTCATCGGGCTTCATTTTTCCATCAAATATCGAAGAGGAAGTGCCGGAAGCGGCCGCAGAGGTGCATTAGAAGCAGACGAAGTCGGTTCTCTTCCTGAAGATAGAGTAGCATAGCTTCATCAATGCAATGGTGAGCGAGGTGGAATTGTACATAGGTAAAATGCTTCCTCGCTTTGAAAGTATGGTACCTGTCATGGTACTCCTGTGGCTTAGACACATGGAATGATACCAATACCAGGCTAGAGTGTAGGTCAGTTTCACTTGCACTGTGTACTAAGAAGAAACTTCTATAATACTTACAGCCAGCTAATCTATATTCAATAAGTATAATTCTATCATGTGTAGAAGAGAATTGGTTCTTTTATTATTATGGTAGGCACACATTATCTAGCTTTGAGTTCCTCCTCTTCCAAAGACTCGGCTCAAGCACAAAAAACGTACGAGCGTGTTGTGTTCCTCCTGTCTATATGTACAACATGTGGTCATTATTGTATACAATATATCAAACAAACAATTTATTGAAGGTGTCCAATGATGGGAAGATCGGGATCATATCCAAGGGGCTGGATCTCCTCATGGACCATAAGTCCGAGGATTCCGAACATGGCAGCACGGCCGTTGTTCAACTCAATAGCACGCTTCTGAAGCTTGGTCTCTTCATCAAAGTCATCCCAGCCGAAGTCAATGTATCCATTACGGAAGTCACCAACGTGCTCATTTCCAGTTCCGGGAACATCACGCATGAAGGCAATCTCCAACCAGCCAATGAAGGCGATGATCTGGCCTTGTCCCTCGAAGGGGATGGCATCAGGTCCGATCAAGGCGGCAACACCGTTGGGGAAGGAGTCGAAGGAGTTCCCAGCGTAGTCGATGTTTCCAGGAAGATGGATTCCGGCACGGGTGACGATCTGGCCAAGGAAGGCAAGCTGAGCGATACGTCCATGCTTGATCTCAACGTAACGAAGACGGTCGAAGCGCTCTTGAGAGCAGTCTCCAGAGAGCATGCCGAAGGGATCGAAGAATCCGAGAGGAGGCTGGGCACCGAGCTCATCCTCGAAGGCGTTCAAGGAGGTGGTGGCGGCCTTGTTTTGGGCAGGGGCGAAAGCGGCGGCAGAGCCGATAAGGGCAGCGATGATGGCAGACTTCATGATTGATATTTTGTTGTTGTTGTTTTGAATTTATGAGCAAAGTGCATGCACGCAGAGCAATGCTTGTTAGTTTGATAAGTATCTGAAGTTTGAATTCTGCAAATCTTGCGGCTTCAAGCTTCAAGTTGCGTGCTTCGCATGCGCTGGAGCGTTTGCACGTGTCATAGCGACTCTTGTGACATGCTACGGTACTCACACCATCCATCTGGGCCAGAATTCAAAGTGACACGTAAGTAGTTTACCGTGTAGCACAGAAATAACCTAAAGCCCCACAACAACCGTCACTAGGCTTTCGGGTATAAGGAGGCGGCCTACCCGATGTCAGGGGGATGCCCCCTCCTTTTCCCCCTCCAAGAAACCGGGGGGACGGCTAGTTAGAGGATCCTCCCGTGATTTTTGTCTAAATCTAGCCGAAATCGGGCTAAAAAGGACTTTTTGCAGCTCAATTTAGACGATTTTTCCTGCGGAAAACCGGCGTCGCGCCTTGGTCCTCCTGTGTGGTCTGTCACGCTAGAAAAAGAGGTACTAGAGCTGCTTATTGCAGACTACGTTATGTGTATGCAAAGATGTCTCTAGTAATCAGGTACAAACTACTCTTAGTTTGGACCCAGCCTCGAAAGCCGAAGTAAATTCGGCAGTGTCAGCCGGGTCGGGTGGGTGGGAAAAAAAAGATGAACAGCTATAGGATTGTTCTACACGATATTGGTGCTTGATGAACAATGTCCATGGCTGTTCTCTCTCTCTCAACATCCCTTCTGTCTGTCCCTAACGACCAGAGCGATGCGAGAAGCCGGAAGAAAGAGAAGGAGAAAGACAGGTGTGACGAGATCCGATTTCGTGCGGGCCAAGTCTACCTGTGATTTTCCTGCGGAAAACCGGCGTCGCGCCTTGGTCCTCCTGTGTGGTCTGTCACGCTAGAAAAAGAGGTACTAGAGCTGCTTATTGCAGACTACGTTATGTGTATGCAAAGATGTCTCTAGTAATCAGGTACAAACTACTCTAAGTTTGGACCCAGCCTCGAAAGCCGAAGTAAATTCGGCAGTGTCAGCCACCATGAGAGATGTGATGACACGAGGTGTGAAGAATGTCGAATACTTCGTGTCAACACAAAGACGACGAATGAACGTAGGGAATAGGCGTGAAATGACCACACAGAGGAACATGGTGTAAAAAAAGAAGCGCACCTCATTCCGCTCGGGTTAGAGCAGAGTGTTTGGTATAAGCCAGCTCATGAGGTTCGGGATCTCGATAGCGTTTGCCGTCCGTAGTAGGCAGAGGAGGGAGATTGATATTAGATATCTGCATTGCAACAGTATGTTGATCTGCCGAGTAGAATGAATTGCGGAGATACATCAGGAATGTGTTGCCTTTCCAGCGAAGGCGGGTTTGGATGTAGGAATCGGACATATTGGCCCTGTGAAGAATATTCGCTGCCGTGACACGAATAGAATGACACGTCCAGTTAAGGAGAGATTTGTCGGTAGGACTAAGGTTGAAGGTTGTTTGAGCGGAACCCCGAATGAATTTCGCCACTTGTGAAGCCCTGATAAGGGCATAACCCGTAGGAGAGGAAGGGTCTGCGTACACTGCTAATGGGATAGAAGCAGAGACGTTGAGAGCAAACGCTCGAAGCGCAATACGAAATGCTGCTAGAACCGGACAAACTGAAGGACGTTCATAATCTCGTTTGTAAGGAATAACTTGGCCATTGTCCTTGTTCGTTTGAAAACGCCAACAAATCTTGACTCCGTCCACCACAGTAACGTGAGCCGGAGTCAAATTATAAATGCGATGGCCAGACTTATCAAAGAATCGAAAATCCTCCCCTATAAATGCCTTTGGTTGAGGTGTGTCCTGAGCAATTGTGGGTTCGGTCATTTCGATGCCTGGACCGTCCTGACACCACTCACTGCGACGTGCCCCCGTGAAGCGGCCAAGCAAAATCCAATCCAGTATAGAGGACTCTAACGAATGAGGTTGCTGGAGACGGACTAACTTCAACATATTGGCTAGCATAGAGTCGTAAATCGTCTCTTTCCGATTCTTGACAGATTCGTATGACTTGACAGCTTGCAGAAGAGGAGTGACCAAGTCCTCCTTCACGAAGATTGGGTCCGTTGGGTCAGGTAGATTTCTATTACTGTGAAGACCGATCGCAGCAGAGAGATATCCGCGAAGGGTAGCGTGCTTGATGCGAATAGACTTGATGGTATTGCCTTGGATAAGATGGACGGTATAACATGCAAGGAGGAGATGGCGAGCCTCAAGAGGGGCCGATTCCATGCATGGATCCTTAACATCGACCATTTCACAAAACTTCAGGTAGTGAATGATCCTGGATTTTCGAGTACGATGCGGTTTAGACGCAGTGGATCGACGAGTTTCCCTTTCAATAGTTGCCCTGTCGATAATGTCTCTGTAATGACGGAGAGACGCTCTTGACCTGGCTGAAAACTCGAAAACATTGATGCGGATGAGATCCGGATCCGGATGATTATGATAGAAAACACACCCAAATTTCGTCGCTCCATGCCAGAAAGGTTGGATCAAGACTACTAGGGGAAGATGGATGATGACCGAAGAGCTGCGCGGGTTCCGAAACCACTATCCATTCTTTGGCTGTGTGAGTCCAATAGTAGGGCTTCCTCGGCTGATAAAGAGGCCTCATCAAATCATCAAACGTATCACCTTATCCCAAGAGACTGTGTCGAGAAAGGTCAGATTTTCCTCACGGGATGAACATAAACTCAATAGACGCTGCAATGGCCTGTTCAATGCGGATCCAACAGTACACCTATATCTATATACGAACAGCCATGTGGAGTACCGACCGGAATTCCTGACTCGGGACGAATCGCGTGGTGTTTGACGACTCTAAAGAGACATCCCACCGAAAAGGGTCCAAATATTTACGATGCTAGTCGCGAAGAGTTGTATCTTGAAACAACCCTTGAACTAGTTCTTCCAATTCGCAGGAGAGACACCAGAACAGAAAAGTGCAACCAATTTGAACCCAATGCTGAGAGAATATAGTGTAGCTAAAGGCCCCCACTCGTCGGAGGAGAGACAAATATAAATGATGAGAGATAACACGTGCGCTGTGTGCGATCGAGTGATCAAAGTGGAAGAGAAATATGTACGTTTGACATGCCGAACAACGCCAAACCGGTTTCAACGATTGGCAGTTGGGACTGAGAATGTGAGCGAAAAAAGAAGGGAGCTGTTGTGGCTCGTACAAACAGGGGGATGTGTGATTGAGAATCGATCCACCTGCGATCACA
The DNA here is from genome assembly GCA_037178625.1 of Skeletonema tropicum. NCBI lineage: Eukaryota > Bacillariophyta > Thalassiosirophyceae > Thalassiosirales > Thalassiosiraceae > Skeletonema > Skeletonema tropicum. The sequence goes on along the minus strand of CM074132.1, from coordinate 1,664,867 downwards.
GTATGTGGAGGGCGTTAAGAGTGGGAATGACGACTACATTGAAACACTTGGAGTCGACAGTCGAGAGAGGTGTGAGGAATTGTGATGACAAGAGAGTGTCGGGACAAATATAGCGGAGAAACATCACAAGCACGGATGACCCAGTACTATTGATTAGGGGAATGACTTGGAGTTGGTCAAGTCGAGCAGAGAAGATCCAGCGGATTGTGTTGAATGCGCCAGGAGGCGGTAGAGCCGCGAGAGAGCTGTACGCAGAGGGAAGAGGAAAGTCTCCGAAGAGAATACAAATGTCAAGGCCGGAACGCGAGACAACGAGCGAGATAGGGATTGAAGAATAGAGACAATTGTGGCAAGAGCCCACCACCAGAAAGGCAGGAGCGAAGCGAAGCAGAGAGTGCGATACTGTACTCCACCCAATGTGAATTGTACAGCGAATAAGTTGATAGGTCCGATGAAGAACGAGATGAAGAGAGGGAGAAGTTTCCTTCCCATGCAATCGAGTTGCGAGTAGACAATAAATGCCGAATGATGCGAGAAAAACAAAGCCATCATGGAACCCGATCATATGTAGACGTAAACATAGCTTGCTGGCTGAATGATGCGAGAATAAGTATTGCGTGTGCAATGTCGGATGGTGCCGATAAAGGCGCCGAGATGAAGATATCCTTCCTACAATCGGGGGTTGTATTTAATCCGCAAGCGCCAATGATGCGCCCAAGGTACAGCTGTCGCTTACCCCGATATCATCGGTTCCACTCCCATATGCAGGTGCAAGCGGAAGCTGTGGTGGGCCAAGAGGCTATACAAGTACAGGGTCACCCCAGCCAAGATTGCAGTGCTGAACGAGCACTTGACCGCAGAAGAATTCAATGAACTGTCCCAACCCTAGTTTGACATTAGCCAAGAGGGAATTATCGAGACTATCGTCTGTGGTTGATAAAGAGACCAGGTGATATAAAGAGGTCGTACAAGACGACAGAAAGTTCAGCCAATCCCTGAACTGGGATATGGTTAGAGGCCCAGAAGGTGAGAAGCAGAGCTGCCGGGAGGGATCCTGAGAGAGACCGAGGTGCCCTAGCCCTAGCAAGGTACATACGACCACAGACTCAGAGAGAGATCCCAGCAGGGACGCCCTGGTTCAACGCCTCACACACCCGAAAATGTATGAGAGTGAAGATGATGAGGGAGAGTAAAATATCGTCGCCGTCTGGAAGGAAGATTTTACTGCGAAGTTTGCGGCAAATGGCACCTCACCATGGGCCGATTGTGGTATGGATAATCGCAAGAGAAAGAGAGACCACCCCGGGAGGGGAGGATAAAGAGTCTGAATTCGATGAGAGTGGATTGAAGATCTAGAGGAGACGCTGAGCGCTGAACAACCGAGAAATAGATAGGCCCGTCAAAGAGCGAGATATAACTCCCAGGGAGTCATGGGATAAAGTAAAAGTGCCAGGCCTCTGATCCGTTCCAGCGTGCGGATAAGTGCTGAAGAGAGCCAAAGGAATGATGCCCTGATGATAAGGTCATGTTTCCAGAGGTGCAGATAGATGACTTGCCCCGCATTGAGTGAAGTCCGAAGAGGGATAGATAGAAGAATTGCCCATAGATACACTAAAATCATGTCGAATTAATTGCCGAGCAATGAATCGAGAACCAGATAAAAGACCGAAGAGGATGGATAGAGTAAAATCCCCCGAGGGGGCGGAGAAAAGTCCCACAGAGGGAGAACGATAGAAGACTAGCCCACGTCAGGCCAGTCAACTAAATTGAGCAGAGCGAATGAATTGCTGAGAATTAACTCGATGGACGATTGGTCGTGCGACCGTGATATGTATTGCCATAAGGCCACTGATTTATTTCAGATGATAGATGTTTTTGACGATTGATTTTCAGATGAATGATTTTTAGGGGTCGAGCTCCAAATCCCAATCCAATTTTTTCCAGAGGGGGTAACAAACCATAACAATGAGACCACCAATTCCGTTCGATATAACCACAACTCGGCCGCCCTCGCAAAAAACACTTGTCAACGAAAAACACCGTCCATGATAATTGTTATGGTCGAAAATCCAAAAAGACACCTCAACTTAATCATCGATATCACGACCCGTAATATTGCCCTCTTGGCAGGTAGTCGAGATAGATTGATGGCCAAACCAGGCCGAGAGAGTGCAGACTGTTCATTAGAACGTGCCGAGACTGGGGCCATAGTGCCGAGATACTGGGGCCGTTTAGGCCGATGTTGACATATAGATGCCGAGATATTGGGGCCATTTAGGCCGATGTTGGCAGAAACTCAGTAACATCATCAGACAACTTCCCCGTGACGACAAACTCCGCTCCCCAACCAGTAATAAAACCGATATTAGCGACAACAATAACGTACATCTTTCCCCCATCGAGATGAGAAGCCAAACAAGGAAATTTATTCCCCAAGAACGGCGAACCCAATGGAAACTCGCTATCATCATCCCAACGTAGAAGAGGTTGCAAATATTGACAGGTGCCACCGCTGGTTGATCCTTTTTAGCCCGTGTGCTTAAGTTTCCCACGAACTGGTCGCCCTCCGGATCGTAAAAGGGGAGGGTGCCATGAGTTAATTCGAGCGAACCGTCGGATAACATAGTGATCAAGGAGATGCCACAAAGCAAATCAATGAACAATCAGTCATGGTGGCGAGGCGCCCCTTATCCGTCCCTCCGAACGGGCGGAGAACTGCTTTATGCCTACTGCTCCTCCCAAGGTGATGGTTCCCCCCAAAGGATTAGTAGGGACCAAAAAAGGCGCCAAGTTATCAGTGTTTCGAGTACACGCATCCTCATACCTCTGCTGATCTGCGGGGCTAAGAAAGGACCACGCATAAAAGGGGTGGGATTCCACCGTGACGTTGGACGGAAGAGTGGGAAGAACAGAGGCCAACTCCTTCAAGTTAGCAAGAACCGCCTCCCCCAACACCTTCTTGTGGTTTGAGACTAACTTCTTCCACTTTGGTGCCAAAGGATGAATGGTCGTCAGAAACTGAGTAACATCATCAGACAACTTCCCCGTGACGACAAACTTCGCTCCCCAACCAGTAATAAAACCGATATTAGCTGCAACAATAACGTACGTCTTTCCCCCATCTAGATGAGAAGCCAAACAAGGAAATTTATTCCCCAAGAATGGCGGACCGAATGGAAACTCGCTATCATCATCCCAATCCTTCTTATCCACGACAGTGTAGAAGAGGTTGCAAATATTGACAGGTGCCACCGCTGGTTGATCCTTAGTAGCCCGTGTGCTTAAGTTTCCCACGAACTGGTCGCCCTCTGGATCGTAAAAGGGGAGGGTGCCATGAGTTAATTCGAACGAACCATCGGGTGACATAGTGATCAAGGAGATGCCACAAACCAATGAGTGATCGGTCATGGTTGCGAGGCGTCCCTTATCCGTCCCTCCAAACTGGCGGAGAACTGCTTTCTTGAAGGCAGGGGTTGACAATGTGTCTTTGGAAGCCGTGAGGGAACCTCCCGCTCCGATAGTAGAAATGGCTGAAGAATAAAAATTTTAGCCGATGAAAAGTTGGTAGAGAAGAAGAGGTGAGAAAATATTTCTTATGGATATGGTCAAGTTAGGGCATATGATCGTGATTTTTAGACGCTGAAACATCCCCCTTGATATATATTCTGGGCGCCCCCAACCCCTAAGGGTCGCTGCAGTCCCCCCCGACGAATTAAAAAAAGACCGAAAGGTCAGAAAGAGCTGGTCTCACGGACCGATAGAGAAGTGGCAGATATCATGCCGAGAAAAAAGCCTGACCAGGCTGATCGAGATGTTGGGGCCGTTATAGACCGATAGGGGTTGGCTGATAGAGGCCATTGGCAGACTGCCAAGATATTGGGGCCGTTATAGACCGATAGGGGTTGGCTGATAGAGGCCATTGGCAGAATGCCAAGATATTGGGGCCGTTATAGACCGATAGGGGTTGGCTGATAGAGGCCATTGGCAGACTGCCAAGATATTGGGGCCGTTATAGACCGATAGGGGTTGGCTGATAGAGGCCATTGGCAGACTGCCAAGATATTGGGGCCGTTATAGACCGATAGGGGTTGGCTGATAGAGGCCATTGGCAGAATGCCAAGATATTGGGGCCGTTATAGACCGATAGGGGTTGGCTGATAGAGGCCATTGGCAGAATGCCAAGATATTGGGGCCGTAAAGACCGATAGGGATTGGCTGATAGAGGCCAGATTTACTATGCTGACTTTTAAATGACTACTGCTGGTACGGACCGACATGGTAGCAATAAAAAAGATGAACAGCTATAGGATTGTTCTACACGATATTGGTGCTTGATGAACAATGTCCATGGCTGTTCTCTCTCTCTCTCAACATCCCTTCTGTCTGTCCCTAACGACCAGAGCGATGCGAGAAGCCGGAAGAAAGAGAAGGAGAAAGACAGGTGTGACGAGATCCGATTTCGTGCGGGCCAAGTCTACCTGTGATTTGCCTCCTGCGAGCCATCCCAATTTCAGGGGGCGCCCCCGGCTCCCCCATACCCGAAAGCCTAACCGTCACACAGCTGATTATTATTTGTCATCCACCACAGTACATAAGTATAAGTACATACTTATCCACACAATAATATACTTAGTTGTTGTAGTAATGCCGCAACGTTGCGGGCGGGTATCTCTTATATAATATAGCCGCCTCCTTCGTTCGGGTTGTAAGTTTCTCTTCTGCTATGGTTTGCAGAAGTACTTAGCTGCTGACAACGAAAAAGAATACAATGCAGCTCTTCTTTTATCACTAGCACTAGGTATTTATGATGCATGTGTATCATCGCAGCCGATGCAAATGAGTTGCTAAACCAGCGCTCTGGTGTCACAGAAATGTCGTGATCTAATAATATAACAGAAATGACATTTCTGTTGGGAGTGGTATTGTAAGCAACAGAGGTAAGCAACATAGCAGCACCACGGCGGTAATAAGTAGACGGTTCAATGGTGAGAGTTAATGGCTGTGTTGCGTGATGTGCGTGAAGTCGTCTAAGAATCAGTGGCTGCCAGCAGTGAGCAAAGCCACAGGACACAGGACCTTGGCACCAAAAGCCAGGTAGGTTCAACACAGATCCCGAGATACCTACTACCTTAACGCTGCTTGAAAAGTACAATCATAGAGAAATAGAATCTCAACCCGTGCAAGCGTTGCAGAGGCAGCTTGGTTGGTTGACTTTCCTCATCATCAAAGGGAGGAGTTTCACAATCAACTTGCCAGATGCAAAATGCATCATTGCTACGGTTGGCTTGACATAAGGTGTCTCGCATTACTCAAAACTACTCAAAACAAAAAAAGCTAACAAAGAAATCGTTGTCATCGGGCTTCATTTTTCCATCAAATATCGAAGAGGAAGTGCCGGAAGCGGCCGCAGAGGTGCATTAGAAGCAGACGAAGTCGGTTCTCTTCCTGAAGATAGAGTAGCATAGCTTCATCAATGCAATGGTGAGCGAGGTGGAATTGTACACAGGTAAAATGCTTCCTCGCTTTGAAAGTATGGTACCTGTCATGGTACTCCTGTGGCTTAGACACATGGAATGATACCAATACCAGGCTAGAGTGTAGGTCAGTTTCACTTGCACTGTGTACTAAGAAGAAACTTCTATAATACTTACAGCCAGCTAATCTATATTCAATAAGTATAATTCTATCATGTGTAGAAGAGAATTGGTTCTTTTATTATTATGGTAGGCACACATTATCTAGCTTTGAGTTCCTCCTCTTCCAAAGACTCGGCTCAAGCACAAAAAACGTACGAGCGTGTTGTGTTCCTCCTGTCTATATGTACAACATGTGGTCATTATTGTATACAATATATCAAACAAACAATTTATTGAAGGTGTCCAATGATGGGAAGATCGGGATCATATCCAAGGGGCTGGATCTCCTCATGGACCATAAGTCCGAGGATTCCGAACATGGCAGCACGGCCGTTGTTCAACTCAATAGCACGCTTCTGAAGCTTGGTCTCTTCATCAAAGTCATCCCAGCCGAAGTCAATGTATCCATTACGGAAGTCACCAACGTGCTCATTTCCAGTTCCGGGAACATCACGCATGAAGGCAATCTCCAACCAGCCAATGAAGGCGATGATCTGGCCTTGTCCCTCGAAGGGGATGGCATCAGGTCCGATCAAGGCGGCAACACCGTTGGGGAAGGAGTCGAAGGAGTTCCCAGCGTAGTCGATGTTTCCAGGAAGATGGATTCCGGCACGGGTGACGATCTGGCCAAGGAAGGCAAGCTGAGCGATACGTCCATGCTTGATCTCAACGTAACGAAGACGGTCGAAGCGCTCTTGAGAGCAGTCTCCAGAGAGCATGCCGAAGGGATCGAAGAATCCGAGAGGAGGCTGGGCACCGAGCTCATCCTCGAAGGCGTTCAAGGAGGTGGTGGCGGCCTTGTTTTGGGCAGGGGCGAAAGCGGCGGCAGAGCCGATAAGGGCAGCGATGATGGCAGACTTCATGATTGATATTTTGTTGTTGTTGTTTTGAATTTATGAGCAAAGTGCATGCAGAGCAATGCTTGTTAATATCTGAAGTTTGAATTCTGCAAATCTTGCGGCTTCAAGCTTCAAGTTGCGTGCTTCGCATGCGCTGGAGCGGGAGCAGGTGTCATAGCGACTCTTGTGACATGCTACGGTACTCACACCATCCATCTTCAACGTCACACAGCTGATTATTATTTGTCATCCACCACAGTACATAATTAAGTACTTATCCACAATCCACACAATACTTAGTTGTTGTAGTAATGCCGCAACGTTGCGGGCGGGTATCTCTTATATAATATAGCCGCCTCCTTCGTTCGGGTTGTAAGTTTCTCTTCTGCTATGGTTTGCAGAAGTACTTAGCTGCTGACAACGAAAAAGCATACAATGCAGCTCTTCTTTTATCACTAGCACTAGGTATTTATGATGCATGTGCATCATCGCAGCCGATGCAAATGAGTTGCTAAACCAGCGCTCTGGTGTCACAGAAATGTCGTGATCTATTGGGAGTGGTATTGTAAGCAACAGAGGTAAGCAACATAGCAGCACCACGGCGGTAATAAGTAGACGGTTCAATGGTGAGAGTTAATGGCTGTGTTGCGTGATGTGCGTGAAGTCGTCTAAGAATCAGTGGCTGCCAGCAGTGAGCAAAGCCACAGGACACAGGACCTTGGCACCAAAAGCCAGGTAGGTTCAACACAGATCCCGAGATACCTACTACCTTAACGCTGCTTGAAAAGTACAATCATAGAGAAATAGAATCTCAACCCGTGCAAGCGTTGCAGAGGCAGCTTGGTTGGTTGACTTTCCTCATCATCAAAGGGAGGAGTTTCACAATCAACTTGCCAGATGCAAAATGCATCATTGCTACGGTTGGCTTGACATAAGGTGTCTCGCATTACTCAAAACTACTCAAAACAAAAAAAGCTAACAAAGAAATCGTTGTCATCGGGCTTCATTTTTCCATCAAATATCGAAGAGGAAGTGCCGGAAGCGGCCGCAGAGGTGCATTAGAAGCAGACGAAGTCGGTTCTCTTCCTGAAGATAGAGTAGCATAGCTTCATCAATGCAATGGTGAGCGAGGTGGAATTGTACACAGGTAAAATGCTTCCTCGCTTTGAAAGTATGGTACCTGTCATGGTACTCCTGTGGCTTAGACACATGGAATGATACCAATACCAGGCTAGAGTGTAGGTCAGTTTCACTTGCACTGTGTACTAAGAAGAAACTTCTATAATACTTACAGCCAGCTAATCTATATTCAATAAGTATAATTCTATCATGTGTAGAAGAGAATTGGTTCTTTTATTATTATGGTAGGCACACATTATCTAGCTTTGAGTTCCTCCTCTTCCAAAGACTCGGCTCAAGCACAAAAAACGTACGAGCGTGTTGTGTTCCTCCTGTCTATATGTACAACATGTGGTCATTATTGTATACAATATATCAAACAAACAATTTATTGAAGGTGTCCAATGATGGGAAGATCGGGATCATATCCAAGGGGCTGGATCTCCTCATGGACCATAAGTCCGAGGATTCCGAACATGGCAGCACGGCCGTTGTTCAACTCAATAGCACGCTTCTGAAGCTTGGTCTCTTCATCAAAGTCATCCCAGCCGAAGTCAATGTATCCATTACGGAAGTCACCAACGTGCTCATTTCCAGTTCCGGGAACATCACGCATGAAGGCAATCTCCAACCAGCCAATGAAGGCGATGATCTGGCCTTGTCCCTCGAAGGGGATGGCATCAGGTCCGATCAAGGCGGCAACACCGTTGGGGAAGGAGTCGAAGGAGTTCCCAGCGTAGTCGATGTTTCCAGGAAGATGGATTCCGGCACGGGTGACGATCTGGCCAAGGAAGGCAAGCTGAGCGATACGTCCATGCTTGATCTCAACGTAACGAAGACGGTCGAAGCGCTCTTGAGAGCAGTCTCCAGAGAGCATGCCGAAGGGATCGAAGAATCCGAGAGGAGGCTGGGCACCGAGCTCATCCTCGAAGGCGTTCAAGGAGGTGGTGGCGGCCTTGTTTTGGGCAGGGGCGAAAGCGGCGGCAGAGCCGATAAGGGCAGCGATGATGGCAGACTTCATGATTGATATTTTGTTGTTGTTGTTTTGAATTTATGAGCAAAGTGCAAGCAAGCAGTCTGAATTCTGAATTCCAAATCCTTGAAATCTTTTGTCTTCAAGCTTCAAGTTGTGTGCTTCGCATGCGCTGGAGCGTTTGCACGTGTCATAGCGACTTTTTGTACTCGCTAAGTACGGTATGTATTCTCACCATTCTATTATTTAACGCTACTTATGTACCAGAGACCTAAATTTACCTAAATTTTGAATTTTGTCAAGTACCCAGCAGAACTTCGCTTGTAGTAGCCCGATTTTAATGATTCCAAGAGCAGTATTATTCTCAGCAGGGTAGTAGTGAATAGTATGCCTAATATTATGCCGTAATTCCATTGCCAACAGCCGATAGGAAGGGTATTGCTGTCTCACGGTGTGTCGGCTTTTACGTGAAAATCGCTAGTAAAAAACCATGGGCTATGTATGGTTGGTACGTATGAAACTTGTAAAAGAGTACATATGCGCGAAGATACTCGGAAACTGCATGAAATTTGTAGTTCAATGGTGTTTTGACCTCGGGTTATAGCCTATTGCATCATTGAACACTATCACACCAAAGTTTGCTACTCTTTGTTCCCTAGTAAATATGCAAATATGGCCAATTTTGGTGAGGTAGGAAACTAATTAGGCTGAGGCCAATATTGTGAGTATAAACTATAGATTGAATATTTTCCGATAGAAGAAGACATGCTGAATCGATTGCAAAAGAGATCGGTAGCTCAAATTGCTCCGATAACATGCTAAACGCGCCTGCCAATATAGTGATTTTTTGGACGCCATGATTACTAGCACTTTTGTTAGTAAAAATTTTTTTTGGCTCCCGCCACTCTCTGGTACATAGCGTTAAAGTTTAGAAGCAGAAGCAGACGAAGTTGGTGTCTTCCTGAAGAATATCATCCTTCATCGATGCAGCAACGATGAAATGGTATTGTACACAATAAGTGCGTCATCGCTTTGAAAGTATGGTACCTGTGATGATAATGTCAAATTGTCTGTCTGAATGTGAACCGTTTTAATCAGTGATTAAGGATTAAGTTGGCAGACGTGGATCAAACACATCAGGCCTCGCTCCTCCGTATGCCGAGTCTATATTTTCATCGAATTCATCGCTGCCAAAAACATACGATTCATCATCTCCAGGTATATCAGGACGATGGCTATCCTCGGGAAGGCTGGCTATGTGCTCATCCATCATCTTGTTCAATCTTTCTACTGATGCCTGCGACAATTTGTATTGCACGCCGCTGGACACACTGTGGTCTAATAGGTGAGAGTTCACACGGTCACATGACCGTTCTGCTTCGTAAAGGCTTTTTTGGGCACTGACAACTTCACTTCCCACCTTCATGAACATTTCCTGTAACTCCTCCGATGATATTGCTCCAAAACCATCGTCTGGGACATTTGCATCCTTCTCTCCATCAACTTCGTTTTCTCGACGATCCATCTCGTTCACAATTTCTGTAAGGGTTGACTTTGCTGTAGAGAATCTTTTCATGGCAGTAGCCCGAAGAAGTGCTGCAACAGTTTCTTGTACGGTTAGTTCTGCCCTTGTTTCCTGAGCAATCTGGCTACTCGAGAAGGACGGAAACAAATCATTGTCTTCAAGGAAAAAGACATCTAGAATGCCGAGCTGCTTCCTTTCCTCTGTTGCACTGTCGGTCAATTCTGTCTGCGCTTGCTCGAGAATAGAATCCAATTCATTCTCCAGATTTATAGCTTCTGTTGGGGGACCTTCATCCATTGTATCGACAATATCTTCCGATCCGAAGAAGTCAGAAGAATCATTCGATACTAGAGACATGTCACTCTTTGTGCCAAATGCATTAACTGGGCAATCCGGTCGTTGTGATAGGTTGGATAACAGTTGACTGGGCGTACCACCATCTAACAGCTCAGAGGGGACTGGATCGACTTCAGGCGAGCCTGTGAGGCAAAGAAACAACCACGCACGCTCCTCGCTTGTCCACCGCATATTCTTCGGGCCGAAGGTAGAAGTTGAGTACACAGTCATCATTGCTGCCCTGGCTTGTGGGAACTTGGCAAGTGCATGCAGCAAACGACTCTCAGCTTGTTCAATCATTAAATCTTCATCTCTTGTTAGAATCTTTCTATCCATGAAGTCAGCGATAGTCTCATCTGATGACGGCGCATCACCATCGAATGTGTAACCAGCTTGAATGGCTTGAGGTGTGATGAATTGTTGGCCGAAGTAGCGGTTAGAGTTGAAGTAAACAACGTCCTGCTTTTTACGCTTCGTAAACGATGATTGATTTCCCTTAAGGAAGGGGGAAGAGTCTAAACCCAAATGCATTTTGTCGTTCTGAAGAAGAGGTGGTGAGAACAGCAATTAAGATTGGGAACAATGAGGAGAAGCGGAGTCACATGTTACAGACCACAGACAATGTAACTTACTCGATTGTCAGTCATGCCAAGCCAATCCCTGTCAGATTTATGTTCAAATGTGAAGCCATTGAAGTGAGGTACGAAATGTCTTTCTGGGGGATCTACTAGTTGTCTCTTTCTTTTGGGAGTAGACCGAGACCTCGATCCAAACCTTGGAGCAATTGGCTTACGAGGTTTTGGAGCAGAGACTTGTTTCGGTGGAGGTTTCATCCTAGCCAAAGCATTGGCAGACATCAGCTTATTTTCTTCATCAGATCCACCCCTTGCCAACTTCTCCATCGTGGCGGAGGTCGCATCCCCAGAAAATCCATCAGCCTGTTCTATGCGCCTTTCCATTGCCTCACGAACACCAGCTTTTCTAGTTGCCATATTCAAAATGTCAGATTCTAATTGTACCCGCATCATACTCGATGAAGTAGAATTCTTTTCTGAGCTTGGTGCTATTAAATCAACCAGCTTTTCTGCAATGTTGTACACCCTTCGTGTGCGATCTGCAGGATTGCTAAATGTGGCAAGAAATGTAGAGACTTCGTCACATATACCCGAGAAGCTACCCTCATTCCCATCTTCCACACTCACGTTGTATTGAGACAGAATCCGTTCAATGTACCAATCATTCCACGATACCGCTTTGTCAAGCACATCTTCCTCGAAGCTTATTTTTGCTTTATTACCCCCACCAGCGTAATCCACAAAGTCAGATGGGTCTTTGATTTCGTCTGGGAGAGTTGCGACATAGAGTTCATTGAGATTAATCTCAGATGATTTTGAGAGGGCACTGCTGCTGCTAGACAGCCTTGCCACTGCATTCTGGCCAGCCTCGTCGCCATCCATACAAAGAACAATACGACCTTCGGTAATAGAGAGACAGTTAATTTTGTGAGACACAATAGGTAAATTGGAAAGGATCGGCAAGAAATAATACACACCACGTACCACCAGGCACTTTTCCCATTTCTGCTGCCATCTGCAGCTGTTCAGGTGGCAATGCTGTACCCATGCTTGCCACAACGTTTTTAACTCCAACGTTAGACAATGCAATTGCATCGAAATACCCTTCAACAATTACCAAACTCTTTGGGGCATTGAAGGTAAGCGATGGAGATGAATTGCTTTCGGCTGATTTGACATTCAATGCTTCATTTGCCTTGTATTTATTAAATAATACATTTTTCTTCGTAAACACGAGGGATTCGGGACTGTTGATGTATTTGGCAGGCGTAAAAGTTTCAGACTTGGCATCATCGGAAGCTGCGACGCTTTCAAGATGCCTCCCTCCGAATGCAATGACATGTTGGCCACTATCGTCCAATATAGGAACGATCAATCTGCTCCGGAATCTGTCCATCAGTGAGGAGTAGTCATTGACTGCATCGGCATTGTCAGATTGTTGCTGGTCATTATCCTCACTCTGAAACTTCTTCGTCTTTGTACGTGTAGCAAGACCAGCCTCAACGATTTCGTCTGGGGTGAATTCCATTTTTGCCAAGTAGCTCACCAAGGATCCTTCTCCCCAGGTATTACTTGAAGATGCCTCGTCACCATAATAACAATCAGGAGCATATCCTAATGCAAATTCACGTACAGATTCGGGAGATATATTCCTCGAACGAAGGTGTGCCCTAGCCTTGCCTGCTGTAGACAATGTCTTCGGTAATAGAGAGATGTTAATTTTGTGAGACAAAAAAGGTAAATTGGAAAGGATGATCGGCAAGAAATAATACACAGTACTTACCACGAGACACTTTGTATAAAATGCAGCAGCAGCAGTATTCGCCTGTCGTATCCTCTCCTTCTTTCGTTGTCGTTCAATCATCTTTTCTTTCGCCTCCTCACTCATCCCTTCATACATGGCTGCATCACTACTCTTACCGAAATTCCAACCCGATACAAGCCGACCATCTCCAAACTCACGTGCAGCATACTCCACAGCTTGCATATATCCCATTTTGTCCTCCCCACTACGCCTGTTCTCAATGTAATCATACTCACGAATGAAATTGAACACGTCGCCTCCTGCTCCGCACGCGAAGCACTTGTACAATCCACGATTGTCGTCAATTGACATGGATGGGTTGTTATCGTCGTGGAAGGGGCAGCATGCCTTGGCTGAGTGGGAGTTAGTTCTTGTGAAGCCGTCAAGGTTGTATGTTTCAATAACGTCGGTGAGAGGAATGGTTGATTTGATGTATTCAATTTCTTCAGTGGTGACTCGTTTTCGTTTGGTAGATGTTGACGATGGACTTGTCGGGGATTGCTCATTTACACCGTCTCTATTTGCACCTTTGACGTTGTCATTCGATCGAGATATGAATTGTTGTCGAAACTCATTGGCATCGGGTGATGATTTTGTGACAGACACGGGCATTGCATTATCTGGAGAAGGAACTTCTTGGCCTTCAATATCGTTGGCAATGACACCATTAACTCCCTTTCTGTAACTCACTTCTTTGCGATTATTCCCTGAAACGGATTCATCATTTATTGCGCTTCCATCACTGCGGAGTTGTGCGGCTTTGATGTTTCTACTTTGTAAAGACTTGTCCCCATTTCTAGGATTTGCATTGACATCAATAATATCACCTCGATCCACACTGCTACTAGGTTTGCTGCGCTCCCCAACCTTTGGTTGTTCAACAGGCTTGTGATCATTTACGTCTTCTGTGCTCCTTCTCGTAGACAAATCTGATTCATCATCACTGACATTGACATTACTACCCATAATCACTTCACCATCACCGTCAATATCTAGATTCAAATAATCTCCCCACTCATCATCATCGTTCACTGAATTCATAATCATTCTTTGCCTATCATTCGGTGCAGAAGTTACTCCCAACTGATTGTAATTCTGTCTATATAATTGCGGATTGGGATTGTTACTGTAGGGTTCATCATCATACTCGACATGTTGTTGTGGAAAGGAAGTTGAATAAATTATGAATGTGCGTTTTGCTGACACAGTCTTGTATATTGGTGGAAGTTGAGAGAGTGGCAGTGTAAAGGATGATATTATTGGTGCCATTAAGAATAGGTTTAAAAGTAGAATAGCGATGGCATCAGGAATTGATGTTGTTGCTTGTACTAATTTTCTCCGTGACGGATGGGTCGGTTTTGTTGGGTTATTTCTTGTACATCCTACTCGTTTCACAAGTCTATTCCGACGACGACGACGATGTGTACCTTCTAGATAAAGGCATACAGCTGCTCTGCCTTTTCTGATGCAGTCGTATTTGTCAATATTCAGCCAGTTGGCAATTTGATGGCCACGAGATGTCTTCGTCTTTGGTTCATTGCCACCGGCCATCATTCGAGCTTGATGGGATGACCTTGAACAGATCATGTGCTATATTACTGTTAGATAAGCGAAGATAGATTAAATCTCAAGTATGTTGATTGGCCTTCACCATCACCTATCACCTCCTCCTCATCATCTTCTTTTGTGAAGATTGAGTTGATTTGTTTTGGTTTTGTTGATGAATGGTGGGCGGCGAGTGACACTTTGAATACCGTTCGAAAATGAAAGATCCTTGCCTCCTCGCCTGCCCCTTCCCAACCTCTTCGGTGCGCGGTGCGAGGCGGCGCCTCTCACTTCAATAAAGAGCGCTCCAAGAGCCAAGGATGTGATGAGACATCTATTACAACCTTACAGAGTGATGTAGAGAGTGAGAATGGAGAATACCCTAAAAATAGCTAGCTGAGCTTGTACCCTTACTTCTTATTTACAAACTCATTCTCTATTCCTTAGAGAAGCTTCCAGCATACACAACTCTATCACTTTTGACCTCTTCTCCGCTCCAATGAAAAACATTCTATTAGATTCGAATACAGACACTGCATTCCGATCATCTAATATGGATTTATAAATATATATATTTCTCTCATTCTATCTCTAGAGTGGTAGCATGATTGTCTCAGACCTCTCAATGGCATCATTTCATTCACATCACGAAAGCTTTACCTCTGTCTACCCGAAGAAAGGAAAGCACCTTTAATGCACTATAGCCTAATACCGTAGAGTCTCATCTCCACTCCCCTTTAGCGTCATCTTCCCATTAGCATTAGCATCCAGTATCATCCCACCAATAATCAAATCACACATCGAATATTGATCCAATCAATCATTCTTCCATGCTCACCAGCCCTATGCCAATGGTAATCAACGCAACACCGAGCCAACCACGATTTGACAACTCCTCCCCCAGAAACAACCGTCCCAGCACCGTCCCAAAGAACACACTTCCTCCGACAATCACGGGAATGCTTTGTGTCGCTGGGACTCCCTTACCATTGACCAAGAAGGAGAGAATTTCAGCCAATCCCACAAAGACCCCAGCAGCCACGGACCACACAAGACCCGACGATGTTGTTTCCAACTCCATTTCATCACTTGCTGCTGATTTGAAGTTGCGTTCCCCCATGTAAATCATCAACCCCGACAATGCCGCCACAGTCTGCAATATCACCCCACCCAGTGTATAGGATTGATCCCATTGCTCGCCTTCTTGATGGAAATGTTGTACAACGCATACGACAACGCGCAACATATGGCGGGGAATATCCACAATTCGACGGGTATGCCCGTGTTGGCATTTGAGACGACTCCTGCGGATGTTCCTCCGCCACCGCGGAAGGAGAGTGATCGGGAGGAGGATGCGAGGCTGCGGAAGGAGAAGTTTCCTGGACTATCTTCGATGCCTGGGTTCATGTTTTCGTTAATGCCGCGGAAGGAGAAAGTTTTGGAGGATGATCTAGGCCGGGTGATGATGGGACTTTGTCCGACTTTATAGATTGAGTTGGCACCGGTGCCAGAGCTTCCCCAGCTCCAGCCTCTGGGTCGAAGGAGTGGATCGGATTCAGATTGTTGCATGTTGATGTGTATTCAATTTCGAAATAAACGGTCACTCGTGAACGAAAACTATTTTCATCTTGGTGGTGGGTGGGGTGGGGAGAAGAAGATGGTGGTGGTGAGTGTGTGGATGGTGCGGTGTGTGGGGTCGGTCGGTCATGATGTTGTGTTTATCTGATGATTTGTTGATGACATGACCACGAAAATGCACGTCGGTCATTCATTTTCAGCCATGCACAATGCACATCATAAAGCAAGGCAGGTAAATGATAAGTAGTAAATACTTATGCAGTTGAGACTTGAGACTCCTACCTCTAGTTTTACATGAACCAACACAACATGTAAGTAGCATGATACTCCTACATTAAGTATGTACGAATTATCGTGTGGACATTTATGAGTACTTAGAAAGTGCTTGGGATGCAGCTGCTCCTCAAGTAGTTGAAGCCATCGGGAGGGAAATGCAACGACTCTTCTGCTTACGGAGATGGAGCATATGAAAGTTAAAGTTACCCAAAAGAGCGTGGGCGAAGTATAAACTGTGCGTGGCGAGAACACATGGTTTCTCATAAAATCTCATCAAAAGTCTGGCAAAGATCATGCCATGGAAAAGGATGCAGAAATTGAATGTAGATGCCAAGATGTCAACGTATGAATTGATTACATCTGAAGAAGATAGACATAACTTGGATTGAGCCACGACGTAGTAAGTGTACGATTTATAATATTTTGTTACTACGACTCCAATCTTTTACATCAACAAGACCAATTTTGGAAAGATATCGGAACTAATGAGGAGCAACAGACCAAATTCCATGATACAAGTGTCATGCAGCCAAAGCTCCGAGAAGTTCATAAATAGATTACAACTCATCCTTGACATCCTTGGTATCCTCACCAGTCAAGAAACTGGTCAAGATATCGGAGCAGTGAAGTGCAATTCCCATGAGGGTATGCGCAGTGTGGACAGTCGCCTGTTCGGGAACAATAGAGTTATCGCATACACCAATGTTCTCAACACCTTTGACAATGAGAGAGCTTGAATCAATGCACTCACCCAACCCACAGGTTCCTCCGGGGTGGTTCATATTATGATCCCAGGCTTCACTTCCTGACTCAGACTCTTTGTAGCCCTGGGCTGTAATGGCGTCCTTCACGACGCCCATGGCATAAACAAACGATTTCTCACTGAAGCCTTTGTCCCACTGGTCTCCTACGACATTCATATCGGGGAGGATCGCAGCAGGATTTTCTGCATCCAACTCAGGCGTAAGATGAACGAAGTAAACTTTAACTTTTCCATCTACTTGTGCGGTTGGGACAAAGAATTCCACAAGATTCTTCCTGTTGAACTTCTCTGTGGGGTACAACTTATCAGGCGCAGCCATCTTATTGAGATCAGTGATCGCAGTGGGGACTTCGACGAACCCTACAAGAAGAGGTCCAAACTGTGCGAGAGGACCTTCTCCTTTCTCGGCGAACCTCTCTTGATCTTCATCAATAGGGTTAGTAAGGTTGTAGCCCTCTACTCCAGGAACATCGAACTGGTACCAGCGCATCGGTTTGTCTGAAAGATTCTTACCAACCGCATCATTCGCAACCTTCATACCAGGCCCGATTCCACTCTGCAATAGAAGCTGGGGAGTTTTCACACCTCCACCAGATACAACAAGTAGGCCACCTTTAGCAAGAGAAATACTTTCTTCCTTGCCCTCACGAACAACTTTAAGGCCGGTAGCAGTGGTTCCAGAAAGTACAATCTCACGAACGTCAGTATCGATGGAAAGTTTAATGTTGGATTGACTTTCAAGCACTGGCTTGAGGTAGACTGAAGTAGAAGAAGCGCGGCGTCCTCCTGCAGTCGTCACCCTGGGAATCCCCATGGTTCCTCCTGCCGGTTTCCAGTAGGCAGCGTCTTCAGCCTCTACAAAGCCGATAGCTTTCATAGCGGCCTTGATTTTGTCAGGTCCTCTCTCATCGTTGTAGTGCTTTCCATCAGTACTTGGATAGCTCTGTTGAAATAAAAAGAGAAGCAACAATGTTAGAGCAAGTAGGATCGGATGAACATTGAAAGTACAAGTAATGAGAACAACACAGAAAGACGAAGGTCCTTCTGAGAACAACTTACCGTAGCACCCATGGTAGCATGAATCTCATCCAAATACACCTTCATGTCTCCAGCTTTCCATCCTTCAGGGTATGAATCCCAAAGAGTCTCAGGTGGGTACTGCATGAGCGCCCCATTAAGAGCACCAGATCCTCCCACAAGTTTTCCAGCCATGAGGCCCCCAGGAGTATCTGTGCCGTCTTCACCCCAAATGTAATCACACTTGCGGTCCCAGCAAACAAAAACATCATAAATTCCTGGAGTGTTGAAGAACGTCTCGGGAGATTCGTGGACCGTTTTGTACCCATCCTCGAAGATCCTCTCGTTAGATTCGACAATCGAGGCTTGTTCCGCGTCGACGACTTGTCCACTGTGTTTTCCTCCTTCTGCGACAAGGATGCATTTATCCGGAGCATTGGTCGCTAGTTTTGCTGCAACGATAGATCCTGCAAGGCCCGCTCCTACAACGATGGCATCCCATTCAGTGGCATCACTGCAGTCCTTGACTTTGACGGCAGCAGTGCTGGACACTGTGTGAAGGAGGAAAGTTAAAGCACTGAGCAGTTTCATTTTGAGAGATAGTAGTCGATGCAATCTGGATGCGATCTGGATTTATGGCAACTTCGTGATACAAACTCCGCTTTTTTTTCAAGCAAGCTAGAGATATTTTTTGGACAAGGCCTTCGCAACTTCAAATCCAGCTGCTCGTCATGCAAAGCGAAATTCAGCGATTTGAGATCACTGTGAATTATGAAAGGATGAAGTCTTTCTGTCAATTACTTTGATGATGATTTGATCAACACCACGGCTTCTCCTGTCCTTGCTTCTACGAGGCGAGTGCAAAAAGAGGAAGGAAGATAAGATCCGAAAGATCCTTTGGAAGAAGAACATCTGCTTTTGTGCAGGTGGCAGAATTGGAGAGCGATGACGACTCTTTCATTGTGGACGTCGACAGGATATCAAGGTAGGAACGGGTGGACGTCGACGCCCGTCGTCAGCTGCAGGATATCTTTTGCCTTGTGAAAGATCGAGACGCAGCTGGCTAGGAACCTAGAGCATCTCCCCGATGCCGAACTAAATCCGACCTCGTTTTAGTACTATTCCTACGTGAAATCTCTACAGGGCTTCACAAGAGTTTCGCGCGAGAAGACTAAACAAGATCAACGCATGCAGTATGTTGTCATCACACCTACTGTGTGTGCAAATGAGGAAGTCGTGTCAATGAGATTTTCCAAAGGGTCAACGCAACTCAGGCAGCGAGAAAACCTTCTGTCGACAACATTAGTACCGTCACCTGAATCCGGTCTCTCTCTAGAGAAAAGCTCTAAGTACCGTCTCCCTTTCCGTCTCTCACACTGAATTTTTAGTAGGAGTACCCAATAAGTAAGTATTTTGGCGAATGGTCGAAAACCACTGTACGATGTACTTATATACAGCGTTCTAAACTAACTCAAACTAAATGGATAGTTGTTATGTACCTAGAGTCTTTGAACCAAAAGAGCAAGGCAGGCAAAAGGCAGGCAAAGGCGGAGGGTTAACTCTTACACTCCACTACCCATGCAACTCTAGAGGAGTACTTGGTACTCCCATTAGAGAGGAGTTCGGCCCCACATATCGTATCACTTAGGAAATTAGGTAAATGTTGCATTATCGTTACCTAGACATCATTCAACCAACAATTGGAGTCTTCTTACGCCGAGTGCAGAACCAAACAGCGTCGCAGTCGGAACCACGGGAGAGGGGAGAGGGTTGTCTCTCCTACCACAGCTCGTTATAGAGCCCGGGATATATTGATGTGAATGTCAATAAGCCTGAATACAGGCGAGATATACAAATAATAGTACTTGCACGAGAGCATAAGCATATACCCATCTCTATCCGTGGTTGTTGTGGGACTGTTCGGCCCCACAATGATTCACTCCTCTACGGCACATGCACAACACCACCAGCACCAGAGCCAGAGCCAGCTAAACAACTACAGCTACAGAAATTGGACCATTCCCATTCCAAATTCCCTAACCCTAATGCATTTTCAACATGGCCACTCTCTCGCACACCAAAATACCATCAACATCCTCCAACAACCAATTATCACTACGGTAGGGGGGGGCAAACCCTTGTGTTTTTGGCAGTCACGAGTTGAGCGCGCCAATATTTTTTTGTCAAACTTTTTGACCATGGCCAAAATTGGCCATCGCCAGATTGGAGTAAGAAATAGGACCCTTTGGCAGCTTATTCTCTGTTATTACTTGTTTTCATGCTATGAAAGTGTTGGGGCGCATAGACGGGGGTATGGTCTATGCGCCCCAAGAGTTTGGTTGACTGAAATGTTTACCCGGTGGAGATTTTGCTGCCAAACCAGCCAATCTTGTCGACAAAACTCCGATTTCAACGCATGCATCATCGTCACGACGCTGTTAATGGACAACCAACACGGTTCATACCAAGAATATTCACATCCGTCGATAGTATAGACCTAGGAGGATGCTCTGGTGCCTCGGTGGTCACTTCAATTGACAGCAACGTCCTCGTCGGCGACATACCAGCCATGTCACGACCAGCCGAACCGGCTCAAAATCCAGGTGGAGAATCACAGTATTGGAATGAACAATAAACATACATCAATCAACCATACAATAAACACCTTATATGGGTAATTGGCGTCTGATGATAGCTTGGTTTGGTGGATTTAATAAAGTGGGGTCATGATAATCAATTATACCATTCAAAATTTTGAGACATAAGCTCAGCTCAGAAAGCTCCTGATGGCATAATATGGATGCCAAGGGCATGTCATAACCCAAACAACAGCATCAATCGATGGTATTGATCATGTTGGATGTTCCAGTCGATCAGTGTCTGATATGAACGACGATAACTGCTCAATCATCTCGTTCTACCGGTAGGACGACAAATAATTATACAACAAAATCACTGCGCTCTTTTTCATTTTATGAAAGTGGAGGTCATTCAAAGCATTTAAATATAAACAACACCTTCCAATATACTCTGACAAGAGCAGGTCAACTTTATATGCTATATGTAACAAAACAGGATATGATATGTGCAATCTAAGCCTATCACAGAGCATGATACAAAACTCAACACATGGGGCTATACGATGCCAATGTCGGATAATACGACGACTGGAAGCCCCATTCAACCATACAAGACCCTTCTATTGGTTACTATCATTGATGTTGCGCAGCAGTTGGGGTTGAATAAGTCGTAAAGTGGTCGCTATATGCCCAAAACGCAAAAAATCAATAATTTTGATGGCTCAAATTTCACCACACATGAGTATATATTAGATAGAACCAGAATACCACAGCAATACCACGATGCGCAAACGTTGCTACAATATACTTGAAACAATATCGCGGTGTATTGGGGTTTGTAAATGCTGAGGTAATTTAGATATTGTAGAATATGATACCAAAATTGAGTTGTCGATGGTCGAGACGATCGGCACCGGTGACACAATAAAACTCGGCTGTCTTCGTCCAAACCCACCGAAAGAGTCGCCCAAATTCATCTCGAAGGTTATACAAAGGAAGGGGACCGCTGGTTTGGTGCCTAAATGTTTGAAACAGGTCGTGATATCGATTATTCATCATCTGGGCGGAAGTCGAGCGGCTCAAAATGTCTGTTTTTGATATGTGATCGGAAGACAAACAGTTTGGAGCTGCTGATAAAAGCACAAAATGGCCAACCATACCATATACGATGATATGGGTGTCTCTATTATTGATGGAGTTACGTATAATGCTGTGTAGGAGGTCTATACTGTCAAATCCGCCATGGTCGGCATGTTGGCCTAAAAGAGTAGATGGTGTTTGGCGATATGTACTAATTCCGACTGTTTCGCTAACAGGATGGCGCCATATTTGACTCGACTCGCCTCCAAATTCAATCCCACGATGGCCAAAAGTGCACCTATACGGAGGCTGATATCCACACAAGACAAAGAGATAACACCACCAAACTTTGGATATATCTATATTGGATGTATATGAATTCATGTATGCAATAACATTTGGTGTAGAACTTATTTGAAAATTCATCAAACCGGGCTCGCTCCCCCCTAACTACGGCAGCTACCACTACCACTACAACTAATTCCTAAGTCTAAGACACTCAACTCTTCGACTTCGATCGTCAGAGAACCCTTCACATTTACATTTGCATCCCCTAAAAGAAAAACATTTAGGCTCACAGTCCAAGTTACCACCCAATACTGCCTGGTTGCCACGATGTTACTACTACTTTACCCATAGATAGCCCTACAACGTTACTTCCGAAGACGTGCGTACCAAATAACCTTAAACTCATATCTAAAGTGTGTCTACAGAAGTTGCCCGCCTTGGGATATGCCCGTCCACAGTATTTGCCCGCTCAGAAATCCGGACACGAGAATCCCGGACAATAACAAACGCCGTTTCAGTAATTGCCCGTCCACGATATTTGCCCGCCCCCATGAGCTGACACTCCCGCGGGCAATTTCTGTGGACACACTGTAACGAAAGATCTGGAGAACAAACGATGATGTTCTTTCGGCCCCTCGGGAACCCTCCTACTAAAAGTAACATCATCTCAAAGTATCATGAAGAGATCCTCTCCATCTCCAATACGAATAACAGCTGCTCTACTGCTGCTCCACAGCAGCGAAGTATTGTGCTTCACGACACAGTACTCATCTCCTCGGCGGTTTGGTACACAACTCTCAATTCCAAAGAGATGCGATAACACATGTTCCCAGCTTTTCGTCGGAGCCAATCTTGATAACAATAACGACAATAATGACGATAACAGACAATCAACGGAAGAAATGCAAACGATGATCACTGACGTAGGCGTCAAGATTGTAACAGTAACATTATTAGGATTCATCCTGGTAAACTCAGTATCATTTGCCGCCTCCGTTACAACCGCGGTCTTTTCTGCAATATTCGACGAGATTGGACGTGAAGCCGTCAATCTATTTTCCATATTGAGTAGCATCTTCTTTGGTGTCATGAGCGGCATCTTTGGTCTAATGAAGGTTGCAGCCCCAGCCATAAGCAAAAGTGCCATGGCCGCTGGGAAGGCTGCCGCACCGGTGATTGGATCCCGCCAAATCGATTGGTGATGCTGCCGCACCGGTCATTGAATCAACTGCCAAATCGATTGGTGAGACTACTGCTCCTATTGTACAGGATGTGACAGAGCAGATTTCTCAAAAGGCTGCACCGTATGTTCAACCAGTGATGGAGACTGTTGATTCAAGCGTGAAGGGTGCAGTAGGCAGCATCTCAAGCAGTGTTGATGAAAATTTAATGTCACCGTTGAGAGATGTTGCAACCTCGGTCAGTGATGGTGTGAACACTGCTGTGGATAGTAGTATTCGTGAGGCAACCAGAGCAGTTGATGATTCCATTATTGCTCCCATTAATGCCGCAAAAGATTCAGTTACTAGTGCAGTCGACTCAACAATTAAAGGTGCTACGGATAGTGCAATAGACGCAATGAATGGGGCTATGAACAGTGCCGTAGATGCTATTTCAAGTAGTTTATTTAGCAGTGATTTGAGTGGAGCTGATACCACTTTGGAGTAGAACGAAGGGATAGTATTAGCCTTCGTTTCGTCTCCTCATCTTCTACCTCTAGAGGATCAGTTGGTCGGTGAAAAAGCGGTGGTGACGAAACTCCTTCTCCCCCCGAGACAAGCCGATCTACTTCATTGACATCTCCTCCCCCGCCCTCTTCCCTATCCACTCTCCTCTTTTTGGCTGTACTAACTTTATTCGGTGGCGATGCATACTGCTGTTTTCTGTCGTCCTTCGCAGGAACATCATCGTGGTGCTCCTCTTCCGCACTAGCTGGGCCGCTAGCACGGCGTCTTCTTGAGGTCTTTTTCGCCCCCTTCCCTTGCTGCTACTCCGCCTGCTCAATTCTATAATGCTGATCGCCCTTGCCTATCTTTCTCCGTTCTCGTAGTCTCTCGGCAGGTGTAAATTCCATATTTTTTGCCATAAGGAAAGAGTTTGACGAGGATATTCTCTTCAACCCCTACCCAATTGAGGCTCTCGAACCGATCAATATTCCCTGCCAGAATTCCGTGGAGTTGTTTGAGCGACAAGTCCTTTGCCAGTTCGTCTCCGGCCGACATGTTCAAAAGTGGTGGATTTCGGCGTCGGCCACAATTGGTAATTTTCGAGGACCTCGTTCTCGGCGAATATAGCAGCTATGACGGCCAAATAAGGGCTAGAGTGGTGAGGCTACGAGTGTAGAGCAAGGTTCTGCCATTGAATTGGTCCAAGCTGTGGTAGGAGAGACAACCCTCTCCCGTGGTCCCGACTGCGACGCTGTTTGGTTCTGCCCTCGGCGTATGAAGACTCCAATTGTTGGTTCAATGATGTCTAGGTAGCGATAATGCAACATTTACCTAGAATTGTAGTGTCATGAGACCTGAGAACTGCTAACAAAATAACTAGCGAAGTCTGTCCCAAAATTTTTCATTTTTGCCTAGTGGTTACCCGTCGAGACTATGAGCGCATCGTGATTCATAGTCCAACTCATAGTCCAAAATAGGCTAATTTCGATAGGGTAAAAAGTTGTTTGAACCAGTTCCTACGAGGCGTAGCTGGTAGATTTCTGTCAGAGCATCACCTGACGTGTTGGGGCGTGGTGTTGTTTTTCCCGGGGAGCCACTCGTTGACTCAGTAGGGCCGCCCAAACGTTGTGGTAAATTCGCCATTGTTGAAAAAAAAAAGTCAGAGATGAGTATGAGAACACTACGTAGGAATTCGTGACTTTTTGGCGCGATCCATCATCACCACCATTTATCTCATTATTCATAGTCATAGTCCTTACCATTGCTTACGATGACTACTACAGCTACAGCCAAACGTGAAGCAGCCACTCAGCCGCCGCAGCCGCCGCAGCCGCAGCAGCGATCGCCCGGCTTCTTGGCGTCCATCCATCAGCCCATATTATCACCTCGCAGCACCAATCCTCCAACCAACACCACCCCTGCGGTCGACAAATCGAACAACGAAGACAACTTTCTACTAACTCCAAGACCATTGACGGGTATCGATTATGAAGAAGGGCAAGACGGGCGGAAAGGTGTGGTAGGTAATGATCATGGCACGAACGACGGCACTGATGATGATGATGATGATGATGTGTCGTCAATTGCGATGTCCGTCAGCGTCAGCGATGTGTCATCGCAAATGGAGATGGAGGACGACGAAATGGTGGAGATGGCCACAGACACTGTTATTGATGAATCGAACACCACCGAGAATACGATTTCAATTGACGAGCAAATGATTGGGTGGTTTGGAGGTAGACGTGATGGCACGACATTGCGCATTCCGCCCATACCTGTGGGAGATGGGATATGTGTTTTTCAATGTGATAGGGGATACAATTTATCGTTATCTGCGTGTCAACTACAAATCAATGATATCAAACAATGAATATTATCGATCTGTGCATAATGCTATGTGCTCAGTTGACATTCCGGATCATCGTCCCAGGCAATGATACGTCAAAACAAGTTATACGTCGATGGTTGAAGTTCAATGTTAATATTTTGCTAGAATATGAACATGGTTGGAACGTAAAGGGTTTGGATGGTTGTTTGGGAGGTAATTAATGCCAAAATAGTGCTGTGGCTCCAACCATGTAAAGGGTTTGGATGATTGTTTGGGAGGCTTGACGGAAAGGAGCGCAGAGCACATGACGATGCCAAAGAGTTGAAATTGTGGAAGGAGGAGCAAGTGCAAGAGTCTCCTTCAACACCGCAGAGACGCAAGAGAAATGCGTCGAAGGATGAGTCTCCTTCTCCACAAAAGAAGACCTAGGAGGAATGCAAGTTTGAAATAGTCGTTCGATATGGGATAGGGTCGTTCATTTTTATATGTAGGGAGTCATTCATTTTCTGTGGATAATCTAATAATCGTTTCTAGCAAATGACACTATTCAATAGAACACCAATACCGCTATTGTCTACAGAGGTTTTGTCAATAAATTATCTTCCGTGTTGATGTATCAGCCACCGTAGGAGGGACTATGATACCATGGTGAGAAAAGTTTTGATGACGGATGGCGGCATAAATTTTACTAATTCCTATGTACGATTGCCGCTCTGAAGATTCATAGTCCAAATCATAGTCCATTTTTTTTGTACCAAGGCCACAGAGGAATTCGTGGAGATATTCATAGTCCTCATAGTCCTATAGTCTCGACGGGTAACCACTAGGAATAAAATGCCTACCCCCTTTTCGGGGAGCCCCGCCGGGCAGGTCTCTAGTCGTTTGCCGTCACTTTCACACAAACACAACATTTGCCCTCAATAACCATGGCGAAATACCGCTGCTACTACAGAGCGGATGGCCGGCCGATACCACCTAAAGTCGATCCCGGCGCCCTCAGTGGACCGATAGGGATCAAATGATGTGGTTCGATCCGCACCATACGGCCTGAGAGCCTTATTTTGGGTTTCAGCTACAGTAATGACCGTTACTACGTAAAAACACAATAACACACCAGCCCCCCTCAGCAACAAACTATCTTTGGGCTCCAATCCACTCGACTATGGCGGAGACAATGAATATTATTGACCATATAACAATTATGGATGAGTCGGATAGCATTTTCTTCACGTGGTTTTGTCGATGCGGACCCCCTCGGCTATCTATGATGTGTCACGTGATTTAAACAAAAATACGGCGCTGTGAAAGGAGAGGATTATCAATGATTAACAACACAGACGGGGTGGGGGATCTGGTTTATGATGTAGAATTTTACTTCCGTTGTGTATGGGTATGTCATAGCAGCTTTATCGACGAAGCTGCTGCTGTACTTCGTATTATTTGCCCCGCTGTGAAGGTGACCGTTGGTAATTCAAATAATGACAACTGAATTGGCCCCTCCCTCGCACAGCACTTGCCCCTGGATCCTGATCGCCCTTCCACGATGCAGCAAACAAGTAAAATTGATAATTATGACAGGAAGCGCGACAGGTGGTCGGTAGAATTGACTAGCGTAGCGATGAAATTTGCTGTACATCGTTGGGGGGGAGGGAATATTAATACAAAGTGTGAGGGGCGGGGAATGATGGGGATAGCAACAATGACTTCATTATTATTGGTTGAGCGTAGGTGAATAATGACAAACCGAGGGCAGCAATAAGATGGAGCCAGGGCCGGGGAATGGGTATGCTATTACTTCGTTTCGTTGTGGTAATAATATCTGTGCTGGGTAATATGGGCTAGGCTGTCCAAGTCTTGTGAATTGGAAGAGAGATTGCGAGGAAAGCTTTTTTCGGAATTGTGCCAAAACAAAACAATCGATTGATCCTGTGAGGGGGTGCATAGGTTTGAGATACACGAGGAGATAACCGTGTTGGTGTGCAATGATTCCTACGATCATACAATTGTAACAACTTGTATGACCGGAGGAAATAAACAAAACCAACACCAATCAGTCGAATGACGGTAAGAGGTGCACTAAACATGATCTGGTGGTAATCGAATTGGCAGCTACAACATCTTTCTTCATGACTGGAGTTCTGTAGAGCAACTCTTACTTGATTGATTGAGTAATTGCTGGGAAGCACATGTAATATAAATAGTTAATCATCTCTAGAGTAGACATAATACAGTGCATAACCAAAGGAACATATCAGAGTAATGTTTCTCCACAACTTGTTTGATTGACTGGAATGTATGACCATTGTTGACACCTGAGATTGCAGAGTTTATTGGGGGGTTTAAACCTCTCTTGGCCGATATATCTTAGACCACGAGTGCAGTGTCATGATATCTCCCCAAAACATCGCCCCCTACTATCATATTGGAGCCAAGGGCGATACACCATGGCGTTATTTGTAGTGATATCGCTCTGTATCGACGGTTACAAATTGAAATGTCGGTTTTGAGGGTGAAAAGGTACTGATGTAAGGGTCGATACGTCAATACATGTTGCATATCGCTAGTCACGGACTAGACCATTCGAATCAGTGTTGAAAATAGGTCTAGGGTCTAATGCTTATGAGTCTATAGATGGCTTTGTGGCGGTGTTAGAGGTATTGTGCATCATCGATAGCGTCGTCGTCTTGTTCTGTGATTTTTTGAGTTTTTGGATTCTTAGGCAAAAACTTTTTTTTTTGGGACAAGAATTCTCAGGTCTCATGAACCAACACAACATGTAAGTAGCATGATACTCCTACATAAGTATGTACGAATTATCGTGTGGACATTTATGAGTACTTAGAAAGTGCTTGGGATGCAGCTGCTCCTCAGTAGTTGAAGCCATCGGGAGGGAAATGCAACGACTCTTATGCTTACGGAGATGGTGCATATGAAAGTAAAGTTACCTGAAAGAGCGTGAGCGAAGTATAAACTGTGCGTGGCAAGAACACATGGTTTCTCATAAAATTTCATCAATGATATCTCAAGTAAGTCTGGCAAAGATCATGCCATGGAAAAGGATGCAGAAATTGAATGTAAGTGCCAAGATGACAACGTATGAATTGATTACATCTGAAGAAGATAGACATGACTTGGATTGAGCCACGACGTAGTGTACGATTTATAATATTTTGTTACTACGACTCCAATCTTTTACATCAACAAGACCAATTTTGGAAAGATATGGGAACTTAACTTTATGATGAGCAACAGACCAAATTCCATGATACAAGTGTCATGCAGCCAAAGCTCCAAGAAGTTCATGCTCGAGGATGAAGAAAGTCAATATAGATTACAACTCATCCTTGACATCCTTGGTATCCTCACCAGTCAAGAAACTGGTCAAGATATCGGAGCAATGAAGTGCAATTCCCATGAGGGTATGCGCAGTGTGGACAGTCGCCTGTTCGGGAACAATAGAGTTATCGCATACACCAATGTTCTCAACACCTTTGACAATGAGAGAGCTTGAATCAATGCACTCACCCAACCCACAGGTTCCTCCGGGGTGGTTCATATTATGATCCCAGGCTTCACTTCCTGACTCAGACTCTTTGTAGCCCTGGGCTGTAATGGCGTCCTTCACGACGCCCATGGCATAAACAAACGATTTCTCACTGAAGCCTTTGTCCCACTGGTCTCCTACGACATTCATATCGGGGAGGATCGCAGCAGGATTTTCTGCATCCAACTCAGGCGTAAGATGAACGAAGTAAACTTTAACTTTTCCATCTACTTGTGCGGTTGGGACAAAGAATTCCACAAGATTCTTCCTGTTGAACTTCTCTGTGGGGTACAACTTATCAGGCGCAGCCATCTTATTGAGATCAGTGATCGCAGTGGGGACTTCGACGAACCCTACAAGAAGAGGTCCAAACTGTGCGAGAGGACCTTCTCCTTTCTCGGCGAACCTCTCTTGATCTTCATCAATAGGGTTAGTAAGGTTGTAGCCCTCTACTCCAGGAACATCGAACTGGTACCAGCGCATCGGTTTGTCTGAAAGATTCTTACCAACCGCATCATTCGCAACCTTCATACCAGGCCCGATTCCACTCTGCAATAGAAGCTGGGGAGTTTTCACACCTCCACCAGATACAACAAGTAGGCCACCTTTAGCAAGAGAAATACTTTCTTCCTTGCCCTCACGAACAACTTTAAGGCCGGTAGCAGTGGTTCCAGAAAGTACAATCTCACGAACGTCAGTATCGATGGAAAGTTTAATGTTGGATTGACTTTCAAGCACTGGCTTGAGGTAGACTGAAGTAGAAGAAGCGCGGCGTCCTCCTGCAGTCGTCACCCTGGGAATCCCCATGGTTCCTCCTGCCGGTTTCCAGTAGGCAGCGTCTTCAGCCTCTACAAAGCCGATAGCTTTCATAGCGGCCTTGATTTTGTCAGGTCCTCTCTCATCGTTGTAGTGCTTTCCATCAGTACTTGGATAGCTCTGTTGAAATAAAAAGAGAAGCAACAATGTTAGAGCAAGTAGGATCGGATGAACATTGAAAGTACAAGTAATGAGAACAACACAGAAAGACGAAGGTCCTTCTGAGAACAACTTACCGTAGCACCCATGGTAGCATGAATCTCATCCAAATACACCTTCATGTCTCCAGCTTTCCATCCTTCAGGGTATGAATCCCAAAGAGTCTCAGGTGGGTACTGCATGAGCGCCCCATTAAGAGCACCAGATCCTCCCACAAGTTTTCCAGCCATGAGGCCCCCAGGAGTATCTGTGCCGTCTTCACCCCAAATGTAATCACACTTGCGGTCCCAGCAAACAAAAACATCATAGATTCCTGGAGTGTTGAAGAACGTCTCGGGAGATTCGTGGACCGTTTTGTACCCATCCTCGAAGATCCTGTTGTTAGATTCGACAATCGAGGCTTGTTCCGCGTCGACGACTTGTCCACTGTGTTTTCCTCCTTCTGCGACAAGGATGCATTTATCCGGAGCATTGGTCGCTAGTTTTGCTGCAACGATAGATCCTGCAAGGCCCGCTCCTACAACGATGGCATCCCATTCAGTGGCATCACTGCAGTCCTTGACTTTGACGGCAGCAGTGCTGGACACTGTGTGAAGGAGGAAAGTTAAAGCAGTGAGCAGTTTCATTTTGAGAGGTAGTAGTCTATGCAATCTGGTTGCGATCTGTTTTATGGCGACTTTGTAATGCATGCTCCGCTTTTTCAAGCAAGATATTTTTTGGACAAGGCCTTCGCAACTTCAAATGCTCGTCATGCAAAGAGAAATTCAGCGATTTGAGATCACTGTGAATTATGAAAGGATGAAGTCTTTCTGTCAATTACTTTGATGATGACATCATGATATGATCAACACCACGGCTTCTCCTGTCCTTGCTTCTACGAGGCGAGTGCAAAAAGAGGAAGGAAGATAAGATCCGAAAGATCCTTTGGAAGAAGAACATCTGCTTTTGTGCAGGTGGCAGAATTGGAGAGCAGGGTTTTGCTCCCGAGTTCGCACCCATACCCGATACGGGTACGGGTAAATACCCGATACCCGATACCCGTAAAAAGTCCCCCCTCGGGTATTACCCGATACCCGATACCCGAGTAAAATACCCATGATTTCGGGTATGGGTATTTCGTGATTTTCGTGTGGAAAAAGGTCGGTTTAGGGGCCATTTTAGACCAAAGTAGTTAGATTTTGCACGTAAAAGATCCAATATTTCTTCAAATCGGGCGAGCTGCCCCGATTTCGGAAAGATTTTATCTCAAGTTCCAAATTCAAAAAGCCTCCTTTCGAGCGTTGGCGAAATGAGTCACGAAATTTTTCTCTAAGTACCCAACTACTTCGCTAAAATTGGTAGGAATTAGTACCATGGTCGCTAAAACAAATACCCATACCCAATACCCGATACCCGAGTATTTTGACTCGGGTATCGGGTATATACCCGATACCCATACCCGATGCCTCTTTTCCAGGGATACCCGTACCCGTACCCGACGGGATTTTCCCTCGGGTGCAAAACCCTGTTGGAGAGCGATGACGACTCTTTCATTGTGGACGTCGACAGGATATCAAGGTAGGAACAGGTGGACGTCGACGCCCCGTCAGCTGCAGGATATCTTTTGCCTTGCTCGAACTACTTACATTACCTGAGACGCAGCTGGCTAGATAGATAGGAACCTAGAGCATCTCCCCCGATGCCGAATAAATCCGAGCTGGTTTTCATACTATTCCTACGTAAGTGGTTTACAAGACTTCATGAGATCTTCGTGCGAGAAGACTAAACAAGATCACATCACACTGTGTGTGCAAATGAGGAACTCGTGTCAATGAGATTTTGCAAAGAGTCAACGCAACTCAGGCAGGGAGAGAACCTTCCGTCGACAACACTAGTACCGTGACCTGAATCCGGTACTCTAGAGGCGCTAAGTAGGTACCGTCTCCCATTGTTTTTTGTTATGTATGTACTTTCCGTCACGACACGTGCTTCTGCTTACTTAGATGGTCTCGAGGAGCAGGTAATTGCGAGGATCAATATGATGAAGTTGCTGAGTCGGTAATGACGAGAATCCTGACGAAAGACGACGAAAGATCCAACTTGATGACGTATGGCAGGAGCCTCGGCGTTTCCAACAACCGTGAGATCAAAGTTGTTTGAAACGACCAGCAGTAGCATCGGAGAAGCTTAGAGTATTATCTGTGTGCCAGTGGGAAAGACCGTACAGCTTACCCAGTTGCATCTCTCACAGAAATTAGTTTTTCCCCACCCACCACGACCCTGGGTTTATGCCGTGACACGTCACGCCTTTGTTTTGCGATGAAATCTTACGACCTTTGCGCGACGCAGGACGGGCAGGAATCTAGAGACTTGGATGGCTCCTTGTTCTCTTTACCTCCATTTATTTGAGAGGATCTCGCCGCCTGGGTCTCCCGCTCTCTTTGAGAGAGGCCACCCAGGAGGGCCAAGATGACCTGCCTTATCCGGACTGGCAAAGCTCGGATTTCAAAGCTGACATTGGTATTCGTACAGGGCAAGGGTTGATAACCCCCAATCGTAGTAGAGAATATTTTACATTCAACCCAACCTATCACATATCTCACAATCTCACCTACTTCTCCTCTTGGACTTCAAGAAGCGGTGACGCAAAGACCTCACACTGAATTTAGTACCCATTTGAAAACGGTACTTTTTAGCCATCAGGGGAAAAAGCGCCTCTTTTATCTTGAGCTCAGATCGGAGATCGGCCTGTTTTTAAGCGCAGGCGCTTAAAAGGCAAAAAGCCACGTAGAAAGCTAGAAACTTCTATGTAGGAATTAGTACGGTGGTTGGTCTCAGAATCAGCTTGTTTTAAGCCGTTTTTTCCCCTGATGGCTAGTACTTTTGTACCGTTTTGCTGTTGGGATCAGGACCCGTAGGCATTGATAACGGTACTTTTGTACCGTTTTCAAACTCCAACTTGTAGCGCGCAAAGCTCTAGGCAGCTCCTAACGGCGTTTTTTCAAAAAACCTATCCCTTGTACGCAATAATAATACCTATAGGCCACACAATAGCGTGTCCCAGAGGGCTAGGATTCCTACTTTCCCACGTAGGATTCCCACGCCGTAATTTGACGTGGGAAAGTGGGAATCGTAGCCGTCAAAATTTGCTTCTGTGTCCCAGAACCAAATTTTCATCCCCAAATTCCCACTTTTCGAGGGCCTGCGCGATACACCCCGCACAAAATAAAAAAATGCGTGGGATTCTGAGGTGGGAAAGTGGAAAAGTAGAATCCTACGTCGACGTGGGATTCTGGGGTGGCCGTAGGATTTTGATTTTCAGAATCAAAATTCGACGTGGGATTCTGGCGTGGGAAAGTGGGAATTTGGCGTGGGAAAGTGGATCTGGGACACGCTAATGTCTCATGCTTTATTCTAACAAATTATGTACACGAGGTCTATTACCTTTTTTGAAAACGGTACAAAAGTACCGTTTTGCCTCTCACGTAGAAACATACCAGAGCTCTACACAAACGGTACAAAAGTACCGTTTTCAAAAAATGGTTGGGATATCTTGGCGAATGGTCGAATACCACCATTGTACGATGTACTTACAGGCGTTCTAAACTGAGGAGTAACTCGAACTAAATGGATAGTTGTTGTTATGTACCTAGTCTTTGAATTTGAACCAAAAGAGCAAGGCCATCAAAAGGCAGGCAAAGGCGGAGGGTTAACTCTTACACTCCACTACCGACTTGCAACTCTAGGAGTACTTGTACTCCCATTTTAGAGAGGACTGTTCGGCCTCACATACATATTGTATCACTTATATAGGATATTAGGTAAATGTTGCATTATCGCTACCTCTAGACATCATTGAACCAACATTTGGAGTCTTCTTACGCCGAGTGCAGAACCAACCACGGGAGAGGGGAGAGGGTTGTCTCTCCTACCACAGTTCGTTATAGAGCCCGGGATATATTGATGTGAATGTCAATAAGCCTGAATACAGGCGAGATATACAAATAATAGTACTTGCACGAGAGTATAAGCATATACCCATCTCTATCCGTGGTTGTTGTGGTACTGTTCGGCCCCACAATGATTCACTCCTCTACGGCACATGCACAACACCACCAGCACCAGAGCCAGAGCCAGCTAAACAACTACAGCTACAGAAATTGGACCATTCCCATTCCAAATTCCCTAACCCTAATGCATTTTCAACATGGCCACTCTCTCGCACACCAAAATACCATCAACATCCTCCAACAACCAATTATCACTACGGCAGCTACCACTACCACTACAACTAATTCTTAAGTCTAAGACACTCAACTCTTCGACTTCGATCGTCAGAGAAGAATCGCAAACGGATCAGCCAGACTCAAAGCCCTTCACATTTACATTTGCATCCCCTAAGAAAAACACTAAGGCTCACAGTCCAAGTTACCACCCAATATTGCCTGGTTGCCACGATGTTACTACTACTTTACCCACAGATAGCCCTACAACGTCACTTCCGAAGACGTGCGTACCAAATAACCTTAAACTCATAGGAGTATCTAAAGTGTGTCAACAGAAGTTGCCCGCCTTTGGATATGCCCGTCCACAGTATTTGCCCGCTCAGAAATCCGGACAAGAGAATCCCGGACAATAACAAACGCCGTTTCAGTAATTGCCCGTCCACGATATTTGCCCGCCCCCATGAGTTGACACTCCCGCGGGCAATTTCTGTGGACACACTGTAACGAAAGATCTGGAAACTCTCCTCTCTCCTCACTCCTCAATCAAACCCTTCTTCTAAAAGTAACATCATCTCTAAGTATCATGAAGAGATCCTCTCCATCTCCAATACGAATAACAGCTGCTCTACTGCTGCTCCACAGCAGCGAAGTATTGTGCTTCACGACACAGTACTCATCTCCTCGGCGGTTTGGTACACAACTCTCAATTCCAAAGAGATGCGATAACACATGTTCCCAGCTTTTCGTCGGAGCCAATCTTGATAACAATAATGACAATAATGACGATAACAGACAATCAACGGAAGAAATGCAAACGATGATCTCTGACGTAGGCGTCAAGATTGTAACAGTAACATTGTTAGGATTTATCCTGGTGAACTCAGTATCATTTGCCGCCTCCGTTACAACCGCGGTCTTTTCTGCAATATTCGACGAGATTGGACGTGAAGCCGTCAATCTATTTTCCATGTTGAGTAGCATCTTCTTTGGTGTCATGAGTGGCATCTTTGGTCTAATGAAGGTTGCAGCCCCATTCATAGGCAAAAGTGCCGTGGCCGCTGGGAAGGCTGCCGCACCGGTGATTGGATCAACCGCCAAATCGATTGGTGATGCTGCCGCACCGGTCATTGAATCAACTGCCAAATCGATTGGTGAGACTGCTGCTCCTATTGTACAGGATGTGACAGAGCAGATTTCTCAAAAGGCTGCACCGTAT
Organism: Skeletonema tropicum; assembly: GCA_037178625.1. Lineage (NCBI taxonomy): Eukaryota > Bacillariophyta > Thalassiosirophyceae > Thalassiosirales > Thalassiosiraceae > Skeletonema > Skeletonema tropicum. The sequence continues at coordinate 1,629,499 of CM074132.1, read as the reverse complement.
GTTCAACCAGTCATGGAGACTGTTGATTCAAGCGTGAAGGGTGCAGTAGGCAGCATCTCAAGCAGTGTTGACGAAAATTTAATGTCACCGTTAAGAGATGTTGCAACCTCGGTCAGTGATGGTGTGAACACTGCTGTGGATAGTAGTATTCGTGAGGCAACCAGAACAGTTGATGATTCCATTATTGCTCCCATTAATGCCGCAAAAGATTCAGTAACTAGTGCAGTCGACTCAACAATTAAAGGTGCTAAGGATAGTGCAATAGACGCAATGAATGGGGCTATGAACAGTGCCGTAGATGCTATTTCAAGTAGTTTATTTAGCAGTGATTTGAGTGGAGCTGATACCACTTTGGAGTAGAACGAAGGGATAGTATTAGCCGTTATTTATTAGGTTTAAAAGACAATCGAAAGGGTTTAGATAAAGGGCACCGAATAGATTATAACCGCTCGACACAATGAGAGCAGAAATATAGATTGGTCTGAATTCAAATAGGATCCCATATTGGTCGTTTATTGCCTGAAGCTGAAGAGAAGTAATGATTTGTTTGTTGATATATTAGTTCTTTGCCCTCATTCCTTCCGGTGACGTGTAAAACTCACACACATATTATCACATGCACTCTTCAGAACTATCTTTGAACCTCTGCCTCCTCAACTGCACGTTTAGGGGGTTCCACAAACCAGGCATAATATCCTACCGCTGTAACAGCTGCTATCACAGCTGCCTCAAGGGGAGTCGGTAATTTTGTACCGCCCTTCGTTGGTGCCATTCTACTCAACCACTTAGGAGCTTCTTTTCTATCTTTCCAATTAAGATGACTTTCATCTATTTCAACGCTCTTTTTGGTATCATTTGTGGTTGGCTTGGAGAAGAGTTTAGTAGAGTTGCGATAGCCACGGTTTGAGAGGCGAGGAGTTAGCCGCTGGCGTCGGAGGATACTCAAAAATGCCATGGCCTGATGATACGATCAATTGGGAGATACCACACTAATCACTATGATTTCATCGATAGACAGCTCACCTACATGTAATTTAGGCAGATAGTGGTGAATGGTTAGTTACGGATGGTTTATCATCACAACAACTGATTATGATGCACGCTGTAGGCCTCGGAACAGAGATCAATCGAAGTTTATCCCAAAATATTTTTTGCGCGAGGGTTTTAATTTTGAGGGACGGCCGGATTTCTGTAACCTCTGTGAGATTAGATGGCTTTTTTCAATAGCCACAGATGCCAAAACATCATTTTGCAAAGTGTTCACCCCTCCGCCGACAGAGCAATGCAATGTGTTGATTACCGAATGTCATCACTGCCACCCATAGCTTTGCTACGGCAACCCTTCTGGCAGCCTGTTATTGTCTCTTTTCATTCGATTGGTCCAAATAACAGAGAAAAAGGATGCTGCCGGCGAGACATGAACAACTCTTTCGTGACTTCATCTTCTCTCGTTTCAAATCTTTTGCACGCAGCCACCCTGAGGCAACAGGCAAGCGAATGGTAGCTCCGAAACGAATATCTTCAGCTGAAGATTGCACTTCTTGACGACGTAAAGAAGCACTTGATCCACCAACTTGAAAGCTTCATTCGACTGGGCAGATTTGTTGGATTGTCGATAAAGCAAAGAATTTCGTGGGCGAAGTCTTTCAATGACGAGTGCACACTGTGAGGAAGGCCGTGCATATCATGTCGGAAGTTATTTCGCGTGCTTTCATCTCTCCTCCGATGCTCTCATTTTCTGCCATTCGTTCGGCCGTAATTGCCTCTGTTATCGATCAGTCGCGGCCCGCCAGCCCCTGTCTGACCCCCAAAGGGACCTGGGGACGCTTTCCATCACTAGTGGCATTGAGTGACATGATTGCTCTAATCGTCCGATATTGATGCAATATCATTGCAAAATGATGTTTTGGCATCTGTGGCTATTGAAAAAAGCCATCTAGGTCCAGAGGTTATAGAGATCCGTGATTTCTTTCCGCCAAACCATCAACGCGCCATTTATATTTTTTTTGCGACTCTCACTAAGGATCTCAAAACCGAGGCCTACAGCGTGTGATGATGTGATGATGGATGAGGTGAAATTTTATGGCGGGAAGTACAAAAATTCCGCCAAACGGCGCCTCCACCACAAACTATGTACCACAACTACCACAAAGCACAAAGCTCAAAGCTCTCTCCAAAAAATGTCATTCATCTGCCTACACACACTGCTTACTTAACACCATGGATCAAACACCATCATCATCTCTTTCTAAAGACAAAAGGAAGTTATCCGACCTACCCACTGATTGGACGAACATGCGCCCAAGAAAGGGTGGCAAACGTCGACAACGTTTCGACGATCTCTTCTCTAAACACTTACCACGAAGTGCCAATGTGATCGATTCAAATTCAATGGTAAACAGCATTCAGGGTGAACCACGACAGCATCTGAAAGCATATGTGAGTGCACGCTGTCCTGGCAGTTTGGAACTTGTGGATGCATTATTTTGGGTTGCGGAACAATATCCGCAGCAGCTCCGAACGAAAGAATTGTGTGAGACTCTTGAATCGGTTACTTTGATTGGGGCCGATATCAACGCTCTTTTAAACAAAGAAAATGATCCAGCAGGGAAGCGCAAACGATCCATGACGATATACGATTTAGCATGTGGACATGGTCTAGGCGGGATGCTGCTTGCGTATCGATTCCCATTCATCAATGTTATCTGCATAGATATGGAAGAACGGCCATGTTGGACGTCCTACCGAACAGCGTTTGAAAAGTTTGGAGTCAAAGCTAACAAGCAAGACACTTCAGTCACAGCCAACCTGACATTTAGAGTCGGTGATATTATGTCTTCAGAAGTGTTCCAGCCCAAAAATGGAGACTACCTCATGTGCTTGCATGGATGTAATGAACTATCGCCATTTGTACTATCCACGGGTCAATCATCAAAAACTGGATTCGCAGTAATGCCATGTTGCTTACGTGATGGAATGTTGGGGCTTACCACGTCGTCTTCAAATAATAATTGGGGAATATCTGATGACACCTCTAGATATTCGATACAAGTCGGTTATCTGGCAGGCAAGTTTGGAGTTGGAAAGGTTGCTGCTATTTCGCAGTGTATTACTAACCGATACTTGATAATAATCGGAGATTACTGGGATAATAATGCATGTTGTGAGCAATCGTTAGATGATGATGAAACCAAACCATAAAGTTTGGATAGACAATACCACAATAAAGCAAACCTTAATTATGCATTTCCCTTCAAACTCATTATCGTATATACCGCCACAATTTCACAGCGCCATCATCTCCACAAGAGACCAAACACTTTCCATCCCTCGGATGCCACTTGATACAATTCACATCCCCATCATGTGCCTCCACTGCAGCATCCTCCAATGAAAACTTGGGTGGTGCATCCAAAGAAGTATCACCATCACCACCACTACCTATCGACTCTTCTCGATAGATATTAATCGAATTATCACCCCCCGCTGATGCAATCCGTCCATGGCCCGCACGAGTCGGTGCACAATCAATTGAAAACACGGCATAACTCGAATGAGCATTGGGCAATTTTCCCACACACTTCCATAATCCATCTGTCGAACTTACAACCTTCACTACTTGCTCATTATTATTTGGAAATAACCTCTTTCGTTCCGTAGCGGTATATAATTTCCAAATTGCCATGGATCCATCGTCCGATCCACTAAAGAATCGTACCCCTCCCGGTGCAAATGCTACACACCATACAGTCGACGTGTGTACAATTCCACCACTACTACCTCCTGATGATGATGGGGCTATTATTGACTGCGGAACACTAGTAGTAGTATCCTCACCCAAAGTCATGGCACAATACCAATCACCCGCCTCCTCCGCCCACACTTTAATCGTATTATCATAACTCGCACTGACCAATATTTCCTCCCCCTCACCCCACTGATTGTGTGATGGACCAAAGGCTATTGATTTGACATCCCCATCGTGTCCTTGTAGTACTGCCAGACATTCAAATGCTTCACCATCATCATCATCCATGATGGTTGAGGACTCTACTCCACCAATTGTACCAGGTAAAAAGCATTCCCATACCCAAATAGTCTTATCACGTCCACAACTTGCCAATAAACTACCGGTGGCATTCCATGCCAAATCTTTGATTTCATTGTCGTGTCCTTCGAGTTGGGCTATTGGTTCAAAGTACCCTGATGTTGTTGATGTTGATTGTTCATTATTGGTAATGCTGTAATTGTCATCATTTTTAGTAGTTTGCATCAAGTCATCGTCGTCGTCATCGTGGCAATACTCCCAAATTAACACCTTGCCATCAAATGATGCAGTTGCCAAAATGGGCACGACATCATAACTAATGGCTGTGGGTGCAAATGACACTGAGCGGATGGATCTTGTGTGACCACTTGTATCGTCATCATCATCTTGTATTGTTGCTAGTAATTTCCATTCCTCTGTTTCTTCTTTTTCTCCAGCTTTGGTGGTGGTGTGGTTTTGTGTGTTGCAGCACTGCCATATTTTGACGTGAGTGTTGGGGTTGCCGAAGCAGACTGCGAGATACTTTCCGTCGATGGAGAAGGAGGCCTGCCATGCTGGGGAGCGGGTTAGGTTGGCGTTTGTGAGGGTGCTGATTGCTTCAATCATGATGGCCTATTGTACTATCACCTATTATGTACTACTTATCATCTTTTCTCATGCTAATGTGCAATTGTTGGTTCAATGATGTCTAGGAAGTAGCGATAATGCAACATTTACCTAGATGTGATTCATTGGGCATGGGAGAGCGGGAAAGGGGGCTACATCCCCATTTTTATGCAGGATCCCTCACAAGATAAGCAGTGCCGTACCTGATGTAAAGTAGTCCCGTTAAAAAATCCAACGCACGCATCGCCAAAAATTTTGATGTGCCTCCCGGCATAACCGTTACGCCGGTTACGCCGGTTCATGCCGCCCGGCATATGCTTTACGCCGGGTCGGGCCGACCGGCACATCGATGTGCCGGGCGGCGTAATTTGTAACACCTTCCTTCCTGTTTCCTGTCAACACACACCCACGCCCTACAATAACTAAAAACTAAATTATCATGAAGATTACTTGTGGATTGATCTCTTGCGTATGCGGTGAAATCAAACAGAAAATTGCTTTCTTTTCCATTGATGATTGATTGAGTGCCATTGTCGTTGTGCTGTCGTCGATGAAATGAGAGCGCTTCGTAGGAAGTGTTCAACAATGAAAGTGTTGGCTGCAGACACGTGTAACTCGATATGCCGGGTGGCATATCGATATGCCGGTTCATGCCGGGCGGCATAATCGTTACTCCGGTTTACGCCCGTTACGCCGGCCGGCATAACGGTTACGCCGGCCGGCATAACAATTGGCGATATGCGTTGAGATTTTTATATGGGACTACTTGATATTAGGACTTTCTCGCTTGAGTACCGGATGATGTCTAAAGCAGAAAATTCGGGGAGCCCCCTTTCCCGCGCTCCCAAGATGCAAGATTGGGCATTGGGCTGATGGCTGATGGTTTGAGAGATTTTTGTGGGAAAAGATGTTGTGATAAATATACACGAAAGCCGTGATGAAAACCGTTCGCCACCACTGACTTGGATCTTCAAAGATTTTTGATCGTTTTTTTGATTGATCAGCCCAAGATCAGCCCAGCCCTTTCACTTCTCAGCTGACATTCAGCCAGTAGCCAGCACAGAACAACCAACACTAACGAAGCCAACGTAACGTTTTAGAGGGCGGAGGAATAATAAAGTGATCAGCTCATAAAGACGAAGGATATTTCAAGAAAAAAGATGACAACATCCTCCATCTTACGCCTCGTTGGCAGACGAGCAATGGCTTCTCATCATCCCATTCGATCTTTCAGCGCTGCTGCTCCAGCTGTAGTAGCCTCAACCACTACCAACAACAATTCCGAAACTGATATTCGTGGAGTCGCAGCAGCAGCCATGGCGGCAGCTGTAGCAGCAGCAGCAACTGGGGCTGGAGTAATGAGCTGGAAGAGTGAAAAGAGGGCTGATTGTACGGCTATTACGGCGGTGGTTGGAAAGGATGGATTTGGTGCTAGGTGCGTTTTTATCGTTTGTTTAGTTTGTGATGAGACGGGGTCCTCATACCCTTTGATTCGGATTTCTGACATTAAAAATTCCTAATCTCTCTCTCTCATTCTATTGCAGTAAATTCCTGTTAGATGGTCTGGAAAAGATACAAACTCGTGGATATGATGGTGCAGGAATGGCAACGATGACACCCGCTGGAGGGAATATGGTGAGTACTAACACTAATGATGAACATATATAGCCAAGCATTTATGACATGTCTCATGTCAAGATGGCCAATATTACAATCAACACTCAACAAACTCTTGCCTTCAAAACACCATACGCACATACAGCACATTATCAAAAAATCCAGTGCCGACGACAAAGAAGATCCCATCAAAATGGTCCGCTCCGCAGCCCCATATCCTCTCCCAGGCCATAGTATCGGTATCGCACACACCCGCTGGGCCACAGTGGGAAGTATCACTGACAAAAATGCCCATCCTCACACAGACGCCTCGGGTAAAATAGCCGTAGTTCACAATGGGTCCATCTTTAACAAACAGGAGCTTCGTAAAGAGTTGAAGGAGTTGGGATATATATTTTATGGGCAGACTGATACAGAGGTAATTGCGAAATTGATTGGGTATTATCATGGGGGTGGTAAGGTCGATATTCGTGAAGCAACAACCAAGGCTATGAAGCGGTGTCAGGGAACGTATGGTGTTGCGGTAATGTGTACGGATAATCCGGAGGAGTTGGTGGTTACCTGCCATGGATCACCACTGTACATTGGTGTTGGTGATAATGGAACATTTGTGGCTAGTAACCCCTCGGCATTTCGAGATTATTCGAGAAACTTTATCAAGTTGGGGGATAAGGAGGTTGCTACGATTGATATTCATGGACGGAATTTGGATTTGACAAAAATGATTGAAGCGACGGAGGATGAGGAGAGTGTTCCTGTTAGCCCTGCCCCTTATCCTCATTGGTTCATCAAGGAGTAAGTTGTCGTGTATTTGAATTTTGGTCAGTTGCAGCTCTTTTATATTTTCATCATCCCAGATCTAACCTATGATTGCTTTTTGACGTACCTTTGTCTCAATCATAGAGTAATGGAACAACCGCAGGCAATTGGCAGAGCATTGTGTTTCGGCGGTCGTCTCTCTCTTGACACCGCTGCTCTCGGAGGACTCCAGGAACATGTCGGCAAATTGAAAGATATCAGCAGTATCTTATTGGTTGGAGTCGGCAGTAGTTTCAATGCCGCCAGCTATGGTGCCAAACTATTTAAGCACGCAGGAGTTTTTTCCAATGTTGTTGCAATGGATGCAAATGCCACTGATGATTCCGACTTTAAACAATTCAAAATGAAGTCATCGAAATCGGGAGTGGTTGCCCTTTCTCAAAGTGGTGAGACGCAAGAGATCATTGATAAAGTGCAATTAGCTCAACGTAATATGGTTCCAGTAATGTCAGTTGTGAATGAAGTGGGCAGTACTGTGGCAAACATGACAAAGTGTGGAGTGTACACAAATGCTGGGCCAGAGAAAGCTTTCCTAAGTACCAAATCGTTCACATCTCAAGTGGTGTGTTTAGCGTTGATGTCAATGTGGTTTCGTCAGACGAAGGGAAAAGATGGTACTGATCAGAGCTTGGCTGAGTCATTGCAGAGATTGCCCATTTCATTTGGTATGCTAATGAGGACGCAGAGTGTCTGTAAGAAGGCTGCAAAGAAGTTGCTTCCTAAAGAACATTGCTTTGTGCTTGGTAAAGGTGAGTCACGAATTAACATCTATGAAACAGTCTAAATCTCTTTCTCAAACATCTAACACTATTGGCTTGTGCAACAACCTCAACAGGATTTGGCGAACCGATTGCAATGGAGGGAGCTCTCAAATTAAAAGAAATCGGTTATCTTCATGCCGAAGGCTACAGCGGCGGTGCACTAAAACACGGCCCATTTGCAATGATTGAGGATGAAACCGGCAAGCAGGGAAGCACTCCGATTATAATGCTTGTCTTTGACGATATGCACGCACATCACATGCGGACGGCATGTGAAGAGGTCAAGGCCAGAGGGGCTGAGTTGATCATTATTACCGACAATAAGAAGCTTGCTGATGGGCTTGACGATGATCCAATTATTATTCCTTCCAATGGCCCTCTCACAGCTCTTGGTGCTGTGGTACCCTTGCAACTGATTGCATATGAGCTCGCTATGCTCAAGGGTAACAATCCTGACACACCCAGATCCCTACTCAAGTATCACGGTACTTCAATGTAAGCTGATGCGATGGCACTACAATCAGGACAATGTTGTGTTTGCTTAAAATATAATTTAGTTTCATTATGGCATCGACGCTCTCTCTTTCTCTCTTACTGTAATGGAATGTATCCACGCGCCTGTCCACTGTTACAAAATCCACGAAATATCTCGGGCTTGTGCTTACCGTTGGGCTTGACATACTCAACCACCTCGCTCCCACCAACATTTCGTTCCAGTGCACGAAGCCTATCTAAATCCTCTCGAATACGAAACCATTCGCTGTGAAACTTATTACAAATCGTCTTGGTCTTTTCTCGTGCTGAAAACAACTCTGGACAATGCCAAGGCTTTTGGCAAAGAGTGAAATGTACCGAATATATCTCCTCCAACGGTGTGTCACGACAATCCTGACAATCTTCACGTCCATCACGACACTTCCCATTCTCGTTTTGCCGAGGACCATCCGCCATGACATTATAATAACATTTATTTAATTCCACAGCTGATCCGGGATGTTTCTTATCATAAAAGTAGGAACATATCCCCTGTATTTGTTGTGCACCGAAGTATCCACCATATGCGCCACCCCAACCGCTACCCATTCTAAAATTGCCGGAGAGGACAATGCGGATGTATTCGTCAAAGGCCGCTTGGTTGGGACGAACAATTATAAATCCACCTTGGACACCGACATGTTTCTTCCCGGGGTTAATCATGTTGTAATCTCTGGTGAAGTAGGCATCAATGGAACCCGATTGAGGCAATGGTTCGTCATGCATCACAGAAATCCTGTTACGTGCACTTTCTATGCTCTCCTCCCCCCCACCGCCCCCTTCATTACCCATGTCGATCAATAATTTATCAGCCAACATGACATCAAACAAATCATCCATCGGTTTCAAAATCAATGAATCCAAATCTAAATGTATCACAATCGGATAATCAAATTGGATATAGGAATATAATTTCAAGTACTCCTTTTCGCCACAACATCCACTCTTCACAATATGCTCTTGCAACCATTCACTTTGGATATCTTTAACTTTGAAGGGAGTATCCCGAATTTGTATTTCATACCCCAATTCTTCAAATATGCCCGAACAGGGACGAGCATTGGGGTGGACAAAGACGATTAATTTGTAATCGTAGTAACTTTTACTTTGAGCAAAGTTTCGTATGGACGATAAATGGATAGAGTGGGCTAACACTGCCGCGCCTTCACGGAAGGCGGGGTCGGAAGAAAAGCCGCCGTTGGCAATGTTGTCGTGTATATTGGTTGAGGAGCCGCAGGAGGTTAGCGAGACTGCATAGGCTATGGTCGCCTTGGCTTTGGGTTGTTGTTGCGTCTGCTGTTGCGTCTGCTGTTGCTGCGCGGCTGCAGCATCAAGTTGAAAATCTTGCACTGACAAACTTTCGTCATCGATTGGCCCGCTCCCTAGTTGTAGAAGTATCGATAGCCATAATGACAACGTAAAGAGAATGGACGTTAAAACGAGACATTGGATTGTTGAGGTGCTCCATTTTTTGTGATTTCGCCGCCGATTCTGAGTAGAGAGGGTGATGGCAGATTGTGCTGTGTGGTAAGGCAGTGATGATGGCATCATGGGCGAGTCTTCTTGACCTACTCTAAGAACTATACCACAATTATTTACTGAATGGAGAGGTTACAATAGCTGACTATTATTATAGCATTGCCAACGCCATGTGCCGGCCATGGAAGTTTGTGTGTGGGGCTTTTTAGGTTATTTCTGTGCTACGGTAAACTGAGTACGTATCACTGGTATTGTAAACAAGAAAAGTATCTGTAGATGGCTCAGAAGACTCTTGAGTCTACTGAGAGCTACTTCTTTGTGAAGTAGATCTGCCACCTGTACTGTGTAATAAATATGAAATTTGGTCATCATTGAGCGATGATGTGGTGGTAGGGCCATTGTTGCTCTCATAGAGTGCTTGAATGGCAGCTAGTCCTGCTGAGCCGTTTGCCTTGCAAATCGTTCTCCCGAATATTTGTGTGTAATAGGTGCTTGGGTCTGGGCTTTTGTAGAATCCCCCGTAGTGATAGTTTCGTTGTTTCGATTTCCAAATTGAGTCGGCTCGTTCTAGGATGTTTGATGGGGTTCTAGTGAATGCTTGGTGAGCCATGTTGAGAGGCGTTGGGAAATTTGGACTTGTCGATGTTGTGGAGTGTTTTGTAGTCGCCATTTGGAGGTGTGCCGTATAGGTATAGGAAGTAATTGATTGTAGGTCCGAAGAGTCCTAGTGGGCTGATGGCAAAAGTTAGTAGTTGCATGTTGTCTGAGAATAGTTCTCCGATGATTTTTTCTCTGGTAAGTGTTATTTGTGATGAGCTGTCGGTGCGAGATTTATTTGAACCTCTGCCTCTGCCTCTTTGAAACTTGCTCTTCTCTGCCGAAAGGAGTGACGCGACGATTTTTGATTTAGCGCTACTTCACCTCGGGATGATGAGTTGGCATTTTGCCCATCAAGCGGTCAGAGGCTGGTCAGAGGTCAGACCGCGTGATCCGACGATGATCCTCCTAAACACATGGTTAGGGTTAGGCATTCAATTCGACTGCTCTTTTGCCATCTGTAGTTGCCTCGGCCGATTAGCCGTAGGCGATGCTGCTGAGCTTTTTGCCAGCTCATCAGTGTTCAAGTAGTTTCCGAGACACGCTTTCCGTGGTTTTGTCAATCTCGTTAAACATCGGCTGTTACCCCACACAATCACACAAGTTGCATGTGATCATGTCGAATCCAATTTTTGATGGTCTACATCTACATCTGAAATGGCCATCTTTTCAGACTAGAGTGGGAGGTTGAAATGGGTGTCGAGTGTCGAATGGTTTGATGTTTCCGTTTCTCCACCGAAATCATAATCCCATGATTAGGCAATGCTACGCCTGTCTACTAACGAGTACTGGATAATTGCCAATTAGTAGTTCGATAGTATTCTACTTTCTACTCCTGAATCTTAGTCTACCCCCCAACTTAAAACAGTGAGTCCACCGCCGCCGCAGTTGCCCGCGCGCTTTGTCTGAAGCAAATTTGACAAACTCGCTCGGCTCGCTCTCACTTGTCACTCCTCGACAAGAACGAAACATCGATATTATCCCCGCATAACGTCACGAGGTCTTCGAATGATCTTGATACACCCATTGCAAAAGTCACTGCAGAATTCTCTTCCATTCGCTCTGATGGTAACAATTGCAATTGCTGTGTGAAGGAGGTCCGGTACCCCAAACAGAATGCATTTTGTAAAGATGCGAAGGTAATGCTGCTCAAGCTCAAGAACTATTTGGTAGAACTGGGTTTGATGAATGGTGCTGTGGGAACTGTCGAAGATCCCTGTTACAAGACAAGAGATGGCCCCTACGCTCATGGTGATGGTGAAGATAACAAAATTCAGTATGCAATAGCAATAGTTGACTTCCTCGACTCAGATATACCACAGAAGCGGACAAGTTCTTCCCTGATCTCCCGCGTACCTGCATCCATACCTATGGTGGAGGAGAGATGTGAAAGGAAGTGTTGCAGTGTTCGAGCGCTCCCACTCAGGTGCTGGTGGTGAAAAAAATTGGCGGAGAATTTTTGCTAGCGGGAAGCTAGTAAAACTCACAAAACACGTCAAAACAACCATGTGAGTATACCCACCTACTACACACTCATAGTAGACCTTAGACAAAAGTGTCCACTAGGCATGCCAAACAGAAGACTATTGAAGAATAATTATTCCTCGTTTGATATAGTTATAGTTGATTTATGTCGAGTTTTTACTCGACGAATATTGCTAATTTTTGCAGCTCCTCACGTGTTAAAAACACTAACAAAAATCCTCGCCCGACACAGTATCTGACCACATCGGCAGCTACAGTATGGCGAATACAGCCCATCCACCGGTGACCAGCGGCTCTATGGAAAGCTGATGATGTGCGCTATTAAATAGTCATAGGGTTATTGGGGTATATCCGCCTGCTATTACTTTTATACCCTACTGAAGTGCCGACATGGTTGTTTTGTGAGAGTTCTGCTCTTTATTTCTCCACTTACTAGCTTTTTCTGTCTTTCACTACGGTTGGCGCCAAATTTTAATTGACGCAAAACTTCGCCAATTATTTTCACCACTAGCAAGGCCCTGTCCATCCAAAAGAGTCAGGAAATGACTGTAGGGCCTGGCAAAGCAATTTGAGTGTCTCTAGCTGTACACTACCCAACAGGAAATAGAGGAACAAGGTCCACGCCTGGGTTTTGGGGCTTGTGGTCACATCTAGGGTAGAAGATTTGAGCTGTCTTGCAATCGGTAAGAAGGTGCTCCTAAAAATTGGGACCACAGAGGCATATGCAACCCGGAAGGCATACCTTGAAGATACTTAGAGTCAGAGCAGCAACATCAAAAACACCAATAGAGGAGAGGATTGCTGCAGTAGATCCCAACCCAAATGCAGAAGAGAGGACTTACCAAGGTGGCTGTGAACTTCTTCTTCACTGGTACAATGACCTCACATCAAGCAAATAATGAAAACTTGTAACACTAACGTATAATCAATATACATTTATCTACTATGCTTGTAATGCATGGACCTATCAATCAACTCTTACATATCAATCAACTCTTACATTTGAACTTCTTCCCTATTTGCTCTCCCTTCTCTGTTTTAGACACGTACCAACAAAACTACTTTGGCGTGCCCACCGTCCCTCCGGGGGCGCTGACCTGATTATTACTTTTGTCGGCCTCCCCGATTTTACACTGATTTTTACACTGATTTTTACACTGATTTTTACACTGATTTTTGGAGGGGCTGACATAAAAAAAATTTTCTACCCCACCTTGGAGGATTTTTCCTCCTATCAAGACCCTCGTGACCTCGATTTACCCCTCTTCCGAAAAAGTCAAGTTGCACCCCTGGACCCTCGTGACCTCGTTTTCACCCTTCTTTTATTGCCAACTTTTCCAGTCACTGGCGACACTAACGGGACTACAATATCAATTTTCTGGTAAATGAGAAGCATTTTCTGATAAATGAGAAGCATTTTCTGGTAAATGAGAAGCATTTTCTGGTAAATGAGAAGCATTTTCTGGTAAATGAGAAGCTTTTTCTGTCGTATGAGACAATTTGGCTCTTTATGGGCTCTTTTAGAAATTTTCTGTTCTTGTAATTTTTTATCCTTGGGGGTCCGAAGTCCGTGCCTCATTCACCTCCTTGCTGCAAATCTTGTTGCATGTCAAGCTGAGATAAAATTCAATCTTACTTGTTCTTTAATCTCTAGTTACCGTTGGGGAAGTTGACCCACTTTTCTCCTCCAATTGTCTCCGGCTCTCTGTGTCAAATGACCTGGGCATTTGCGTGCGGCGTCACTCATGAGTTGCAGGCCAGCCCTCATCTAGGGGTGAGCCCGAGGTAGGTGTCCTCGGGGCACGGGAAAGACACGTAATCGCGATCTCACCGTGAACCTGCCATGCTTCAGCCTACCGCTACTAGCACCAGTAGAGATCTCGAATCAATATTTGTGAAGAAGAAAGCTTCGCATCATAACCCCCCAAAACAAGGGGGGCAACAACCGAAATAACCCAGGGTCGGGTGGGTGGGAAAATTTAATAAGCTGCTTGGAAAATGCGTTGTGGAGTCTTGATCGGGTCCTCCTTACTAACCAAATTCCAAGCGTCTATCTCCCATTCAAATGTTCAGTGTTGTCATCGCACCTGCGTGTTGATAAAGCAAAGAGTGACCTCGCAACTCCAGCTACTTTTCACTTTGGTTTGGTACGCCTTTCTCACTCCGTCATTTGAATACAAATCTTTCTGCATCTGGCGTCGTTCTTCTTTGAAAGCCGCTCGCTTCTTAGATGTTTTCTGCTTGTCCGTTCAATCCTTACTACTGGCGGACCCTCTTTACTAATGTGACGATCGGTCCGAAGTCCGTGCCTCATTCACCTCCTTGCTGCAAATCTTGTTGCATGTCAAGCTGAGATAAAATTCAATCTTACTTGTTCTTTAATCTCTAGTTACCGTTGGGGAAGTTGACCCACTTTTCTCCTCCAATTGTCTCCGGATCTCTGTGTCAAATGACCTGGGCATTTGCGTGCGGCGTCACTCATGAGTTGCAGGCCAGCCCTCATCTAGGGGTGAGCCCGAGGTAGGTGTCCTCGGGGCACGGGAAAGACACGTAATCGCGATCTCACCGTGAACCTGCCATGCTTCAGCCTACCGCTACTAGCACCAGTAGAGATCTCGAATCAATATTTGTGAAGAAGAAAGCTTCGCATCATAACCCCCCTCGGCAACTAAGACTCCTCGAACACTCCAGCGTGGTTCCAGTGGCAGACCATGCTTGAGTAATTTGCTCCCATGAGCTTTCCCTGCTTGCATGATGAAGGAAACAGCCTCAAAAACTGCCTGAGGTAGAACATCCTGTGCCTGCGGCCAACCTTACCCTTAACCTTTCGTGAGGGGGGAGGTTGCAGTTCCATAATGCAGCGCGATACAATCGTACACAGGATGCTCACCCAAAAGAAGAGCAAGGCTGTAGTTTCTTCCGTAGCCCGATCCTCATCTGCAAGAAAAGAGAGAGAAATGATACAATGCATGGTTAGCGTTCGCTTGCACTCAGGTTGATCACTCCACTTGTACCTCAAATACCCAAGGGTGCATCTCATCTTCAAATTTTTAACCTTCTTCCTATTTCCTTCTTCTGTCGATAAAAGCTAGAAGGTCGCTGTGGGTACCTAGTTTTTGTGTGCCTGCATCGTAGTTCCTCCCCCCATAGACACCCTTAAGCTGTAATCTTCCATATCCATCTTGCAGGATAGGCCGGTCCCTTGCCTCGCCGACTCCAAAAACTCCCTGAATACTCCGTTGTAGTCCGTCATCCAAGCTGCCGCAAAGATTGTTTTGACTAGCATTGGACTTGAATCTCTGCCTCAACTCTTCCAGGCGTCCCATCAAGTCATCGAATCACGGCAGAACACAACATCCCATCCTGATTTGTTCACGCTGCCTTAATCTTCCTTCCTCCCGAAGTAGTGCCCGAACCCGCCGCCCCGCCCAAGGACGTTTATCTGGACAGCAATGTTTCTAACTGTCACGACGTGACGAACCGTACATCCCCGTGAAGGAGGAAGATGTGGGTAGTGTAGACTGGATCATTCCTCATTAACAACTGGAAGCATGGCATTCTCCTTTCGTCATAATCACACACCCCCCCCCCCCCCCGGAAAACAAATTGTATCAGAGTGGCTACGTAGTTTGACAGACGCATGGCGCAGTGTCATGAAAGAAGCCACATGTGCCGCCCCGCTCGCTCCTTCGGTACTTGGCTCCTCAGCATTAGTAGTGGGTGAACACTACCGACTGCTGGGATATGCCCATCTCCTATCTTCCCATCTATCCTGCCTGCGTAGCCACACGCGCTGAAATATGTGAATATGATCAAACCCTCCTCCCGCCAAACCTAACTACAGACCTGCGTTCTTCTGTCACTCTTGAGGGCGCCGACGAAAGAATTACAGAACAGCGTATGTCATCCACACACATGGACGGAGGGAGTCACGAAGCGATCCAAACAGGCAAGCCCTGGGGATGTCCGATGTCATCCGATTTCATAGGGCACACCTTCAACTGAACTAGCATCCACCACCGACAATTGTTATGGGCGTCTCTCCACAATAGCATACCTCACAGTGCCGCCGCTGGGAGGTTGCAGATGAAGCAAGCGTGGATGGAGTTGTATCTCTTGTAGATGGCATTAGAAGAGGATGCATTTCCGTAGCAAGTCATGCCACACAATGTGGTAGCAGAGGAAAGGTTACAAATGAAAGGAGTGTGGTGGAGTGTATCGCAAATGAAAGGAGTGTGGTGGAGTGTATCGCCCGAGTGCACACCTTGAGTCTACCGCTGGCTTTTGAAGCAGACGAAACTCCGTAGCAAGTCATGACACACAACTCCAAGCTGTGTGTCAGCCTTCGCTTCCTCATCGCGTCGCAGCATGCACAACATATCGCTGTTCCAAACAGCATGCGATCACTGGAGATGTAGCGGAATACTTGACTGAGTACCTGCCCTACCTCACCACTGACACCAAGAGACCATAGTAGCTTCGGCATTTAGTCAGTCGTCCACAAGCTTCTCCATTGTGCAAGAGCTTCCGTCCAGGTCTGACGTCCCCATAAGAGTAATCGTCAGCATCCACTGTTTCCTAAGATGTCAACTCAAAACAGGACTGGTCCCAATATGTTCCGAATAACAGTAGTTTATGGACATCCCAGAATAAGACGTCTAATCAACTACTGACGAGGATCTTATTGCGTCACCCAAACACCGCAGGTGACTCCCCCCCGGTATCCCAACTAACACCTAACCTCGGCTGTCATACACTCATACATTGCTCCCGTTGATCGTTGAGATAGTGCTATCTCCGTTCTAGATAAACCATGCAGTTCCAAACCGCATGATGTCATCGGAGATTCATCGCAATAATCAGTTCCATACACAAGAAGAAGGCCCGCTACTAGCTTTAGGGCGGTAGTGAGACCCCGAAGAAGATGGACCTTTCATCATCTTGTATACGAAAGCACATGGTAGACTTGTATCAAAGAAGCAGCAAGTAACTGTTTAGTATGCACATGTCCGTCAGCAGCATCTTCCCCCGAAGATAGGTAAGCAGGCGTAGGCAACCCTCTCACTATGTGACCGGGTTGTTGCTTCCGTGGAGGACAGATTGGTAGGGCAACTGCTGAAGAACTCGTTGGCATATGCATAAGACGTATTGGAAGGGTAGCATGCGTAGCAGCACATGTGGCACCGATGGTCCCAGTAGGAAGGACAGAGCCTCGGTCTCCCATCGATACAACATCCATCATCCCGTCCCCTCATCAGTAAAAGATATCTCAGCATATCTTCCACAAAGGATAGTCCGATACAAGCTGTACCTAATATTCAGCTTGGCTAGAGAACCATCCACCAATGACTAACACTCCAGCTCGATGGGGAACTTCCACAGACGATGCCCCCCTAGCGGCATCTGGTCTCCACCAAAATTATGAAATACGTATTTGACTGATTGAAGAACACGTCCGTCTTCTACCACACATCGATCGATACAACATCCATCATCCGTCCCCCATCAGCAAAAGTTGATGGTGGAACACCCCCAGCATAGCAAATTGCTAGAAGGCGTTCACGTCCTTCACCAACCTACCCCCCCGGAAAATAATAATATCCGTAGAGTAGACGTCCCCTGCCCATGCCGATCGAAATCGAGCAGAGAAGAGCTGCTGGAGGGGTCCTACGCGTCAGGAACCCCCCCGGACCAATACGCACCATGTGCGACAACAATATTATACACTCCAACCCACCATCCGCATCATCGTATGAGAGTTGTGAGGGTGGGAGGGGGAAAAAGACATACAAAACCCGTGAACGTTGACTCTCAAAGACGTTCACCAAACTTTAAAAATTTAATAAGCTGCTTGGAAAATGCGTTGTGGAGTCTTGATCGGGTCCTCCTTACTAACCAAATTCCAAGCGTCTATCTCCCATTCAAATGTTCAGTGTTGTCATCGCACCTGCGTGTTGATAAAGCAAAGAGTGACCTCGCAACTCCAGCTACTTTTCACTTTGGTTTGGTACGCCTTTCTCACTCCGTCATTTGAATACAAATCTTTCTGCATCTGGCGTCGTTCTTCTTTGAAAGCCGCTCGCTTCTTAGATGTTTTCTGCTTGTCCGTTCAATCCTTACTACTGGCGGACCCTCTTTACTAATGTGACGATCGCTCCGGACCCCTCGTGACCTCGTCAACATGGGGTCTGAGATCTATATACAGGGAAACTCCGCGAACTATACCCACCTACTCGGCTTATACCCACCCTCGAAATTACAGCCTAGCCAAAGTATTTATACCCACCTCCTCCGGTTTCAACCAGTAGGTGACTTAGTAAGGCGACCAATAGGGGGACAAATAAACGTTAATTTCGTCTTTACATCTACTTCTTTTTGTGTGCAGAACAGATAGAAGCACCGTGCTCTGCACAGCATGGCTTGCACATTTTGGTGGTGCATCTTTTATTTCTATTTTTGGTCAAGCACTTGATACATTTCTCTTGACTCATTGGAGGAGGTGGTTCAAAAGCATTGGCATTGGAGGGTGGACAATTCAACGGACGCTTTCCCGATTTTAAACAAGATCCAACTGCAGAATTGGATCCAGCTCCGAATCTATCAACGCACAACATCATGAAGGTGGTGGTTGCGGAGGGGGCGGGGACTCAGGGGTGAAAACTCAAGTTATACCCACCTAGAGCAGGCTAGCCAAAAATTTTATACCCAGGGGGGGGTATAGTTCGCGGAGTTTCCCTGTACTAAACCTGACGCGCGTGTGCGTGCGTGCGTGTGTGTATATCATGTCCGTTTGTCCGTTAGTTAGTGAGGTAGCCAAAATTTGCTGGCCAAAATTAGCATATCGCCAATTTTGGCGAGGTTGTTTCTTCTCAATTTACACAAAGTAATACGTAGGAATTAGTTCCTAAAAGTCTATTGGCGAGGCATGTGACAGCCAGTCCCAGTGTCACATTTTGAGGTGTATGTAACACGAAGCGGATTGATTGAGTTTGGTAAAAGTGTCACATTCAGGGGGTTGAGTTTGGGAGTGTCACAAATAATTATTATGATCACAGTGAGAGAATAATTATAATACCATGTTACATGTGTAACTAAATATTACATACTGACGCGAAGCGCTAGCCGCGCTTGCGCGGCTAGTTCTTCTAATGTCAGCCCCTCCGATTTTTACACTGATTTTTACACTGATTTTTACACTGATTTCATGATAGGCCTAACAACAAGCAAAGGCCTAACAACAAGCAAGCTTGGATTGCTCGTTGGTTTAGTCACGTCAAGACTTTACTAACAAATTAGGATTCTTTGTTTATTGTGACACATTGATCACTGCTTCTTGAATGTTTTACACTGATTTCATGATAGGCCTAACAACAAGCAAGCTTGCTACAAGCACCACGCCACACGCTGCCAAGAAGGAAGCACATTAAACACTTCAGCAACAGTAAGCAACAGGAACTAAACTTAAGACGCACACACAGCTCAGCTCTTTGAAACGAGTCGCAAGTGTTTCTAAAAGTGAAACATTTTGGCACTACATCCTATTGAAGGTCCCACAGTAGACGTAACGAACTTCCCTTGCATAGGCATAGGTAGACATCGATTTGACGTGAACACTTCACTGCTCAGTTAGATTCTGCAGCCAGGTCCAAAATCGAGAGTGAAAGTGAATTATCCATCGCTCAAAAACAAAAATGCAGCCAACTGATAGCGATGTTCTGTCAGGCCGTGGAGCTTGGTACAATCAACATCCCGGCAATAAGCAATTTCGGAAGATCATCGACAAGCAGAAGGTAAGATATTTTGCACAGTCCCAATATTTTTCTTTCGCCCAATTGCCGAACGTATGAAATGATAGCTGAGTCATAATCTCTATAATCTCCACATTCCACTGTTTTTCCACATAGGATGCCTATAATATGGCTGGCACGAAGAAGCAAAAGATGGACATCTCCAAGGCCATCATTGAAGCCGTCTATTCGAAGGATCCCCCCGGTAGATTTCTCAAAAGGTGTTCTGAAACTGGTCAATGGAAGGAGCTGTCGAACAGAGAAGCAGCCGATAGGGTAGTGCAAGCGATGGCGTATGTCAGTAGAGGAAAGGAGGATTCGAATCGGAGGAGACAAGAACTGCGGCGTTCCCGTCAAAGATCTCAGCAGCAGAGCGTTGATCAATCGGTTCATCTTCAACAAGACCAAGACGAGACAACGAACCTAGTGTTGGATCAAAATAATTCATCTTCTGTGGCACATCATGAGCTTGCTGTCCGGAGGGGAGGGGCACAAGGCACAAGGAATAACACACAATCTGCAACTGATCTGTTTCGTGTGCCTGGAAATTCCAATCTGCAGCAGCAACTTCATCTTCTACAGCAATTGCATCAATCTAGCACTAGCGCAGTTGCCACCCTCCCAACAACTGCATACAATACGTCCAGCAATGAAAGTGCAGATCAGAATGGATTGATCCAGCTACTTCTCCAGATGCAGCAGCAGCAGCAGCAGCAGCAGCAACAACAACAACAACAACAGCAACAGCAACTTCTTCTTCGGCTTCAGCACAATTTGGGTCCCCCGAATAATCCTTTGGGACAGTTACTGCAGCCACAAACTGCACTTGCTGATTTGAATGTTCGGATGACTCATCATCTGCTGAATCAGGCACAACAACAGCAACAACTGCAGCAACCAAATCAGCTTCTCCTCCTCCAGCAACTCTTGAATCAGCAGAATGTGATCCCGTCAGCGTCACTTCCTATGTCAATCTCCACATCTGCCCCATTCTTGAGGGGGCATCAACCTCAGTCAGCTACTAATCTCTTACTGAATCTGCAGCAGCAATCGAATCTTGCACCATCAAATGCACTTTTGCTCAACAACGTGCTGAGCCATTTGCAACGCTAACCAAATCTAAGCGTAGGGATATCCAAGGTGTAAGAGGAATCGTCTAGTATGATTACTCTGTCATGAATTATTCACAGCTCACAAATTCTTCTTCCTTCCATGTTGACCGCGCCTCCTCGGCGAATATCACTTCACGGTAAATCCATGTTGTACATAGACTTCAACAGAAAGCAATCGTTTAGCACTAGCCAACCCATTCATTACTTCCATAGATGCAGTACCAGTACGTGAAGATAGAGGAGTGTGCAAGTAGTGTCTCGTGAATTCCAAATTATGTATTGTAATGAAGAAGAAATCTGAAATCAGTTACTTAGATTGATTGCCACATCAAATATGAAGAAAGACGATCAGACTATGATTGAACCTACAGATATACTGTTACTTCTTTACTGTTGTACTACTAGTCTTTTAGAAAGTAATCTTCAATCCTACACCATTTCGCGTCTTGCGGCTGTCTATGCAGCATATGCCAGACTAAGCAACTTGGGGCATTCAAGATCCAACTGATCCGAAGCTGATTCATCACATTTCTCGTCGAAGTCTCCCAAAAGATCATCCATCAGCAGGAGATCTGAATGACACTCGCAGGATACTCTCGTAAATCGCTTGATGGGAGTGCATCCTGGTAGGCTAGAATGAGACATATCGGGCTCCTCAAACCTGCACGCTGACTTTCGGACAACGGGGATACAAAAGTAGAGGAACGAGTCATCTTGCTTCAGTGATTGGAGGTCTTCTGCAGTCAGGGTACTGATATCAATTTTGATCGGTTCTGGGTTGCAGGCTGCAGTAGCTGTATGCACTGGTACGGACATGGAAGAAGAAGAAGAAGCCGAGGATTGGTCCTTCTTAATCTGTCGTTGTGCATTTTTTGTGAGGATGTGAGTAGTTGTGTGACTTTTAGAGAAGTAAGTTGACAATTTAGCTTGTTAGGCTTGATGGTTGTGGTTGAATAATTTATGCGATGTACAAAATGCTGGTTGCTCTTGCCTTGCTGACAGAATTCCGATTTCCGATTCGCTTGTTTGAGGCCAAAGCGAGAGCTGACAAAGGAATGAGATGAAGTTGTTCAGCTGCTTTGAGGCTCTCTGCTTGCAGCAAATACTTGAATCGAGGCATGCCGGGACGGATGAAGTCTGCACAGAGGAAAGAAAACTCTACTCGTAATGGTGATTTGGCTGAGCGAGGCTAAGGCAAAGTATTGTAAACTGAGAGCTGGTACAATAAAATATGCATGCAAGAGAATTACTCCTACGTGTTTGATATTGTCTGCTGCGTCTAAAGTCAGTGCTAGTATTTTGATAGATAGATTATTTAGTTGCGGCACTCTAGTGCTAGTAGACAAAGGTAAACTTAAACCAGGAGGGGCTCGGGCTGGTCCCGAAGACGCCTGTGGGGCCTGCCCTCGCATAGTTCCCGTGCATAAATCAATAGCCTGCATGCGCGAAAACGAGTTGACCTGATCGTCAAAGGCATTATCAGGAGGTAGTGTTCGTAGAATTACTCCGTTATGAATTATTCACAGCAGCTCACAATTTCTTCTTCTTCCCATATTGACCTCGCCTCCTCGGGGAAACATAACTTCAGTCAATTTAATGCCATCTCGATCTCAGCCTGGTTTATCATCGGTATTTCTGTGTTATCGCTCTTTACATGATTTCATTGCATTAGACTAATCAGGTTTGTGAAGGGGAGAATTAAGAATTTCACGACAAAGAGTCAATCAGCATCAGCATAGTAGCTCCAATCATTTCAACACGGCTGTCATCTCTGTATGTTGATTCATAACTTGGCTGGAACTGGAAGAAGAAGAGCCAGTACTTCTTACCACCTTACGAGCATTGCTAGACTGAGCTTAACTTGCTTCATCCCAACTCGGCTATTGCTATCATCTATTTGCTTCTTGTGCCTTTTCCTTTTCCCAGGGCCTTTTCCAACATCTACTTTTGTTGGCCTGATGAGGCCCATTTAGGACTCAGCCACACATCGTATCTGCGCTGAGTTGATGGCAATGGACAGATCCTAGGTGGATCATTGTAGGATAGTCGCTCCGCGCTCACAAACTACTCTATCCATTATTTGCAAGCACATAGCACTTTACTTCGGTCTTTCTATCGAGCGGGCCGGCGCGCCAAAATATTTTCGTACTTCCACGTAGCACCTCTTGGCTACCTCAATCACTAATAATCACTACGATAAAATTATCATGTAAGCAGAAGAACTAGACCGCCACCATGACATCCGCACGCCTAGCTATCCTACTAATGATCCTACCCTTCACCACCGCACGCCGCGGAGCACTGGTGAGAGATGGTATGTCATCTAAGGCAGCCTACGATAACCCTATGCTCGGTCAAGCCGGCGATATAACAATGGACCCAGACGTCGTCTCAATCACATCACGTTGTGCCAATTGGAAGTTGGATCCTCCAGCCATCGACGAGTGCAACCATAATATTAAAAGTGTCAAGGAATTGTTGGGGAAAGAAGTATGCAACAAGCCATTACGTGTCACCTTCCGCTCTAAAACGCTGTCGGGGGGGAAACGACCCAATTGGATGCGTGCCACGGCTTCCCTTGGAAATTTAGAGAATAATCAAAGTACAACAGTTGTACGTGCCGTATGGACATGTTCCAATGCTGATGCTGATACCAGCATGACATTTGATGAGGTGAACTCATCGTCTGGACGCAACATTAAGAAGGAGATCGGAACGAATGTGTTGGAGGATAGTTATGAAGATTGCTTGAAGAGATTGTATGGAAAATATGTTGAATTAGAGGTCTTATTGCCCAGAAACAGTAAGAAGGGCGGTATACTCGGAGGCCCACCTGCTAGTCTTGTCTATCGTGTACCAATTAGCAAGGGACAAGTTAATCCGTTCGGGATGGTAGCAAAAAGCCGAGCAACTGTGACTCTGTATCCCAAGGGACGGACATTAGCTGCTGCAAACGCGAGTGGCCGGGATGCATCGAGTGCGCCGAGGGATTTGGCTATACCATTAGGACTTACGAATGTACATTTGCCCACGGGGCCGGGGTTGGTGGATCCTAGTTGGGTTAAGGGGAGGAAGGTGTTCTGGAAGGGGCGTTCTGTGGGGTTGGTTTAAGAGCTATTAATAGAAGATTCAGAAACAAAGACTTAGATATTATTTGGCTTATTTCAATAGACAAGAATCCATTAAGGATTGAACGAAGTGGATGAAAGACGCCAAAACATTATTTTCTCTTATGAATTCTCTGTGACCTACTCAACGAAAGTGACTGCAAGAAGGCGAAGTAGTAACATCCATCAACAGACAACAAGAATGCATTGCTGTTTTGTGGAATGAAGGCAGTTGTTAGCTACATAAGAACAGCTGGAACGGCTGCCGTAGAGAGTTATGGAGAAGTACTGCTCTACGTGTTTTGAAGAACAAAGGTAGAAGATAAGCCGACGCGTGGCTCCTCTTCTTCCAGTTCCAGCCAAGTTGTGAGTCAACATACAGAGATGACAGCCGTGTCGAAATGATTGGAGCTATTATGCTGATGCTGATTGACTCTTTGTTGTGAAATTCTTCCCTTCAAAACTGATCAGCCTAATACAATGAAATCATGTAAAGAGCGAAACCAACCATATGAATGCAACAGAAATACCAACAATAAACCAGGCTGAGATGGCATTAGATTGACTCAAGAAAGTAAAGCACGTCTGTAATTACCGATTGAGTCAATGGAGACGATCAAAGGAGATATATACCAAACTACTGGGGTCAGAAAGAAGACTTGTACTTTGCATCTTTTATACCTGCCCAAGTACTCAGTTGTGAAGTATAATATTCAATAACTTACAACCTCCGGCATAATTCTTACTATCTCCACCTATAAACAAACTTCCATGGCACATGGCGTTGGCAATGGCTAGCTAGCTATTGTAACCACTCCATTCAGTCACTAATTGTGGTAGTCAGTTCTTAGAGTTATGTAATCAAGAAGACTCGACCATGATGCCATCATTACTGCCTCACACACAGCACAATCTCCAAACCTAAAAGGATGATATAACTAATAACTACAAATGAATTTGGCTCTCTCTTAACAGATTTAGAGTAACCCGAAACGAAGTGTCCATTCATTCATGCCAATTAAATGATTTCATGTATTACCAACGAAAGTGTTCAGTCACATAATTGGGCATAACTTTCTTTCCATACGCATACGTAAACTCATTCCCATTGAATCCAGCAATAACACCCTCAGCTGACAATTTACTCACATCCTCCGCATGAATACCATCCTGCACCACCCACAACGATCCCACACCCGCATTCGTGGCACCAGTCACATCTGTTTCCAACGCATCACCAATCATAATAGCTCTACTTGCATCACTATCTTGAAGTGCGATATCAAACACTTCTTGGAATGGTTTGCCAATCCTCTTGACATAATCACGAGCCAGTTCTTCCGTCATGTCACCCACGGGAGCACAGTGTGTCGTCCAAATGAATCTTTCATATGTATCACCAATCGCACCGGGCATGGGTGGTAATCCTTCATCGGGACGGACCTTATCCGGATTGGATACCAACATGGGCAATTTCTTTTCGGCGGCTACCATCATACTTTGCTCCATGACCCTCCAGTATTCCATTTCGTCATCGTTCTTATGAACTACCGTGGATCCATTATTGATTGTAAATGTCCCCCGTGCTAAAATCAAATCAGCTTCTTCGATGGAAGTTAGTGTCCATCCCGCCGAGGTACAGTAGGATTCATCTTCATCGCCACTTCCAAATACGAAAACGTTGGTACTCTTTCGTTCCACAAGATTGGTAAGAGTGTCCCAGTTTTGACAGCCAAGAGTGTGCGCATTGTTTTGGAGGAGAGCGTGGGATACGTCTCCGGAGGTTATGATGTTGTCAAAGTCATTGATGTCAAAGCCAACTGTCTTGACATATCACATGTGTTAAATTTTGTTTGAAGTAGACAGTAGATTGCAAAATGAGCCAACTCAATATGTAAGCAGCAAGCGATAACACAAGCAGCAATACAGACACAATGAGCAATACTTACGCTTCGTCAACATTTTATGACTATTCTCCCTCCTCTTACTCGAATTACTCAAAATAATCATCTTTTTCCCCACGCGTTTCAATTCCTTCACTGCCTCTAAAACACCTTCATATGGCTCACTACCGTTATGCATGACGCCCCACATATCCAATAAAAATGTGTCATATTGATCTAAAATCTCTTGTGAGGATAGGCTGCTAATAGGTATGGACGATGCGCTTGTTTCGGCTTCGTTGGTGGAGTGAATGGCCATTGTTGCTGTTGCTCTTCCTCCACGTTGCGATATTGAAAGGGCGGGATGTTGTGATTGGAATGCTGAAACGCTCCCTGACAAGAGTGTTAGTGAGGACGAGAGGAGGTGAGCGTAGGTGGTGAGTTTAGTCATTATGTTGACGAGAGCTTTATTAGTCTTGTGCACCCGTTTGCTTGTCATTGATTTGATTCAACTGTCATGTCGAGGTAAGTTGTTGTTGAGTGCCGATGACGTCATTTTTTGTGCTTTTTGCTTTGCTCCATGCTCATATTCCATGATTGCCAAACATTTCCTACATTTCCTACACATAGATCATGTACCTCGTTACGACGCTGATAGCACTCTTATTAGAACTGTCAAATGAATTTGAGCTGGCTGTTCCTGCTAGACCATCGTACGTGCACATTGACAATGTGTCACAGCAGTATCCAGTAACTCTGTTAAATGTGAGTTCTATCCATTATCAGCAATATCATGATATGATAACATCATGCACTAATTACCGGACGAACAATGTTGCTACAAACAGAAACTCTTCTCAAGTGTGCCAAAGCGAGAGTATGCCATCAAAGATGTCAACTTGACATTTGGCCAGAAGAACAAGGATGATGGAGTGGTACTCTTAGTTGGAAGATCGGCCTCTGGTACGTAATTAGTTGTATTGTACACAACATCAACCCCCTCTTCCTCAGAAGATACTTCTATTCACAATATGCGATCTATTCACATTTCAGGTAAATCGACACTTTTGCGTCTGATTGCAGGGATGGAACTGCCCACACAAGGATGTGTATCGATCAATGGGCACAAAATAACGCAACTACATGATGGAGAAGCGAAAGGGCAAAGAATGCCGAATTGGATAAAAGTGGGTAAAGTACCACCAACTAGTGAGAAGAAATCACTACCTGTAATTTTGGATGGAAAGCCTGATTTTGACGATTCCCTCACAGTGCTGGAGCGGATTATGGAAATGAGACCTGACGATAACATGGCACAATCTGAACATCTAGCAAACGACTTTGCCAATCTACTTGGTCTCGATGGACAGTGCTCGTTATTTCCAAGCCAATTGTCTCCGTCGGAGCAGTACTTGTTTAGCATTGCCTGTGCATGCATGGTCAGTGTCGCACCAGCAGCAACCAAAGAGCGCAACGATGATGATGACAATGGCATACCATATCCAATACTACTGCTCGATGAGTTGTTTGATACCGAGGTTCCTAGCACTGTGGAAAAATGCAGCAAAGGGATAACAAATCTGATTGAGTGTGGTGGAGTTGTCGTCTCGGCAACTCATCGTCCAAACTACTTCAAAGGTATGTCAAAACGAGTTGTTACATTGAGCGGTGGGAAAGTGCTCACTGATATTACAACGTCATGATAAAACTGTGGTAAGATATGAAGCGCTTCTACTATTCTATTAATTGACCAATGAACGAGTTCAAGGTAAACAGGATGAACAATGCATACCAACCGAAAAGTACATAACTGTATCTCTTTGGAACTCGCCACTGGCATGACATCCCACAGAGTGAGATTGCGAGACAGTTGATTATAATGAACGTGAATCCGATACGTATACTTGTATTCAACGTTACTGGTGAAATTACGGGAGTGTCGAGCTTTTGTTGTAAAGCAAGAAAGCCACAACCAACACCTACTAGTAGATTGAAAGCAGGACCGGCAAACACTGCAGTCGTAGCCATGTTTGGTAGCTGCAACATTCAGAGGGCGGAGAAAGGAAATCAAGAGTTGAGTGATGGTTAAAGTACGCAACATAATATATGGAAGTCTAACAATGAATAAACTCACCCCATTCTTTGCAAGGGCGAGATTACTTGACAAATCACCCATCGAGTTACCAATTGCCAGCACGGTCATCCCTAAAATACCTGGAGGGATCCGTAGGAATGTACCAAAGAATTGTAGCAAATCAACTAGGGCACTGCCAATACTATCTATCCAAGTGGCAGCAATTAAAAATCCGTACAGTGATAGAGGTATGCAAGCAACAAGAGGCATCTTGTTTTCGTCAGCGTATCGAACGACTGCCAACGCTATTATCGATGCCACCAATATGAATGAAACTGCTGAAACTGTGAAGAAGTCCTTTTCCCGATAATATAATATCCACAATGGTGAGCATGCAGTTGATAAAGCAACTATAGGTCGACAGTAATGATCTTCAACGGGTAGCGGAATCGTCAGCACCCGAGCAATGCTAAACGGCAGCTCCAACCCTATCACAATCTTTTCCAACGTAGAAGTATTGTTTTTGAAAGAATTCTCTATAAAGTGATGAGACTGATACACGAGCTCTTCGTATGCATCAACCAATAGCTCGAAGGACCAACTTCTGTCTTTCAAAGCAACCGAGGACGTATCTGATGGAGGCGGCGAGGGTAGATTGCTGTGTCGAGGGGTTTCCACCTGATCCAATATAGTTTCATTAACTATTACAGATTCTTCTGGAGGAGAATGTGTCGAAGAATAATCTAGTGTTGGAGGAGAAACTGATCGAATTAGAGGATGGCGAATATCGAGAATCCTGTTATATATCGTGCCCACCTCCGAGTCTTTGCTTTCGTCGGTTAACGTGCTGTTTGATCCGATGTGCCTCACGCTTGCCGGGTCGTAATTGGACATTAGCATGGCAAATCTATCGGTGACGGACAGCCGCGGCAGGGGGATTTGTCTGTCAAACGATGTTGAACCCGAGAGTGTAATATCAGGTACCGTGTCATCGTCCCGATCAACAGCGACCTCTTCCTCATCGGCATAGTTTGGCAAATTTGATGCGGACATGATCGGTGTTAACTCATCTGTGCTCTCTCCCAGGTTAGAATCGTCACCTCTCATTGCATCATACAGTTCACTTAATCTTAAAGCCTTCAATACGCTGATACTCTTCCTCCGTTCCTTCGCTTCCAAATTAATCCTTTCCATGGTAACCTTTTTGTGGAACACGTCAGCACATAATACAATGCCGACATAAACAACATAAATTCCCAGTAATCCCCAAGCATCCGCCTGAGTGACTCGTTTCGATTCCAGCATGTGCCATACATACCCCACTGATAAAGCATACATTGACACATCACGTAAAAATGCGACACGACATTGTATGCCCGAGCATTCATTGACAAGGAGGCCACACACAATGGTGCCAACGAACATTCCTCCACCTATAAGGTCACCTAGACTCATTGTCCATCCTTGTGTTTCTATATTATCAGCAGCATTTACTGCAGCAAAACCATCGGCCTCTTTCTCATTCCACAATAAAATAGCATTCACCGTACTCCCCAAATCAGGACTGCCATTCCCCAGAGCTAATAAAGTCGCACCCGCAAAGCGTGGTGGCAGACCTAATTCAAAGCTAAACGTTTCTAATGCTGGTGAGAAGTAATTGTCTGCAGTGGTAGCAAGGAGACGGAAAAGAAGTAGGAGATAGAGCAGAAGCGGTGGAAAGAGGAGTATCACGAGAAGTGCTGTTGATATTGATGATATTTTTGTTGATGATTGAGACGACGATGCAGAGGCGGTTGTTGAGTTTGACATGACATTCATTCCAGTGACATTGTTGAAAATGGAGTCATCCAACCCGTGACATAGCAATAATGGTAATAATATTCTAGATGGCCATCCGCTACCTTTGCAAGTTTTTGCGTAGTGACATAATAATGCACTTTGGTTGCTGCTTCGTTTACTATCATCTTTGCTTTCTTTACCGGTTTGAGACGCAATTAAGAAAATGTCTGCACAATCAATATCGATGTCTATGCTTCGTTCCAATTTTTTATCATAATTTGCTTTGTTGAAAATAAGTGATCTTCTTTCTTGATCTGCTACCCACAGGGTAAATGTAAATTTGTAATTCAATTGACACGCCGCAGCCAAGAATGTTAGGAAGGCCAAACTGGCGATGCACCCACAAATTGAGAATTTGGATGCAAATTGTGACTGGTCGCGACAGCCGCTGTTGAAGTTTCCTGCTGCATTTGTGGCATGCTTTCTTGTAGGCATTGCTATTTGTCGAGTAATTTTCATGCTTTGGCACAATGAGTATGTTGGTCGCCAACTACAGTTACGTCCGAAGTTGAAAAATATTGTATCATCACTTTCAAATCATAAGAACTTAACGATGCATGCTGTGCTTGCGATGAGGATGTAGCCTACATATGTAGGAGGGGTGGCCTCGTACGTAGAACCATACTAATTCCGCTAAGTAACCAAGTTGTCAGCCACGAGACATCGGACAGTTACTCCTGTAACCATTTTTGCTAATAGTGTGGCAGCCACGAGACATCTGAGAGTTACACATGTAACGATTTGGCTGACAAGTTTCCCGAGCCACCACACTCTAGCGCCCAGTGATGATACGATGATGAGGGGGACTGTTATTATTTCGGATGATGGTGATTATGTTGCGCAGCAGATGTGGGAAACTGTGTCGAAAATTATTACATTCTCATCCAAATACATGAGGAAGTTGTTTGATGTACTTGGTGTATTAAACAATGAAATATCACCCTTCTGTAGATCATTCTCTTCCCGTATTGATCTGAGAGATGAACTAATCCGCTACCTTCCCCGCACATTTACTTACGAAGATGTTCAGGGGAATGCTGACAATTCGGCTGGAGCGATGCAAGATGACGACAATGATGAAGGTAAGGATGATTTTGCTGAGCTGATAGAAGATCGCATTAAGCGCTTCGGTGAAGAAATGACGAAGGCTAATGACAGTGGGAAGAAGGGAAAGGATGATAATGATATTATTGTACTGGGGGGTGATGATGAATTGACAGCTGAGGATCAAACGCCCTTCACTTCTACAATCGCAGGTTCAAAGAGCCACGCAGAAAAGTTGATGTCGAGCTTCCGCAGTATGATTGTTTCCACTTCAATAGAAGAGTTGCAGGATTGTGTACTGACTGCAAGTGCAAGCCTTGCTTGCACAGAACATGTTATGGGTTCTACAAGCAAAGAAAGGAAAGTGAAATCATTGGTGCAGCGTTGGATAGCTTCTCCGCCCGAACGTATTAAATCAAATGAAGATGGTGAAGTAGTTGCTGAGGATATTCTCATCGAGAGGGATGTTGTTATTATTGCAAACGTGAAGATTGGAAATGGAGCAAACGCTACTACGGTGCAACGACCATTTCGTGTCATGGTGATTCATGATAAACATTACAACAAGTGGATGATAAGTCAATCGTCTAGTAAGAAGTGGGGGAAAGAAGCAAAGCCATACAAGGTAGACATTCGAATGCTCCGGAAGAATGAAGTTGGTGAGTATGAAGATGTCGAATTATATGATGCAGATTACAACAAGGAAGAGGTTGCAAAGCGTATTGGAGAGAATTTGATTCTCGATGTAGTTGGAAAGTTGCATGTAATTGGTTGAGTTCATTAATAATGGGGTTATTTCATGTTAGACTTTTCGTAGAGGTTCAGCCTCCCTACCCATGTAACCCGATGTTACAGATCCTAGTACAAGTTTACGTAGGAATTAAATTCCTACGTCATCAGCGAGGAAGCCAGCAGTTACACATGTAACGATTTCGCGGACAGGTTGAGGCCACCCCTCCTGCCTACATCATACTACGTACGGTTTTTTGTGCGTAGTTCTACCCGCGGTAGGAAATGGCGGGAAGGGCTAAACCTGGTTAAGAAAGAGTAAATAAGTACGTAATACTCTAGCTAATATACGCGTAGACCAGATACCACCAGCAGATCTTGACCATGTCTACCATGGTGTCCACTGCAATAGCAGCCTACGCACAACACAGGATGCTTCTATATCCAGAACCAATGATCGCCGACATCAGCAGATATCATGGGCGTGCTATTACTATGATTTCAACTGATACTTTGCCCTCGATGGCGTGATATTCCCGCTACTTTAGAGTTGAAACGTGCTGGAAGGAAGGTAAATCTTTGAATAGTGAACTGCATATATTGCACTGTGCCTTATTGTATTTGATATAATTGTGATCGATTCGATGGGCGATTATGAGATATGATAATCAAATGAGCGTTGTTTCAGCGCAGTAAACAAATTTCACATTTATCCCCCACCAGTAGATATCATTCAGAATTCACTCCACTGCATGATTACGGGGTACTTCCCACTCAGTACTTCCCACTGCCCCTCACTTCGCACTATTTCCGCCACTATCAAATATTTAAACATGAAACAACACTAATCTTCTCCATATTTGCAGAAATAATAAGTGAAGTTGTGAGTTGCCATTCTGAAAACGACGTGTTGACGCATCATAACATCGATAGTTGTGCCCATTCCACAAGCCGGAATGAATTATCCATAATACTTTATTGTTCACTTCTGCTGCCTGCTGTACCGTGTGTTGGCTATCCAAATCATTTGATTTGTCGATCATCGACGATTAAATGCAACTGAGCGGCGATTATCGAATTCAGCATGTATACAAACCCCAACAGAAGGAATACCGGCGCCGCAACGTTCCCTTGTGGTGACGACGACCGAAAAAGATGATGGCCGGTGCCATGCTACCGCGCAAAAAAAATGCGAATGGGAAAAAAATGCGAATACAGTGAGGTCGCGATTGTTGCATGGTTTCTGTGAGTTGCATGGTCGCAGTTGCTGCATTACTCGGAAGGCTGTCATGGTCCTGTCCGTCGTCCGTTATTTACTAGTAATACTGCATACTTGTACTTTTCAAAGTTGCATGGTTGGAGACAGGGCGCAGTTCCTGCATGATAAGCTGGCCCTCGCCTGTTGGGTACCATGCAACAATCGCGACCTCACTGTAGTAACAAACACTAACAAAAAGCAGCAAACAACCATGTCAGTACCTCCACTATAGCAGGCACAAAAATAGACCTTCGACAAAAACGGCGATTGAGGATGCCAAACTGAAGTCTATCCGAATATGATTATTCCTTAATTGAACAATTTATATCTATTACTAGTGGATAGTGGAGATAACATAGTAGCGATTTCGTCATTTTTACCATGTAAAAATCACTAACAAAAATCGCCTCCTGACGCCACATGTCCAATGTTGCGCAACTACTGCATGGCGAATATAGTAGTTGAAATGCTGACCAGTGGCTCTATAGAAAGCTAATAATATGGGCTGTCATATAATGGCTGGTTGATGGTGTTACAATCCTACCATGACTCTTTATCAGGCTGTGGAGTAGGTTTGTTGACATGGTTGTTGGGAGTGAGTAGTTTTGTGGGGAGTTTTGTGTGAGGTTCGCTAGTAAAAATGGTGGATTCACGAGTTCCAACTCGGGACCTAAATGCGAACGCATTTTTTTCGGGCGGTAGCATGTGCGTGATGAGGCTGTGATGAGGCCACACCACAATAGGGCAAGAACCGTTAAGACAGAAAAGACGTTTTTAAGAACCTCTTTAAAAACCGTTCAGACAGAGATACAAGTTTGGTCATTCTCCCTCTGATCGTGAATGTTGTCCTCTTGAGATATGTATTATATATGTAAATACATATGTAACACAGATCAGCCTCGTGAAACAGAAGACCATCTTCTATCACGAATCAATTATGTATTGTACATCCGATGACATGCAACAGTGCCTCTCGGTGGCGAATAAGTTGGAAGCATGCGGTCTCAAGCCGAATCCTACCATACTTATGAAGAAGCGGGAACGAACAAGATTTAGGAATGAACGCGATGTCAAAAGTTAACCGTAGTCCAATTTTCACCTCCATTTGGAGGTAAAAATCGATTTTGCCTCCAACCGCGCTCTCCCTCAAAATTTTTTGCTCCCATTTGGAGGTGAAAATCGTCTCGGCGGAGTGCAGCCATTACTACACCAATACTACGCCGATCTCCTCCGTTCAAAGGCCAATATTATTCCATTTGGTTAGTTTAGAGTGCATCTGCAACTTGGGTTGGTCACAATCCATCCACTCGCCGAGATAGTAGGGGTGTCAAATCAGTTGCATCGGTGTCGGTGGGCGGCTGACGAGGCGATTTTGAATCAAAAATCACACATCTCACAAAAAGCATCCCCACCATGACGCATCACATGGCATTATTGGCCATGAATGAACAATAGCAACAACTCCAACACACTATGTGCCCCAAAATTTTGTGCTGAATCCATTTTTGAGGTCGGCGGGGCCTGAATATCAACGGATGCGGCAGTATAACGACGTGAACACAATACATGTAAAATCAACACATTCGACATCACCAGAACCGGCCTCATATATTCACACCGACGCAAATACGACGCCACCACGCAATAACAATCGATACTATATACCTATACCGAAGTCATGGTGACTTGGTGGTCGCTGCATTGCACAGAGAATTTAGAGCATCACGTATTCGCTGCGCAGCGGCATGTGTATGGAGAGCATGCCGATCACCAACTTGGCCGCTGTGTGTGGGGCAACAATCGATGCAATGGAGTCATCAAACGTCACCTCTCGTCCCTGCCATATAGTAAGTGGCAAATGGTGTGATATTCCTGGTTTATAATGCGATAGACCTTCCCCAAACACTATGTTAAGGAATTGAGTTCATAACAATCAAAAATAGGGCACATCATAATAAAATAGAGAGGAATTAATCATTTTAAGTAGCTCAAGATCACCCAAAACCATCATGTATATGTGTTGAGTGAATTGGATGGGTATTATTCTGTGTATCATTCCTGACATGGCCAAAGTAGAGGTGAATTGATTGTAATATGATGATTTTATGCACTTAATGATGCGTATTATTTCTCTTCACAGACGATGATATCAAACAATCCCCGTTAGGAACACCTAGCCGATGGTATTAACTTCGGGATATTAATCACAGCATAGGTGTATTCGTTTCGTGTGTGGCGTTGGGGGTGTAGGAGCAGAGGTCATCATGGAGAGCATCCTTTTGAGCTCAGAATTGGAGGCGGGAGGGAAAACGGCGAGAGTGAAGGGGCCTCTGTAGAATATTGACGTAGGAATCAATTCATTTTTTTCACCTCCATTTGGGAGCAAAAAATCAGCCAATTTTGTTGAAGTCAAAAACACGTCGATCATGATCATGCCATGCCCTACCAAAGGCACTTATGGCACTGTAGTGGCCAAATATGAACTCAAACATTTTAGGCGATGGTATTAGCCAAAATTTGATGTGCCGGCACGAGCTATAAGTCCACTGGAACCCTCCTACTAATGTGCTGAAAAGTGCTATTTTTGCTCCCATTTTCACCTCCATTTTGGGCTGGACTACGGTTAATAATTAAGAAAGAACTCCCGCCCAGGAAATACTCTACCTTCAATTAAATTGCCGAAATTAGACTTGAGTTCTTCTAAACCCTTGGCCAGCTCTGAGATTTTGTATATGAACCTGTCTTCTGGAAATGTCCGAGTAAGATTTTGCAAATACCGGTTTAACTAAACTTGAAAAACCACGACTAGCTGAGTGCCACAGATTCTGAATCCACCACTCAAATGCAGTGTGGCAGAATCCAATACTACATAGGGTCTTCTGTCATAAATGGGAGTCCTCTTCAGAGGGACTCTGCATATATTGTTATAGGTACATATATTGGTTTGTTCGTGAGTCTTGATGTGTGTTTGACTTTCTTCAACAATGCGCATAGGAATTATTAGTAGGTATATACTAAAACGGTAATGACAAAAAATATAGAAGCTGCTTTTTTTGTAGTACGCACGGGGTAGACCCTATTTACTCGTGCGCCCAGTCTAGACGATAGGTTGATGCGTGACTTGACTTGGCCGAATTGAGTACTCATGGGGGCATACTTATTAATTCCTACTGTAGATCGACACGGCCATCTTCAGATATACTTAGGCCTTAGGAAATCAAATACTCCTACTTGATTGTGCGTGTTCAACTATTGTCGCATCGGCCTGCTAAAGAAGGGCTACTTACTTGTAGCTTGTAGGTAGTGCAATCGAAGGTGGATGAGATCGTGTACATCAAAGGATTTACTTACCCTTGAGAAGGCTTGCATTCGGGACCCGATGAGTCTTTTGGCCTGCCAAGTTTTTGACAATAACCTTGGCCTAACCTGAACTTCAGTACTTCCTTCGGAGCACGATAAATCGGCCTCCCAAAATTTTTTTGAAAGCTAGGCCTGTACTCCACACGTAAACTGTCTAATAAAATAAAAAATTATTTAGAATATGTTTTTGACCTCCAGTGTGGCTGATTCAAATTTCAAATCTGCACTTGTCAAAAAGACGATGACAACAAACCGTTATGTACTACAGCCGAAACATGCTGCCTCTACGCTCTTTCATCGATACCATCCGTAGTGACCGTCGGCGCCCTTCTGACGATCTAAGGGGAGAGGAGATACAATTGCCCTGATAGTGAAGGGGGGACTGGCTATGTCTCCCGTGTCCATACTGATGGAACATTTGACATCAACCTCACCGTTGGCGGCCGCCTTGAAAAAAACGTTCATCCACGGCGTATCCAGAGTAGTAATCCTCTTGTCACCTCCGCACGTCGTCGGGGAAATATTAATGATGATGCTGCAACAGGACCATCTCTACTGTCTCACAATTATATTCGGCCTCAGGGTGAGCGGCTACCATCTCCAAATAATACAGTTGGTGCCGATGCAACGACCGTTGCTGCAAACGATAGCAACTTTTCATTACTGACAACTTATCAAGTCATCCAACAATGTTCTGGTTGGGACCCAAAATACAGCAACAAACCACACCCACTTATTTCTATGTTGGAGTGGGGCAAGAAAAAGCAACCGTGTGGTTGGGCGAGATGGCATGACGCTCGTTTGCGGGATAACGGCACCAAACGTGATGTGTCAGGACAACTCACCGCAGATCAGAATTTTATTCCTTGGTTATCCGGAGGCACAATAAAGTTGTTCCATTTTTCGGATGTGCTCCTGTTTTCCACCGCATTCACCACAAAAACAACACTGATAAGTTGCTTGTCATTTGTGTTGTTGGCTTCGCACCGACAAATAATGACATGAGGAGCGGTGGCACAGGGCACAAGATCTTGATGACTCGATGCGGCGGGATGGTAAAAGCACAGAAGGACTCGTACAAGCGTGTGTACAATGAGGATGGGACGTACAATTATCCACATATTGCAGAGAATATGCTTCGCAAGAAAGGAGAGTACTACTTTGAAAACTGGGAGATCTGTGGAAGTCGGAGTGAGAAGGGTGGAGAGAAGAAGTTTAATTTGGCGGAATGGGTACGGAATGAATACACGCCGGCGTTGCATGAGCTTGCTCAGAAGATTGAAGTGGAGACTGGAAAAAGAGTCGTGATCAGAGATGGATGGGACAATGCAACACCACACGTGGAGAAGGGACTTCGGACGGAGATCAAACAGAGAAACGATGAAAGGGGGTGGCTATGGAAAGTGCAGCCGCCGAACAGTCCTCTTACAAATGCGTGCGATGCTGGCCTCTTCCCCTCTCTCGCAAAGATTGTCACTGCTATGCAAGGACTCAACAACCGCGGCCTTTACTTGCCAACTGAAAAGCTATGGGAACTACTTCAGAAAGGTTGGGATCAGTATCCAGTGGAGAAGATCGCTCGGTTGTTCATCCATCAGACGCAAATAGCGGCAGCTATCCTTGAGTGCAATGGAGGAGACGACTTTGTTAAGGAGAAGAATGGACTGAGCTATGGTGTCAGGAAGGTAACCCAGCCACTGATGGAAGATGATGAAAATTACACGCCCAATCTGGCGACAATGGAAGCTCCAAGTCGGAAGGTGGTCGGTGTCAAGGTGTGCGAGGTGATTGAAGGAGTCGATATAGACAAGATGCAGAAGCTAAAGTACGATCTTCCAAATGTTGATGATTACGACATCAGTGAATATCTTGACTTTGATGAGCTACAAATCATTGCAGGTGACGTTGATGACACAGACTACGACAACTTCACCGATGAAGAGAAGGAGAGGTACAACAAGTTTGGTAAGGCTTTTGAAGACATGAGTGCAATTGAGTATCCGACCAATGACGAATAATTCTATACACGGAAAAATAGGAATAAATAAATAATCGATATAGATTTACGAAGAAATCACATCTATTATC
Source organism: Skeletonema tropicum (assembly GCA_037178625.1). Lineage (NCBI taxonomy): Eukaryota > Bacillariophyta > Thalassiosirophyceae > Thalassiosirales > Thalassiosiraceae > Skeletonema > Skeletonema tropicum. Next base: position 1,591,272 of record CM074132.1, on the reverse strand, counting down.
ATCGTGTATCTGAACTCTGAAGGAGTAATCAGAAGTAGAGGCACTTCATCGGTCAGCGCTGCACGCACAAAGTTATGCGAATTAAGGAGGCAAAAACTTTATTTCATAAACCGACAACACAATATGCTCTGCTGCTGTAGTCCGCTGACAGAAGGTACCTTTGGTTTGGAGTCGGCAACAACTCTGGGGCTGTCAATGAAGGCCCTATTGGGCCTGTCGATCATGGTGAGTACAGCGAGGTGCCGGGTGCTGATGGAGGAGTTCTCATCCACACTCAAGGCCTCGTCAGTTTAAAATACATGTTTTTTAAGTTAGTATGGAAAATATGTGACCTACAGTGAACATGCGCGCCTAGCTTTAAATTTTTTTTTGGGAAGCCGATTTATCCCGCACCGAAGTAAGTACGAATTTTGGTGTAGGAATAGGTCCTCATCAAAGGGTTAACCTGAATATATATGTAACAGAAATTTTAAAGTATGTCTGGTGTGCCCCTCAGCAGAGGAACCTTGAATAAAGAAAAGAGACGGAGAGTTTGTCAAAGTCTCCACCCGCGGGACTTAATCAGACATTTGGCCTGCCAAGTTTTTGACAATAACCTTGGCCTAACCTTAACTTCAGTACGAATTTTTGTGTAGGAATAGATCCTCCTCAAAGGGGTTAACCTTGTATATACTTTGAGAAAAATGGAAGAGACGGAGAGCTGTCTAATTTACTGGTGGTGACACGATCCACCACTCAAACCACCTTTAAGCCTCGTTTCCCTCCACAAAATGTTTCATGAAGTATCGTAGCAAGGAAGCGCCCTGCTCAACAGTGTATGTTCATTCATACTTATCACAACTGGAAGACTCTTTTGCGAAGCAGAAACAAGTTATATCACGAGTATTGCAAACAATGTTGATCTTTATCCTTCTTTAGCTTTAGTTAAGCACGCACCCAAGAGAGTAAGAATCATCAAACCGAATCATAATCATCATAGAAGCGAATCATCGTAGAATCATCATAAAAGCACATATTTCGGCCGCACCAAACTCGAAAACACCAAAACACAACCCTAATCATGCCTGATTGGAATCGCTATAATGACATCCGCCTCTGGGAACTCAACGAGAACTCCACCCGATTTGACCAGGCCTCCGCCGCACCCAGCGATGACGAACTCTACATACAGTGGATAGGCACTGCCACCATTGCCGGCGTCGTTTCCTTCTTCTCTTTTCTACTCTTGGTGTCCATATTACGAGTGAAGGAGGTTCGGAATAAGTCGTTCAATTGCTATATATTGGCGGTGGTGTTTCCGGACTTTCAATTTTCACTCTCGTGCTCGATAACATGTGCGATGAATGCTGTCTATGGTCATTATGTAGGGGAGTCCATGTGTGGTTGGCAGACTTGGTATGGTGAGTTCAACCTGATCACAACATCATGATCACAACAAGTTTTCACAGTTTTACTAACTCTTTATTCTCTCTCTGACATCTCGCAGCCGTATTTGGATTTGCCGGCAATTGTTGGATGAATGCAGTGATATCTCATCAACTGTTTACCATGTTGAAGGTGTCACATACTAGTGGGAGGTACCAAGCTCCGACGATTAGACACGTGGGGAAGCAGACGTTGATTGTGTATACTTACTCCGCACTTCTAGCGAGTGTATGCACGTGGGACGTTTTTGGGTTACCCTACAGAGCAGGCATCTATCAGGGGTATGCCTGCCTTGTCAAGGATTATGACGATGCGTCCACCATCTTCTTTTGGTTGGGATTCCTACCATTGTGTGTCTTTATCCCAATGGTTTACGTCATATCGTGCATCGTTCGGGTATACCGTGGTGGGATGCTGCCCCCTCCGGGTCAACGTTCCACATTATACATGTACTTCTCGCTGATCTTTGTCTTCGTATTCATGTGGCTTCCATTCATCCTCATCACCTTTGTTTGGGGGCCAGCCAGCCCAGGGGTAGATTCGACTTGGGTGTTATGGATTGGTGCCCAATTTTCCCATCTTCAGGGATTGGCAACGGTGTGGACAATCCTATTCAAGTTGGATATACGATCTGCCTTTGTGGGGACGATATCTTGCGGCAAAATGAAATTAGAGCCAAGACCGAACACGGTGGCACGATCTCGATCATCGGGAGGGACAAGCAACACGGGGAGATCGACAGAACGAACGAGAAATATTTCAGGATCAATTCAACTTCAATCGATGGTGTCACATCCATCAAACACAGAGTCACCTGAAAATAGACCGGCTGCAGCCTTAGAGTCAATTAATGAGATATTGGGAACTCACGTTGAACCTAGAGAGCCCCCCAGAGATCCCGGGGGAGAAGATAAAGCAAACGCTGCAGATAAGGAAGATGGTTTGTTTGCCAGCGAAAAGAGGCTAGGGAGTGAAGATGAGGTCATTTCGAGCATTTACGGTCCTCTTGCTCTACAAGTGCAACGACATGAAACCAGCTCGGACGAAGAAATGGGCACGACTAATCCCGCCAGTAGCAGTAGCAGCAGCTCGAGACCGTCTATTGCATCATCGATCGGAAGCTCGAGACAGTCGATTGCATCATCGGTGGTATCCTTCGTCGAAAGCGATCTAAGCATGATTGCTGATTGTCTTCCTAATCCTCAGGAAATGCAACGGATGGTGTATGAAGACGCCGTTACTTTGGGGGTTGGGGGCGATGATCTCATCAAAATACCAGCCGATGAAGAAGGGGGGGCCATCCCCGTCAGTAGCAGCGATCACGCTCTTTCTCCGAACACTTTTGGAGACGATGAGTTCAATATGATGCAACGGGTGATGTATGAAGACGCAGTGACTTTAGGAATTGGAGGAAAAGACTTCGTTCAACCCCTCTCTAGTGCCAACTATGATGAAAACAGAATAGTAGGGACTCCCTCAAGAGACACCTTTATAGAAAATGATCCTCATGTGATTGCTGATTCTCCTCCCTCATCTATACAAGATGCCGAAGTTTCAAGAGGTTTACAATGGGGCGAAGAGAGTTCCCATTCTTCCCATGACAACGGTTCTATTGGCGTATCTCCTGATGACTTCTTCCTCGACATGATTGCCAAGATTCCCGACGTTCCGACACCATCACAACAGATGCTCTTCGAAGGCGCAGGAGTCTTGCAAATTGACTGCAGCGTACTTATCAATGAAGATCAATGAAGAAGAGCTTCGAAGTAAACAGAAGTATCGTATACAATTGTCATAGTGGCGCAAAAGGTGATTATCACGAATGGCAATACACATGATTGTTTTAGTAGTATGTACTAATAGCAAAGGCAAATACTCCCGATTTTTCATTTCACTTCCTGTTTGTTGTCGTCACAATTGCCGAATGTCATAACTCTTTCCTGATAACAATGGATACTTCGCTAGAACTTCCTTGTCCTCATAAGAGGTAGAAACAAGATACTGGTTGAGTTTACAGCTTTTCACACAGTCCGTCAGAAGGTTGGCCCCACCACTTGTTGGCAATCATTCCATCTCTCTGATCATGCATGAAGGATTTGCATTTATTCAATTATTCAGTCTTCTGAATAAAAGTCTATCTCGCTCTTACTTGCCTCTGCGATCTGCGAAGTGGAAAGGAGTCCAGTATGTAGATAAAAATGTGTACAGGTAATGTGTACTAATGTAGGAATCAATACGCAAAGAAGTCAAATGTGACCCGAATCTAGTTTTTTGAACTAGCTCCAGCCAGCTATAGCCCGGGTTCACCTGCCGGCTTCAGGATTCTTGCTTACGCTAAAGTCCTAAAGTCTCATAAATACCGGGCAGAAGGGCGGGCCCTCTAATTGAAAGTTACATGGGCAGGTAATACCTCACTTACTATTGTTTTCAACGAAGTCCTACGTGAAATTTTATCCAGCGGGCGGTCACGCGGGGAAACCCAACTTTCTATGGCCTCATGCCCCGACGTCTGATATCGATGCATGATTCTCATTTCGCCTCCGCGACTTCAGCGAATTCCACATTGCATTGATTCCTCGATACAGCCAGATTAGATACTCCATCCACTCAAAAATACAGGTCGTTGGCAACAACGTGGTCGTCGCTGCCACTAATGAGAGTCATAAAAAATACATATTGATAATTGCTGTTCTCTAAGTTGAAAGTAACAGATGACAGCCGCCACAGCTGCCGAAAACATAGTCGTGAAGCAACCGCCAGTCGACTCTCTTTCTACGAGCATCGCTTCCAACCCACAACAGGGCATGGCGGACCAACGTGATCCCGCCGCCGGCACAGCCTCAGGCCCCCCACTCGCTCCGTGCAGCCCCCTCACGATTTCCTCCGCCCTCGAACAGCAGCAGACGACTGCTGCCAACAATACTGCGGCAGTAGGCGCCGATGCAGTCCCTGCGGAAGGAGTTCCCATGGCGGTCGTGGGAGGGCCATTCATGGAAGCCCCTCCTCCCGGCGTCCCCGGTAACGCCGCACCCGTTCCATCAGCAGGTGAGAGGAAGTGGAAGCGCACACCACCAACGGAGTCTGATCCACGCAAGTTGTTTGTTGGGGGGTTGCCTACTAACGGTAAGTTGTTCGCAGTTACGTGGGGTGTTTTCCATCATGGTGATGGTCACCAGCACTAGTGACTTGAGTTTATGGAATTTGGAATCTTTATTTATTACCATGTTAAATGCTAGCTTTTGGAGAGTTTGGTGATGATTTTATTCATTTATTCACGAGTTGCTCACTCTCCTCCATTTAATCTCCTTCATTATTTGAATGAACACATCATGTGCACAATCAACTGCGAATAACAGTCAATGACGAACAATTCCTCCAATTCTTTGAGAAATTTGGCGAAGTCATTGATTCCGTTGTCATGGTGGATCGTAATACAAAGAGGAGCCGTGGATTTGGCTTTGTTACATTTGCCGATCAGGTACGTGCAAATGTTTGATGTGGACATGATTATTGATCGTAATCGTAATCTTGGATGCCAATCCACACCAAGTACCCTGTGGGAATAATTACTGATCTCTCCCTTTTCCATTCTAAATTGCCATTTCACAGGAAGTAACAAACTCTCTCCTTAACAATATCCCTGGGAAAACTGGTATCTTGAACATTTTCGGGAAGAGCTGCGAAATCAAAGCAAGCGAACCAAAGGTTGACGATGGGCGTCACGACTCCTCTTCCTCCTCCACACGCCGTTACACCTTCAATGGCAGCAACAACTCCGGAGGCAAACATATGGTGATGCAGCAGCTTAATAATCAGCACCAAAATACCGGGATGCCAAATCAACACAATAGAGACAATGGGTATAATGGGGATGAGAGGGACTTTGATCATGTAAACTACCGCTACGAGCCTAACCATCAACAATATCATCAAGGCTATTACAACCACGGTGGTTATCATCATCATCAGCATAACATGATGATGTATCATCATCCTTATGGGTACGCTCAGTACCAGAACTACCCGCCCAACTATTCTTCCTACGAGGGGCCCGGGCCAAACTACGAGGGAGGAGAAGGTGGTGGTGCACAGTATCATCAGAACTACTACTCTCCCGGTTACTATCCTGACCAGCACCAGCAGTTTCATGGTCATTATGGAGCTAATCCCATGTTTCAAGGTGGACCTGGTGGTAATGGGGAAGGATTCCCTCCTTATCCACAATCTCAGCAGCAGCATCATGTGAACTATGGCTATGGAGATCACAATTCTCAGGAGTACCATGGGAAAATCAGTGATGGTGGAAGCGTTGGTTCGACATCCTACGAGGCTCAAATGTATGCTGCCACGACAAGCGGAGTTGATGGAGATTATGGCCAGGCTGCTCCGGGAGGAGCATAGTCCTGTGTGAGGGACCGTGCTGTTATTTTTGTGCGTTGATACAAAAAAAAATATGGAAAAACAAAAGCGCAAATGGGTGACTCTACGATACTTAAAAAGCATGGCAAATGCAAGTTAATTGATGAATAATTGCTGAACAGAGATCAGGATGGCGGTCGTTGTACCATTTAATCTGTTGTAAAATAAGGCGACTATCTGATCCCAAACCTCCTCGTTAAAAATGTGGTGTATCTTCGAGGACAACCCACATCTACATGCTGATGATGGGAGGAACTGATGGGCAAACTGCTCGTAGTTCTACTTATGTGCAGAGGAACAAAACACTAAGCTAAATGGATGCCATCTCAATAATAATAATATAACAGAAATTCTCCTCAAGAAGGTCTCTTCATTCATGAGGGGCTTTTATGTACTCCTTCGCAGGCCATCGCCAATCAATCGTGCGTGCGAGATCTCCGTCCGTTGGCTGCTTGCAGAAGAGGAAGGAGAGGAAGAAAGTTCTCACCATCCACCAGACGCCAGATCAGACGTTCTTCAATTCAGAGCTGTAATTTTCTTCGTCATGATCCAACCGGCACTAAAATTTTGCTCCCATCAGCCATCAGCAAAAACCCTCACACCAAAACCCAAAACACGGGAACCTGGTTCCCGTGCCCAAAACAACCGAACACACGTACCCAATGTATTTCAGTAAGTAGTACCACCCCTCCCAACAAACGCCTTGCCGCCCGTGCCTGCTCATTTGACAAAGTATTACGCCGATAAGTGCATGGGCATAAGATAAGAGAACAATATCTAGCATTATCCGAGGCAGTACGAAAGAGTGGGACCGAAGTAGAAGAGACAAGATACGATGCAAAATTCTGACAACATCGACGGAGAGATGGGGATAAAGAACACCCCACAACCTCATTCGGGTGGCGTCCACATTTCAACAGTTACATTTGATCATAGTAACGATACAAGAGGTTCATCTTTAATGGAACCGAGCTTGACGGCGGACACTCTCAGCAGCCCTCGCAAAGTGAAAAAAGATGACGTGAAGGGAATCTTTCGTGCCTCCACTACTGTCGGCAGCGTCTCTACAGACCAAATTGTCCGAATCAAAAAGATGCATGACAAGATTTCGGAAGGAGTCAATTGGGACTTCAACTACTCATGCCTTATTACTGTTGCGAGCATCGTAGCTGGCCTAGGTCTGGCTACCAATTCAGCGACGACTGTGATCTCGTCGATGCTTCTCTCACCCATTATGGGGCCGGTAATCGGGATGAGCTACGGCCTCATTATTTGGGATTTGCCCTTGATAAAAAGATCCGCCAGAAATGAGCTGCTGTCCATTTTGGCATGTGTTATCTTTGGTATGCTTTTTGGTAAGAGCCTGCCTTGTTGATATAGTCTACTTGTATCCACTTCTTCTAATCCTTGTGACCTTGCTCTCCGATGATATAGGAGCGACAACATTTTGGACTCAGATGGCGAAAGATTGGCCTACGGCTGAAATGTTAGGTCGTACATCTAGAGTAACCTTTCTAGCTGGGGTAAGCTACGAAAGTTGATGATGTGTCGTGCCTCGTGCCTCCTGAAATCTTTACATGTTAGTCTCACATTTTATCCAGTTTCCAATTGCATTCTTCTCAGGTCTAGGAGTCGCTCTGTCTGTACTAGATGATTCAACATCGAGCCTCGTTGGGGTTGCTATTAGTGCAAGTCTTCTCCCACCCGCTGTAAACTGCGGCATTTTGATGGTAATGGCGCTTATCAAGCGTGATGACTGGGGCGACTTTCATGGATTTTCGGTTTCAGAAGAAAATAGTTCTTTTCAATATTCAAATTACAGTCAAGGCGCCCTCATGTCTTTATTCCTCACACTAGCTAACATCATTTGTGTTGCCCTTGGAGCAACGCTAATGTTCAGGATAAAGGAGGTGCTGCCTGTGAAGAAGAAGGTGTTCTGGGACGACTTGAAGATAGCAAGAAGGATATTTCAAGGTCGTGCAACAGATGATGGAGGCGAGGTATTGCAGAACTTATTACGTCCAACTTATTCTGGAGAGGAGATCGTCATTCCAGCGCAACCATCGCCAAGTAATGATTAGTAGCTGTAGAAGTAATTTATTTTAGGAGTAAAGTAGTAGGTGCTCTGTACAGCGAGATAAAAATGAGATTCTGGATTGATTCAAATTAAGTGAACAGGATAATACACCGTCCGCCTCACCCTGCTTTCTCTCGAAGTTGGCAGAAAAGTTTGAATGGCCATAGTCTCACTTCAATCCATGACATGAACACGTACGTACGTCTTGAGTCTACTCCCTCTCTTGCTGTTCACAAAGACATTGCCATGCCTATGCACTCAGAGGATATCCGTGGAGCAAACGTATGCCCCAACCCGAACCTAAATGAATCGCTGTTCGAATCCTATCCGTGCTGCAGTAAGACTCACAAGCTGTAAGAGTAAGATGAAACAAATGCGTCAGTACTTATTACTTGGACTTCTTCGCTCTCTTCACTTAACCTCTACATCAGTAATGATAATACACCTGAGCTCAGCACATAATATATCTATGTAATTGGTTTTGTCTTCAATGTCCCATTTGGACCCATCCAAAAACGATTTACGGGCCTTTCTTCTCGTCAGACGAGGTCGGTACAAGATACTTTGAGGACCCGCCGACGCGAAGAAGCCGCTCTCTCTCCAGCCTAGAGAGACAGAGAGCAATACTTATTTGCCGTGTCCAGCCGTAAGTACATAAGGTAGACGTGGTGTCCTTGGAGTTCACTCCTTGAGGATCCCGATTCAAGAAGACAATTTTGAGTCATGTTGAGAATCTGGCCATCTGTCTCCTACCTCAAGAACGAGATTGATTGTTTCGATTGGGGAAACGAAGCATGCTAAAGAAGATTGGATTTTGGTTGATTCTCAAACTGGTAATTTATTGACAATAAACCCAACTCCCAACTCCCAGTCGCTTCCTTCACCTGCAGCTAGCTGCTGCATAAATACTATATCCATTCATCCATCGTCATCGTCCATTCCAGAGCCAGAGAAACCGAATACAGAGAGAAATGATTCTCAATCAAAGCTCCGCCCCAGAAAGAGCTACGTGCAGCAATAAGCCTACATCGACATCGACATCGACATCTCCGAGGAGCCCAAAGTCTGAATTCCCTATCAAGCTCTATGCTATGTTAGAGCTCGCGGATAAGGATAACATTCCCGAGTTTGCCCAGGCAGTCACGTGGCTGCCACATGGACGTGCGTTCAAGGTACTCGACAAGGACAAATTCATGAAGGAGGTTGTTCCAGTGTTCTTCAATCAGACAAAAATCCGATCTTTCAATAGGCAGTTGCATCTGTGGGGATTCCATCGGTGAGTAGTTGTATGATTTTTTCGAACTCGCATTCCGTCATAGTCATACACAGCCATAGCTGTTGCTGTTGGCCTTCTTCGTTCTGTAATATACGTTATTCTCATAATGATTTGCTGCCAATTTCAATGCCTGCTTCAGTCCACTTAGGCAAAGTAATGAGGATTTGAGCCATTGCCCTTCTGGGATTATAATGACTGTGATCTCAGTGATGACTTTGCAAACTTCATTGAAGTTGCAATTCAGCAGGTTGAATGATAAGTCGTACTCGTGCGGCCAATGCTAATGCTAGTGCTAAGCTATTGCTGTCGCTAGAGGGATTGAAGTGTGTCACTGAATGTATTAAGCTTTTTGAGAGCGTAGAACAGAAATATAAGTAAAGGTAAAGGTAATTGGGACCATTTAGGTTGAGCTACAGTTTCAGCAGCATATAATTCCTGCGTAGAAAATTGCTGATTCAAGTTCTACCTGCTTGCTGGAGGATACTTGCACTTCGCATACATACACGATCACGATATCTGAGGTCCCATAGAAAGGTACTTTCATCTTTGACGCTATGTGATAAAAGCTTATAATCTTCCAGATTGAAACTACATCATGAAGATGTATGTGAATGAGAGTTATTGGTGGAGACTTGACTTTGTTGCTTCTCCTCTTAGGATTTCTCTTCTAGTCATAGTTCAAGCGCGGTGAGTTCCTCTTTCTAATGTTGCTGCAAGCAAGCTCTCCAATAACGTCATTATCTACTCAGAACCAAGCTCAGGTTTAGGTGAAGCTCCAACGGTAGCATCAAGTTGTGTTCTTGGTGATGGAGAGTTTCCGTCTCGGTTGAAAGGGAATGGGTGCTCACACCGCACTGCCAAGGCTGAGGCCAGGGCCAGGTCGATTCTCTCAAGAATGTCCGTCGTCAATTTCACTACATACCATTATCTTTTTTGACTAACAGAAGCAAGCGAGAGTTTATCGCGAAATCGCGAATTAATTTTAGCTAGGCGACACCGCACAAAATACGAAACAACCATGTGAGTACGCCCTCCATAGAGCGCACCTATCAACATGTTGAACCCAAACTGATAGCCAGAATCCCTTGAGGAAGTATATTCAAATACAATAATTAATTAGTTGAACATTATATAACTACTAGATAAAGCATAAAGCGCAAGCATCGGTCCAAAATGGCCTATTTCAGCTAGTAAATAAAGTGATTCTATGTATGACGCATGCGTATATGAGCACCTATGCAGCCGCTGCCTGTAATGCGAGTATAGTGAATATGATGACTCCCAGCGGCTTAATCGAAAGGTAATAACGTGCACTATCAACCTATGGCCGGTGAACGTAGCCAGAGGGTCGATGTTGAGCGTATCGAGGCACTGGTTTCAGTCTGTATGATTTGAAAGTGATGATACAATATTTTTCAACTTAGATTAGGACGTTAATTACTACTACTTGAACGAGTAGAGTAATGAACTAGAGAGAGAGAGAGAGAGAGAGAGCCAACTACGACAAACGCCCGACGAGTGCCGCTCTTTGAACAGTGCTTATTGACGTTCCAAGGAGCGTTGGGTGTGGATCCAAGCACCATAACATCAATATCATAATCCATAGTAGTAACGATCATCAGCCACTCGTCCAATATTTTACGGCTAATAACTTGGTCTATTTCAGCGGCGGCAATGTCAATGTGGACCATTTTTGCCGCAGAGAGTGATCAATTCGAGCTTTCAATGACGGGAGATCGAGGCAAACGAGACTCAATGAAGGGAAGCCGAGACTCAAATGACAATGAGAATGAGGTTTGTATTTGTAGTCGTAACGACATAACTACTTATCCAGGGATATTTGTATGCATCCTTCTAATCATCCCAGCGATACGTCGGAATATGTAAACTGATCTTTTGGGAGACTTCGACGAGAAATGTGATGAATTAGCTTCGGGCTAAGTCTATGGTCAGCCTAGCCACTTTTGCCCCTTTTGTTAGTTCTCGGTCACCACATACATTACACATACTTTTTATTCGCTTAAATTGCTGCTCTCAGTGAGCTGAGTCTGAATCCAGAACGGGCTAAGTGCAAAAGTGTAAAATGAAAAAGTTATACGCATTATAATTATAACTCACGCCTACTAAGTGCAAAGTCACGATCCGACTCAGTCATCTCCCATACAATACCGTATTCCCTGTTGTGCCAACTCTCGTAACTGCTTTGATTGTTTTGCCTTGGTCGAGCATACTCTCCCAAACTGGAAGATGCAGCTGCCGTCGTTCGTCGCTGTCTGTCAGATCCTGGTCGACTTCTTGCCACAGGATTGGAATCTCCAAGCATCTGCTGCATCTTGAGTCCAGTATGGAGCAAAAGTTGATTATTTTGGACTGACGGTGACAATATTCCATTTACGCGATATTTGCGTTCATCAGAGTTTAAGTCCATCTTCTCGTACCATTGAACATATATTGCAACTTCGTTGTTTTGCACCTCGACACCCATGTCATAACTTAATGCCGAGCCGGTCGTATTCCGAAGCACTCCTTGCCCACTCCAAGCAGGATTCGGCATCACCCGACCAAGCCAGATTGGTTGGTCAGGGTCTTCATTGCCATTAATGTCTTTGCCGTGAAATACAATCCATTCCCCGACAGTCAACTGCGCACAAACATCGTTCAGTTCTGAACGTTCATGACGGATTTGTTCAGCAACTTCAGCAACGTTTCGGCCGGCTGTCTTCGCGCAAGCGTGTTTTGTGAATTCATATGCAGTATTATTTGCACCATGTCGACGGGAGAGAGATTTGCATCCTGCTATTTGATAGGGTGTCGAACTCCAGCCCGATGAAGGTTTGCTCAGAGCTTTCATGCATCGTGGACACCAGCATGGCTTCTGACGCATATTAACTATACCTTCATTAGCAACAGCAATCTGATAGTGTTTCGTTATTCCTTCCAGGGTGATAAGATATTTCCAAAAGACATCCGTTTCCATGTACAATAGCCCGCACCAAGACGGACATCAAGATGAACGTCCAACTCCTCCAATTGAGAATCAATTGCACCCCGAGTCTTTTTCATCATATCTTCTGAATGATTCTGCATATCTTTTGTAGTATGAGTTTTGATTTCCTTTGGACGTCCATTTGGCATCGTGATAAACGTAGAATATGAGACTTTGTACCAGCCCGCAACATCGCCTCCTGCATTTTTTCTCTTTTTGAGTGTCGGCTTTTGGAACTCAACACGCGACACCCTAATTTCCCTTATCGCAGCGGCCGTCGGAGAACAACTGCCAGAAGTAGGAACGTCTTTTCTGGTGTTCATCATCCTATTTATTTTATGTTGTTATGACTTGTCTCAAGTAGCTTGCCATGGTGGTGAGGGTCGGTTGGTCGTGTATAAGCCTGTCTTTCGCCCGTCTCAGAGGAACAAAACCTTTTTTTAGACACCTCCACCATGGCGGCCGTACTAACTAGCCCCGAATTTTATTTCCCCTATGGACAAGATATAGACAGAACCAATGATACAGCCCTTTCGAGTGTGTTCGTGCGGGTCTTGAGTATGAAAGAATCATATAAATATCTTATTTCCTCGCCAAGATAAGCATTTTTGTCGGCCCATAGTAATTACTGGACAAATTTGGCTAACAAACTCTAGCTTACAATGGAATCACTGTTTCTCGTAGGGCTGATGGAACCCAAACTAAATGAACAAGATTTAACATCGTGAGATATAGCCGAAAACGATCCTATCGTCGTTTCCGACATAAAGTAGAGTACATGTGCCAGCCTATCGATCTCCCTACGGCCAAGTTACCATGGTGGGTGTGTGTGAAAAAATGGTTTTGTTCCTCTGAAGGTTTTGGCGGGTCAGGCTTATGGTGAGGTGGAAGATGAGAACCCTCCCGCGCCAAATTCGTATGAGTTCCTACGTACGTGGAAAACTATTTTTCCAACATCAAAACTAAGCTTAGCCCGCTACGGATTTGAGCCCAGCTTGTTCCCAGCTTTTCAGATCTGTGCCCCACTTGTTCACAGCACCAATATTCGCCGAGAACGAACACCCTGGCTAGGCTGACCATAGACTTAGCCTTCGGATCATTTGGATCTTAAATGCTCCAAGTTGCTTGGTCTGGCATCTGCATAGACAGCCGCAAGACGCGAAATGGAAATGTCACCGTATAGGATTGAAGATTATTACTTTCTAAAAGACTAGTAGTATACAACAGTAAAGAAGTAACAGTATATCTGCAGGTTCAATCATAGTCTGATCGTCTTTTTTCATATTTGATGTGGCAAAATCAATCTTAGTAACTGATTTCAGATTTCTTCCCTTCATTACAATAATTTGGAATTCGCGAGACACTACTTGCACTTGCACACTCCTCCATCTTCACGTACTGCATCTATGAAAGTAATGAATGGGTTGGCTAGTGCTAAACGATTGCTTTCTGTTGAAGTCTATGTACAACATGGATTTACAGTGAAGTGATATTCGCCGAGGAGGCGAGGTCAACATGGAAGGAAGAAGAATTTGTGAGCTGTGAATATTCATGACAGAGTAATCATACTAGACGATTCCTCTTACACCTTGGATATCCCTACGCTTAGATTTGGTTAGCGTTGCAAATGGCTCAGCACGTTGTTGAGCAAAAGTGCATTTGATGCTACAAGATTCGATTGCTGCTGCAGATTCAGTGAGAGATTAGTAGCTGACTGAGGTTGACGCCCCCTCAAGAATGGGGCAGATGTGGAGATTGACATAGGAAGTGACGCTGACGGGATCACATTCTGCTGATTCAAGAGTTGCTGGAGGAGGAGAAGCTGATTTGGTTGCTGCAGTTGTTGCTGTTGTTGTGCCTGATTCAGCAGATGATGAGTCATCCCAACATTCAAATCAGCAAGTGCAGTTTGTGGCTGCAGTAACTGTCCCAAAGGATTATTCGGGGGACCCAAATTGTGCTGAAGCCGAAGAAGAAGTTGCTGTTGTTGTTGTTGTTGTTGTTGTTGTTGTTGTTGTTGTTGTTGTTGCTGCTGCTGCTGCTGCTGCATCTGGAGAAGTAGCTGGATCAATCCATTCTGATCTGCACTTTCATTGCTGGACGTATTGTCTGCAGTTGTTGGGAGGGTGGCAACTGCGCTAGTGCTAGATTGATGCCATTGCTGTAGAAGATGAAGTTGCTGCTGCAGATTGGAATTTCCAAGCACACGAACCAGATCAGTTGCAGATTGTGTGTTATTCCTTGTGCCTTGTGCTCCTCCCCTCCGGACAGCAAGCTCATGATGTGCCACAGAAGATGAATTATTTTGATCTAACACCTGGTTCGTTGACTCGTCTTGTATAAGATGAACCGAGCGATAAACGCTCTGCTGCCGAGATCTTCGACGGAAACGCCGCAGTTCTTCTCTCCTCCGATTCGATTCCTCCTTTCCTCTACTGGCATACGCCATCGCTTGCACTACCCTATCGGCTGCTTCTCTGTCCGACAGCTTCTTCCATTGACCAGTTTCAGAACACCTTTTGAGAAATCTACCGGGGGGATCCTTCGAATAGACGGCTTCAATGATGGCCTTGTAGATGTCCGTCTTTTGCTTCTTCGTGCCAGCCATATTATAGGCATCCTATGTGGAAAAACAGTGGAATGTGGAGATTATAGAGATTATGACTCAGCTATCATTTCATACGTTCGGCAATTGGGCGAAAGAAAAATATTGGGACTGTGCAAAATATCTTACCTTCTGCTTGTCAATCATCTTCCGAAATTGCTTATTGCCGGGATGTTGATTGTACCAAGCTCCACGGCCTGACAGAACATCGCTATCAGTTGGCTGCATTTCTGATTTTGAGCGATGGATAATTCTCTTTCACTCTCGATTTTGGACCTGGCTGCAGAATCTAACTGAGCAGTGAAGTGTTCACGTCAAATCGATGTCTACCTATGCCTATGCAAGGGAAGTTCGTTACGTCTACTGTGGGACCTTCAATAGGATGTAGTTGTAGTGCCAAAATGTTTCACCTTTAGAAACACTTGCGACTCGTTTCAAAGAGCTGAGTTCCTGTTGCTTCCTGCTTAGGCGTGGTGCTTGCTTGTTTCGGAGTAATTTATATCTTGTCGGTTTGCAGCTGTCATTCATTACAGAAGAGTAAAATTATGCGCGTCCCGCTGGTGTAAACTATGTAAGGAGCCCTTCAGCCCTTAGTAGCCCTCTCTCTCTCTCTCTCTCTAGTTATTCTCCCTTGCTCTAGGCTAGAGAGAGAGAGATGGAGTAGATAAGTAGATGGATAGATAGATTTTTTTAGTTGCTACTCCCTGCCTTAGGCAATACTCCTTACAGTAAGTAGCAAATAGAAAGGTTAGTCTTCTCCCTTGCTTACATAGGAGTATGAGGCCTTCTCAGGCGTTCGCACCAAACAGCACTGAAAAATTGAGTTCGCATCATGTAAAGGCCTATATACTCATCAAGTGTTCGCTTCATTTTGGGTCGCTTTCGGTTAACACATGCGTGTTAAGAAATGTTCGGAAACAGGGTTGTGCACCCGAGTTCGCACCCATACCCGATACCCGAGGTTTTTGGCTCGGGTACGGGTATATACCCGATACCCGATACTCGTAAAAAGTCCCCTTCGGGTATTACCCGATACCCGATACCCGAGTAAAATACCCAGCATTTCGGGTATGGGTATTTTGTGATTTTCGTGTGGGAAAAGGTCGGTTTAGGGGCCATTTTAGCCCAAAGTACTTAAGTTTTTGACCTAGAAGATCCAATATTTCTTCAAATCGGGCGAACTGCCCCGATTTCGGAAAGATTTTATCTCCAGTTCCAAATCCACAAAGCCTCCTTTCGAGCGTTGGAGAAATGAGTCACCAAAATTTGCTCTAAGTACCCAACAATTTCGCTAAAAGTGGTAGGAATTAGTAGTATAATCGCTAAAATAAATACCCATACCCAATACCCGATGCCCGAGTATTTTGACTCGGGTATCGGGTATATACCCGATACCCATACCCGAGGCCCCTTTTCCAGTGATACCCATACCCGTACCCATACCCGACGGGATTTTCCCTCGGGTGCACAACCCTGTTCGGAAATGTTCGTGGACTTATTCTTGCGCTTCACACAACCCTAAAATCTACATAATCTCTCTCTAGAGAGAGAGAGAAAGAGAGATGCATCAACCTTTCCCTATTTTTTCCTCCTTATCTAATGAAAGGGAATAACTTCCAACGCAATCGAACTCAATACCCGTCTCAGGACGAGCGAGTAAAATACTATATCCATTCATCCATCGTCCATTCCAGAGCCAGAGAAACCGAATAGAGAGAGAAATGATTCTCAATCAAAGCTCCGCCCCAGAAAGAGCTACGTGCAGCAATAAGCCTACATCGACATCGACATCTCCGAGAAGCCCAAAGTCTGAATTCCCTATCAAGCTCTATGCTATGTTAGAGCTCGCGGATAAGGATAACATTCCCGAGTTTGCCCAGGCAGTCACGTGGCTGCCACATGGACGTGCGTTTAAGGTACTCGACAAGGACAAATTCATGAAGGAGGTTGTTCCAGTGTTCTTCAATCAGACAAAAATCCGATCTTTCAATAGGCAGTTGCATCTGTGGGGATTCCATCGGTGAGTAGTTGTATGATATTTTCGAACTCGCATTCCGTCATACACAGCCATAGCTGTTGCTGTTGGCCTTCTTCGTTCTGTAATATACGTTATTCTCATAATGATTTGCTGGTATCATTCATAGAATCGGTCGAGGCAATGAAAAAGTCTGGTACCACGACAACTTCCTTCGTGGAGTACCTGAATCTATGGAGCATATGGTCAGAACAAAGATCAAGGGCAACACAGTTGACAGTAGCGATGGCTGCAAGGTTCCAAATTTCGAAGATATGCCACGTCTTCCCATTTGCAAAACGCAACCATCAGCTGTGCTTGATGAAATGGGGAAAGCCATCCTGAAGATACAAAGTTCTTCTATGACGCATCATCATCATGATTTGACGATGAATTCTACTTCTACTCCGCTGCAAGCCAGCTTCAATGACAACAATCATCGAATTGTCTCGCCAGGATTTGACAGCCCATACGAATTCGGTTTGGACTCCAATGACGGTCGAAGTGTCCCATCCATGCGCTTTCTACCGCCCTTTCAAGCCGACACTAGTGCGTCAATGGCGTGTATGAATCAAGCAAGTTTTGAAGGAACGTCGCAGTCCCACCAAGACACGTCTCATAATATATTCCGAGCCAATTCCAATGCTTCCTGCTTCAGCCCACTCAGGCAAAGTAATGAGGATTTTGAGCCATTGCCCTTCTGGGATTATAATGATTGTGATATCAGTGATGACTTTGCAAACTTCATTGAAGGTGCAATTCAGCAGGTTGAATGAAGAGTCGTACTCGTACTCGTGCGGCCAATGCTAATGCTAGACTAGTGCTAACTTGATACATAATGAAATGAAGCCAACTGGTCCCTAAGAAAGTACTCCATCTTTGATGCTCTGTGGGTGTGGGAAGCTGATAGTTTCACTTTTCACGGACACGAAGTAATATTTTCATTTATATATGCCTGTAGCATTTTTATGTTATGCCTATGTCTCAAATGCGATTTGAACCCCAATGAATTAGCGGAATCTACGCTTTTGACTTGTGACAAAGTTGCTGATATTGAACTGAATACATTGGGGTATTGTATCCTCTCACATGCTCAAAGGCATTGTAGTTAGTTTTTGGGCCTATGATGTTTTGAAGTCTGCGTTCGACTCACTTGAACCCCCGATGCATTTGAGTTTTGGTGGAACTGAAATGCATTACGCTCCACGACATTGGATCTTAATTGTAATACCATACTATTTAAGTACTTTTGGTCGAACTCAAGTGTCGAAAATGTGAATTCGAGAGAGACTAAAGACGGTCGGCACTCGATGTGTCACTACGACCCTTTAGCACCGCGACGTGGAACAAGCCTCCTGCCGACGTCATGATCATGGGCAAAGGCAATCAAAGGGCAATCATGCCAACGTCATCACTGCCGCACCCGCCCGCCATGAGAGATAGACCCTGATGAACTTGTCGTTGTGAATAATATTATCATTTGATATTCGTTCATAGCGTCGTTGTCTCTAGTTGTGGTGCTAGAGCATAGTACAGGAGAAAACTGCTTCTCTTCGGCCACAGCTCGTAACGCTGCAAATCGCTGCCTCTGATTGGACATCATCAGCACCAAACTAAAAACTTGTTGATAGCTGCTATCAACAAAGTACTATTATGTTAGCTCTGTTATCGATACTTGCGTGGTCTCAATTTGTGGTGAATACTCATGCATTTCCGTCGGTATCGTCGCAAAGTAGAAGACTGGCACAGCAACATTATGAACGCAACTCAGATCGACGAAACAGAATACAAGTAGGCCCCCTAGCCCTCCTTGCTACAAAAGGAAGTGGTGCTTCCGTCGCGGCAAAAGGCGAGAACAAATCTCCATCATTGAAATCAAGTGACAACAAATCAACTGCCAAAAGACGCAATAAGCATAAATCGAAGCAACGCAATAACACCAACAAATCTCCGCGACGAAGGAACAAACGTACTACCAGACCCTATGCAAATTACAGCACTGAAGAACTCAAGCAGCTAACCGAATATCATCTATCTAAAAGTATTCCTTCTGAAAAGACAAATGATAGTGAAGAAACAGCACTCATAGGAGATATGTCCTCCGAACAGATGCAAGAATTTGCCAAATTAATCTCAAGTTGGTCGAAACTCACCACCAATCATCGTGGTACACGTACACTAGCCGCTGAAATGAGTGAACAATGTCTACGTGAACTAATCGAAGAAAAATTAGCGGGGAATAAGCGCATGAACCAGTTCATGACTGCAGATATGTATCATTCGGTGATTCGGGCTTGGTTGAAGACCAACTCTCATGTGGATTTGCTACATGCCACGTCGTTGTTGGATTTGATGGAACGTACCCACAAGGGGGAAGACAAAATATTATCCAATTCTTTACGATGTTATGCCACTGTATTGGATGGGTGGTGTAAATCTCGGTATAATGGGGCGGAAGTGAAGGCAGAAGAACTGTTGCATCGGATGAGGCAACGACATACTGATGATATTGATGTACGATATTACAATAATGTGATGAACCGGATAGCTGTTAGTGGAAAGGCAGATGCTGGAAAGGAAGCGGAACGGTTGTTGAATATTTTGATAGATTCATATAAGAACGGCAAAGGGAATATTATGCCGGATAGGAGCAGTTTCAATACGGTGATTAAGGCATATGCACGAACGCCCACAAACACAAAGAATGGAAAGCATGCTGCGAAGGATGCTAGGCGTATACTCTCAATGATGGAAGACGCATCATCATCGGGGCTGGGAGGTATTGCAAAGGACATTGAACCGGATAAAGTAAGCTGCACGTCAATATTGACGGCCTGGGCAAATAGTGGGGAAAGAGATGCGGGTGAAAAGGCAGAGCAGCTGTTGCAAAGAATGGAAGCCATGTATTCAATGGGGAATCAGGGAATCAAACCCGATACAGTGACTTACAATGCTGTAATCAAAGTGTGGTGAGTATCTTTTAATTTATTTCATCGTGCAACGCTTTCATAGATTCTCACAACTCTCCTCAACATTTCGTTCTTATCAGGGGAAGATGTGGAAGTCGCCAGGCAGGGGAAAGGAGCGAGGCGCTTCTTAGGAAAATGTTCAAACTGTATGAGGAAGGGAACGATGATGTGCGGCCAGATGATGTTACCTTCAATTCTGTCATTCACAACATCGCAAATAGTAACGAACCGGACTCTCCGAAACGGGCTAATCGTCTACTTGAACAAATGGAGCAATCATATGAAGCAGGAAAAATTGACGCTGAGCCGGATATCATTAGCTATAACTCCGTTCTGGACGCTTTTGCCAAGAGTGGTCGGCCGGGAGCTGCAGCAGATGCAGAGGAAATGCTTGACAATCTTGAAAATTCGTTCGACTCCGGAGTTTGGAATATTGAGCCTGATGTTTATTCTTACAATATAGTTATAAGCGCCTGGGGGAAGCGAGGAGAAGCCCACAGAGCAGTGGCGTTACTTGATAGAATGACTTCTCGTTCTTTGAAAGGGAAGACGGTAATCAAGCCAGACACGACTACCTACAACTCTGTTTTGAATGCATGGTCGCAATCATCCGATAGAAATGCACCAGTGAAGGCTCTGGGCCTTCTTGAGATCATGTTTCGGCTCTATGAAGGAGGAGATAAGGCCGCCCAACCGGATGTCTTGAGCATTTCAACTGTGATCAACGCATTTTCGAAGAGCAAGTTCCCTGGCAAAGCTCGTGAGGCGCGGACTTTATTGCGCAGGATGACGAAGCTGTATGAGCAAGGCGAACAGAAAATGAAGCCGAACGTATACGTTTATGCTGCAGTACTTAATGCGTGCGCTTATGCTTTTGGGAGGAAGGAAGAGAAGGAAGAGGCTCTGAAGGTCGGCATTGAAACTTACGAAGAGCTACAAAGCTCTGATATTGAGGCCAATCACGTCGTATATGGGTCTTATATCAGATTGTGTCGGAAACTAATGCCGATGGATGATGCTCGCCGTAATCACTTTATAACTCGAGCATTTCGGCAGTGCTGCTCGGATGGAATGGTTGGCGAGTACGTCTTGAAACAACTTCGTGCTGTTCCTGACGTGTATACGTCTATGCTTCAATCATACATTGTTGATGTTAATGTATCAATTGAAGAACTTTCTCTCCCCAAAAAATGGTCGCGGAACGTGAAAACTCGGAGGCAGAATAGGTTTAGGTAGGCGTTAATACTTCAGCCCACGTTTGGCACTTGGCTTTCTGTCATCTTCTTCATTACGACGACGTTTCGTTCCCTTTGTTCTCGAGGAGCCGGGGGTTATTGTAGTAGCTAATGTAGAGGGAGTAGTAGGAGCAGACTTCAACTTCACCCTATTCTTTGGCCACCAAGGAACAGACTCTTTCTTCTTCCCGCGTGGCTTCCACCCCGCAGCAAGGGCTGCTTTCTCTAGATCTGGATACCAAAAGTACTCGGAAGTCCGCGTCATCTCGCACAAGGCTGTCGTAGGTTGCGCTGTGAAAGTATACTTTGCATGCTTAAGCTCCTGGAAAATGCTAGAACCGTCTAATTTCTTTGCAAAGTTCGTCTTTGCCATAGCTTCCGTCAATACAGATTTGTGATTCGTCTTACAAACCCAGCAAGTGTTATACCCGTCTTCTTTTCCAGGCCTTGGTCTCTTACTTTCTACATACTCATCTCACTTTATGCCATTGCTCTTCGCTTTCCTCTTTTTGATAGGTTTGTTGTCGCCACAAAATACACAGGCATCGGATTCCTTTCTCGCCTTGGTATCACGGAAATCCATGCCCGCCTTCAGTTGCTGTTTGTGCTTGTCTGACATAGCCTTCTTCCTTTCATACGCTTGTTGCTCCCAATCAAAAAAGTCGTCTTCGTCATCGCTGTGCCCGTAATCCTGGAAGTGCTGGCGAAAGAAGTTGAAGAACTCATCTTGCCAAAAGTTGTAGTAGTCATAGTCTTGCCACGAAGAACCTTGATAGCTTCGTTCTTCGGCAGCGTCACTGTCTTCGTGCTCCTCCTGTTCATCACTCGCACCTCAGGCTTCCTCATCTCTCAGACGATAATAGGCTTCTGATAATTTCTGAAACCCTTCGTTTGTTCCTCCTTTGTCGGGGTGATGCTTACGGCTGAGGCGGAGAAAAGCTTTACGAATCTTCCGCTGACTATCTTGAGCTTCATCGTCTTCCGAGGACAAGCCAAGCGTGTGTAGGTCTTCACCTCGTGTCATCTTGATTGTTTTCTTTGTGTGTATTCCTCTTTTTGGCTGATTAGAGAGGACTTTGGTTCCAATACAGATCTTCTCCTCATTGGCGCCTTCACTCATGATCCAATGGCATGAAATCGGAAGAGGACATGAAGAATCCGCCAAAATCGGCTATGAAAGCGAAGTCCTTTCCCGAGCACCACAACTGAGTCCCGTTACGGCACTGAAGCTTCCTTCAGCCGAGCTTTCCAAAGGCAACAGGCAATCGCAAATGTAAGCAACTGGAGCTCATGTTAGGGCAATGAAAAGGTCTGGCTTGTTCAGCAGTGGTTTCCAACCTGGTATGTCTGCTCAGAGATTTAGTAGGATTTAGTGATGCCCTTTTGACATGGGGTTTACAAGTCAACTTCATGTATAAACCAGTACACTAGACACATAATATCAATAGTCCTTTATGTCAATTGTGTAATATGACTGGTATCATTAATTTTAATTGTGCAGTATGACTGTATATTGTCTACACTTGACCACCTTCTTTCGTCCTCAACAATTTTGTCATAATTTGTGCTGCTGATTGCAGACACACATCCTCCTAGAATTATGAATGCATCGACACAAAACGACACCGATGACCCATAAAGCGATATTTAATGAATATGTGTTGTGATTAGTTTTACAAAGGCGCTCGTGTCGGCTTCTACTCACCCCCAGCCGACATTCGTTCAAAATGGAGCAGAAATCGTAGTGTAAGAGATAGGCACTAATACGTCTGTAGGCGAGATGTTTCGCCCATTTCCGATGACACCATTCGATTCAAGCATCAAATTACGGATTAGGATACATATTATCCATGCATTATATTCGTAATTAGTAGTGATATGGACTTGCTGGTGGAGTGAGTTTTTATGTTTACATCATGATGTTGTGATTAGCTTGGTGTACTTGTGAGAGATGAGAACCCCGCCGTAAGTAGGGCAGAAGGGGGTTGAAGGGCTGTGCGCTCTGACATGTCAAATGCCGTCTCGGACAAAAATTGCGTGGACACGAACGTCCTCAACGGTCGGACAACTTGTCAACTAAAACAGCGGACAAATAGTCCACGTCAAGGGGACAATTCCGAGCACTGCGTGGACACCCTAATGTGCAACGCCGAACGCCGACCGCCGACCGAAGATACATACTTTCTACTACTACTACTACACCCAGCCAACATGACGGATAACATCAGCCGACCATACAAAAGTACAGTTCACATAGCTCTCCCATCAAGCCAATATGCTCAGCACCTGAAAGATGTCGTATCGGTGGATGAGGAAGTTAGCAACAAAGTAGTCAAATCATTTTCCATCATTGCATCACAAGAAGTTGATGGCTCTGATGTTGATAGAGGCAATGATACGATTGTTCAAGGTGCAGAACAAGAGATTGAACCGCGAGTTCTAAGAATGTAAGCAGCCTATATGTACACTGCGCAGAACTTTGTTTTACTCATACATCTTCACAGACGTCTCTAATAATTTCCTCTCGCACACACCAGACACTTCATGGCGACAGATGCCAAAATGCTCCGGGTGTCAATGTCGACGACATATGATATGATTAATGTTGCATTGAAATGCTTTCAAGAGTTTGCAGATTTATGATCGATTTTTGAAAAAAATAGGGAAAACAGCAGCTTTGATAGATGGGTTAGAGTACCATGCTGCTGCAATCAAAACAATAATACCCTACAATTACTTCGTTTATGGACAAAATGGAATGTGATGCCATAGTGCATGATGTAATAAAAAGAACCTTTGAGATATTATGATAGAATACGATGCTGTAATCAAATTTGGATCCCTAATATCTAGATTTTATAAATACCCATCGATCGTGATGATCAAGTACAATCATATTCTTCTGCTTCGGTATAATTTCTCGAGTGGATCCAAGCGTTTGCACCTGAATTCGTCCAAATCATTATGCAACAACAACAGTTAGAGTATGTACGGCAAATGGCAGATGAAACAAAACAATTCACATATCTTCATACTTACCATATTTGATGCCTTTCAGCACAGGGAGCGCTTCATGTTCGGTCCTTCCATCTTTCTCCTCTGGATCTTCGTCGATCACGGATGGCCAAAGAAGAGCATTTCTCCTCTTGGGTTGTACAACAATTCCCTTGTTATTGTTCACGGTGGGGAACCCTGTACCCCCGCCCTCGGTCACGTCATTTAGGTAGAGGAAGAGAGTCAACATTCTTACTCCACTAGGAAGATCCGATTGATATTCAATATAATCATGATGCTGATTATAGAATTGCCCTGGCTCGTACCTCAGCAATTGCAAACTCTCTTGATTGTCTACATGCGTTTTAGTCACCTCCGCAATCCTCTCGATCACCGGCCCAATAATCGGATCGTCGTCACAAATATCATCATCACACCATGCATTTTCAGATGTTCTCCCTTCATTGACTTCATCTTCGTGTGTACCATCGGGGTTCTCAGCACCTACATCCGAAGAACGTTCATATCCCTTCTTTGCCCCCGCTGCAATCAAAGCATCTGCTTCTTCATCAGTAATAAAATTCTCCAAAATTACAATCCAGGGACCATCAATAGCAAAATCAGTAGCGGGAGTTCCATCTCGTTTCAGCTTTGGACGTGACAATGCCTTGGGATTGTACTTGAGATACTCACCCTTTCCATCAGCATTATCGACAATATTCTCAAAGAGAGTGTTCAAGTCACCTGGTTTAAACACTGGATCGTTCCCTGGCATGATTGGACAACGCAATCGAATATCCAATAGATGGCATAATTGACAAGCAGGTGCACAATTCCTTTGCATATATTCAAGATTTGATTCACATTCATCCCCAGTGGCAGCCCAAAAAGAACATTCTTTATCCACATTCTTGCATTTGTAATTATAACGATTGTGCTCCTCATTCGACCACATCTCCTTCATATACTCTGAGGTCTTCTGAATGAGCTCAACTGTCGCATCATACTTCTCTTCATTTAACTCCTGCTTCACACCAAATTGAGTGGAATCTTCAAAACATTGAAAGCAGGACCGACGACATTCCTTCAACATATAATTTGGGTTAAAAGCACATTCTCCCATGCTTGCCCATTCCTTACACTCTTGTTCATAATCCATACATAGATCGGTGCCCTCCTCTTCTTTTGACATTGAGGATTCAAATTCATCACATAATTCACAAGTTACGGGGCAGGCGAACTTCATAAAGCCGGGGTTCGTTTCGCACTCCCCCTCCTCGGATAATGAAACGCAGTTTTTAGAAAGGAGATGATCTTTGCATTTTCCCGGTGCTAATTCATTCCACCAATCCCCATCATCATCTTCCTCCTCGTCGTCGTCATAAGATGAGTAATCCTCGGATGGAAACTCCTCCTCTTCTTTCTCTACAGAGTAGGAAGTCTCACAGACTTCTTTTCCGTCCGATTCAACGGTGCATTGAGTGTCGGCGGGAGCGCTGCTGTCGACGGGGGCTGCATATGAGCAGCTGGCGAGAATTGATACGACCACCAGCGATATGGTTAACACAGCTTCTTTGGTGAGCAACAACTTCATGGTTTGCTTATGTGTCGAAGTAGAAGAAGTTGTGTTGCGGTTGAGTTCGTGTCCGTTATTTCGCGTTTTGTGGCTGGTGGTTCCGATACGATTCGAGATTCGAGTGTGCGTGTGTTAGTTTTCCATTTTCTTCGATAGATCTTTCGTTGGGTTTTCAATTTTCAACGGAGCGAGAAGCGAGAACCGATACCGTACCTGGAAGGAATGACAATCGTGGGGAAAACGTGCAGGCTGGCGCTGCATCTAAGTATGTATCTCTTCTTAAAGTATAGCTGTCTTAAATCACGGACCCTACGGGGTAGCGTATGTACGTAGGAATAGTATGTAGCTCCATCCGGCACTTGAGAAGGTCAGAAGAGCCCCCAAATGTGTTTTTGGCCACCACCAAAAAGTTCCACCACCGCGACAATCCACCACGCCATGGCACCATTTCCGCCATAAAAGTGCCATAACATAAAAAACCACACCTCCTCCATTACATCTACAGGTGGTTGGGTATGGTAGTCCATGAATAGCTTAGAACACAAGGAATCCAAAGCCGAGCCTACCCAACTTAGTTATTAAAGAGCAGAGACGCAAATCAAAATGCCGCTATAGCAGCGCAAATTACCATCATCGTAGCATCATCGTCCAATTCCACTCAATATGAATGGTACAATCGGCCTCTCTCCATCAACCCTCGCCGCCGCTTATACATATAGACATTGGGTGTCGGTGTGATTCATTGTTAGTGACTTCATATGGCCATAGCACTCCGTCAGGCACCATGTTGCTGCTGCACATCACATCATCGATTACACACAAATGTCATCCATTTCATTGCTCTATTCCGACCTCTGATCATGACGAGACAACTAAACACGACAGGAGAGCTCTCAATAATATGGAAGGATCGCTTTGTGCCATGGAGCTGTTAAGGAGATCCGATTTCACTGACTACACTACCATCGGCGAACTCAGCCTTGGTATCACCATAGCCCAACACATGGCCATTCCTCGAACAAACTGCAATGGTTTCGTTGTTCAATCCAACCTCACCATCCGACAACAAAGGCACAGCAACTATTGCATTTGATTGGAGAGACAGGGTCATAGTTGTGTGACTTGAAGTTCAATCAGGGTGGAATAAGTGCACATATTGTCTCCGAAGAAGGCTGTTGTTATGGCGCTACATTGCTCTGAATAGATCGGAGTGGAATCTTCAGTGACTTGTTATGATTCTCCGGTTTCAATGAAGTAATGGTTGACGGATAAAGCTGCATATGGTCACTGCTGACATCGTTGGAATGCACAAAGTGTATTCTCTTGTAGGAGATAGGTGTTCAAACACAAGTGTTTGTGTTGAATGACAGGGATCTGTGGGCCTCAAAACGAATTATTATGCAACAAAAAGATATACACATTCATAACATAACTTTATAATCGTTATTTTAACAGTGTTTGGTGTCGATAGTGCTGAAATATTTTTTATTGCACCATCGTTCATTGATCACGGAGGAGATGAGGATAAACATCCATGTGCACTGATTGGCTTTTATTTTGCATCAAATGTAAAAATCGGTACATATCAAGTCACTTCATACATTCATATATATCCATATAAACACCCCGAGCATTACATCTTTTATATAATAACACCATGCCTCTAGTAAAGTACGATGATCGGGCGGAAATCCCATGGTGACGATGTGCTCGATGATCGTTGGCGCCACTTTGGTACCGCTTCTTGGACGATTCCTACGTACACAAAAAAATCTACCTCATAGGTTTGTTGATTTAAGACAGCTATACTTATTGCACACTCCATGACTTGCAATTCTGCACAAATTGAAAAGAGAGAATTGGAAGTTGTGAGCCATCTCGATCTGCACAATAGCCTCTCAAGCACAAATCTACTTATATTTACCTCAGAATCTGAGCCATAGAATTGAGAGTACAAGCATCACTTCAGTCTACTTCAGTTATTCACATGAATATTGATAGGGAAATTATGGGTTGTTCTTCGAGCGCGTTATTCTACTCAACACAAAACTATCACCTACTTCCCCTCTCAATTACAACCAACACGTTGAAACCTCCACAGCACACTCCCATACTTGAAACTAGACGACGATCCCTCCAACTCACTAGGAAGAAATGTAGACTCACAAACCAGTATATCCTCATCCAAATATCTCACCGTCTCAAAAACACCCCCTTTCAATCGAGGCTTTCCCCTCAAAACCGATTTATGCTTCGTGCCATTCTCCTCCCACCATGCCTCAACATTCACCGTATCCTTATCCGGATCCACAATCGTCGCATAAATCGGATTTTCCAACTCACTGGCTATCAATGTCCGATTCCAGTTCCCAGCTGGGTTCTGAGCAATGATCTGAAGGCTTTGGCCATTGTCAAGTTGACGGATTGTTTCACGTTGGTATTCTATACCGTTGACGATGACTTTCCGATACATGAAGGATTGGGAACAGTTTTTGAGATAGTCGTCATATTGTGATTTGAACGTGGGTGTGACGATGGGAGACCATGTCCCGGAGAGGTCGGTGTTGGGTGACGCTGTGGCTTGTCTTGTGGTTGAGATTGGGGTTGGTGTGGTGGTGGTGTTTGTGATAAGGAAGCTAACTGTATCTGTCTCCTCTTCCATTGCTGTATCACCAGTGGTAGATGATTCTTCCAACTCTGATATTAAATCTTCACTAGCGTTATCAACATCATCTGTTAACTCAATTGATAAATCTTCAGTGATGGAGATGGACACCTCTTCTTCCAATTCAAATTCTTGCTGCTCCATTTTTCTACGGCGAAAGACACGGCGAAATAAATTCAAAACACGCTTTCGCCTCGATTGTCTACGTTCAGTTTCAGCACTATCATTGGAAGAGTCGTCATTTACCGTTTGCAACTTGACATTCTGTCGCAAATGAATCCCGTCCGTCATCACAAACCCACGCTGCCAAATAATATTATCTTTGTGTTGTCCTCTCCAATACTCATAATTTCGAGAAACAGCACTACTTTTACTATTAATAACATATCCACCAAAAGAGAGCACTGATGGCACTGCTGCTATGTACAGGAGCGAGGTAGCAACTATCGCGATGATGTGTATGGTCTTCATCACGTCGTGCGTCCTCATCAAAAATGTCATCTTTCGTCGTTCGTTGGCATTTTTTCATTTTTTCTCCAATCCAGCCTGATCCGTACTTACTTAGAGTATGTACCAATTCCTAATACCAAATACGGTACTCAACCTCTGGTAAAATGAGAGAAAGTGTCACTCACACATGAATTATTTCCTCCTTAACATGCGAAAGAGTCCATCAGACCCCCTTCGCAACACCCAAACTTACAACACTCCGATCTACTATATTTGAATCACAAGGTAAGGCCTACAGATAGAGGGCATGCTGGCGTGCCCACAAATAGTTTGTATGTGGGGAGGAGATTTGGGGTCATTTTGAGGGTATATTTTGTTATTCTGCGGGTATTTTGTTCACATTTATACCCGATTATCCACAGTTGTGGGGATCACGTGGGCACAGCAACGTGAGAGTACCAAAAGCGCCCCCTTATCCCGGTAAGCCCTTGTCACATACAACATACAACACTTCCAACTTCATGAATGGATGAAGTTGACCATGACATTCTGTTGCTGGCAGCCCACGGTACATTTTAATTGAAGAGGACTGCTACAGTAGATTAGAAGAACAGCAGATTAGCGCATCATCATTAATAGACTGCATAATTTCAAAATTTAGGTGTTGAACAAGAGGCTGACAATCAAGCACTCCACGTATCAGCTGTCCACCAAACACATACATTCCACCGACAACTTAACAACAACAACAACAACAATGGCAAACGTTCGCCAAGAAACAGGCAATCGCCCCTCCTTCAAAAATAATCAATCCCAACTATCCGACGATGGCGACTACGACGTCTCCGAAGAACGATACGGTCAAGAAGTTCAATTATCTCGAAAAAATAATAACCACAGTCCACAGTCTCAGGAGTATACCGAAGAGTTGGATATGAATACTCCTGATGAAGGAGGAGGGAGGAATAATACTCATCGTGGAAAGAAAATTAATAATAATAGCGGAGAGGCAGGTGGTGGTGACTTACCCTACGGATCAGATGTGTCCAGTGCCGAAAAATACGCCGATCGAAATTCAGATCCGGGGGTGCATTGTTCCGAAAGGGAATTGTTGCCCGTATTGCCGGGGGGGCAGTATACAATGGAGGGGGGATTATATGATGATGCCGCCTTGGGTGGAGGAGGGGGGATTGGAGAGATTGGTTTAATGACAAATGCTGCGGGTGGTGTTGCTACTGCACCTGGAATGACCGGTGGTGTTGGTGGTGGAAACGGTCCAACTGGAAATGAATCAGTGTCACTTGGTACAGCTACACAAACTCATGAGGTTCGTATGCCCATGCTTCTATCAACATTTAAACCGGCCACGGGGTGTACCAATGCCTCTGACTTTATCGTACGGTGCTTCGTGGCACGTCTTCGGTCGGGTATTACCGTCGTAAAGCATGGAAGGTCACGATGGTGCAAATCTCGATTGAGGGTATTGCACGTCCATTCCGATGGACGGTCACTATCATGGAAACCAGCGTTGGGAGAACCCTCGTCGGGGAAACGACCACCCAAGTTGGATTTAACCACTTGTCGTGAGGTACGACATGCATGGAGTCCGGATCCGGACAATCCCATGTTTACGGGGACGCCGATTTTACGTCAAAAGTGTGAAGCGGCCAATGCGCACAAGTCGTTTGCATTGATTTTTCCAAAGAGGACTGTGGATATTACTGCGGTGACGGCGGATCAGTGTAAGGTTTTGATGGAGGGGTTTTCGGCGTTGTGTTTTAGATTGCATGTTGCGCAGAAGGTGGCGGGTGGGGAGGGGAAGGGTGGTGGTGGTAATGGGGTTGGGATGGGGGAGAGTAGTGGTAATGATGGGGAGCAGAGGGCTACTGTGAGTGTTACGGCGAGTAATAAGAGTGATAAGACTAACAAGTTTGGGAAGAAGCGAGGTTAAAAGTTGAGGGGTGCTGGCGTGTAGTGGGGCCATTTAAGTGCAGACACGTTGCGTGGGTATGGAACTGGGTGGTGGCAATGAAACATAGGTACGGCAGGGGTTGGGGGGTGAATGAAGGTATGCTTTGTGCTGTGGTGCATTACATTTGGCAAATATGTCGATGAATGTTAAGAGAAAGCGTGGTCGATGTTGAATGTCCATGTATTGCTGGGCTATCGATCGACAAATTTATGTAAATTAGGGCAGGTATTTTGAATTTTATTCTGCGATCAAACCGATTTAGTTGAATTGTATTCTATCTTACGATAACATGGATAAGCTTGCTCTAGAGAATCATTGGTGGAAGGTGCTCTTCAACATTGTAGCCTACCTGACGTGGACATTTCATTGTACATATACTATTTGCTGCTTTCCTATCTCATCTTGACTTAGCAAGAGGATTCGAGACGCGAGCAACGGCTCCATCTTTCAAAAGGTAATGACACGACCACTGTTCTGACTCCTCCTCACCCAATATAGAATACATCGGTTTGAAAGAGAAGTCTTCATCAAGGATCATGTTGATTTCATTCTCAATACTACGGAGTGGAGATTGAAATACCGCAGAAGGTGATATAAGACCATTCTTCCCAAGAGCTCGAGTCATGTCGGCTTGAAGTAGTACTTTAAGTCGTGATGATCGCAACGTAGACGTAGAATAGGTTGTTCTTTTCCTCTGATAAGTATACCTGCATTTGTGTTTCAGTTGTCAACGAGCCAACAATTTTGTGGGGAGGTCGCCGACATGTTCAAGAAGGAAACTGCTGTTGCAATCAGGAGTCTTGCTTTACGCGCTTTTGGTGCTGTTGGCTGCTTGCAGCTTGCAGGCAGCCATTATCTTGCTTCTTGCTTGCTCTTGCTTTGTGATTAGTGTGGATTTTAGTGAACGAATGTCAGAGTTTCAGCTCTCCTTCTCGGTTTTCAAAAACGCCATTCTCGCGACTCCGAATTTTACTCCATCTACGGTGTGCTCTATCATCTTTCAGTCAGGCCCAGTGGGGCATGATTGCCTTTACCACCGGATAGAATAGCGCAGATTGCTTATAACACACTATTCACGTTTCGGTTTCAGTCTGATATTCATACAAATCTACATCAACTTCATCGCAGAATGAAAGACGTGCAAGTTGTAGTCATCTCCAGCCCTCCTCGGATCAAACGTCATGCATCGAGTCGTATCTTCGATGACGACGGAAATAGATGCAGCAAGAATGCAATAATGGATTCTATATTTGATCCAGATGAGAGAATGAATATCCAAAGTCATGTCGGGGGAAGAGGAAAAGGAATGTTTGGAAGCAGCACTCTTAGTCTCCCGCTGTCGTTTGAACAAGAAGTTGACGAAGAGGCGTGTATCAATGGCGGGTGCTACTATAACATGAATAGACCCAACGGAATGTTTTCAAATGCATTGTCATACAGAGAGAGAGAGGGAACGAATGCCAACAAACGCTGTGCTTTTCCGTCAACAGACATGTGCCGGAGATATTCTCCACTTCCATTCATTGGAATGTTTATATTGTTCTTGATTGTGATTGGTGAAATGTTACGTAAGGTTGGAGGAACTCATGGTGGAGTGGATTGAGATTAGCTAGCTAAAGAGGGCTTCAATGTCTCTATTGACCTCAATAAACTAGATATTCTCATTTGAGCGAGAGATGAGACGAATCGAGTCAGACCGCTCCATTCTCGCCTCCGTACTCTTTCTTTGGCTGGCATGATCGAATACTTATTGCAACGACTTCCTTCGGTACTATCACGATATGTCATCCACCCATAACAAGTAAGCCTCATTTGCCTTTCACACCCACTTTCTTTGTCTTGACATGATTCAATCTCTTGGCATGATTGATGAAAGCAACGACTTCGTTTCAGGCATATCACCCCATGGCATTCCAGGTCATATGAAGCAAGCCTACACCGCTGGCAATTCACTCATCTGATCAAGTATTCGAAGTTACTTTGCAATGAATTCATCCAAACCATCTCATCCCTCTACCGCTACTGAGAGCAGGGATGACATGCACCTCGCCACTGATGAGACGACTGAAAAAGCGAGCGTAGACGAGATTGCAATTATCTTTAGCTTCCTTCCTCCAGAAGATATCATGCGTGCTCGAGTGTGCACTACATGGAGAGACGCCGCAAAGAAGACAATTGTTCCCATGACTCCATTTGTGGTGAATAGAGAGAGATCTTACAACGCTGTGAGAGCCATGTCTACTGCGCTTCCAAATTTGCAGCAGCTCTCGATCTACACATGCATTATTAGCGAAGAGACAGAGTCACCAGTTGCAATTACCACTGATATTATCGGAATCCTCTCCAACTTTACAAAGTTGCGCAAGCTGACAATTAGGGGACGGACATCGTTCTCTGATTTGGACAACTCACGCATTGGACTGAACTTAGAGATGTTCGGAAGGTTGCCATTACTCAAAGAATTACATTGTATTGGTATGAAACGCATGGCAGGTAGCCTATGCGATCTGGTGGTGCTGAAAGATACCCTTGAAAAGCTTCGCCTTGAACAGTGTTACAATGCCCGGGGCAACTTTATGGATCTAGCCTGCTTTCCGCGTCTAAATGAATTGGACCTGTATGAAACAGCCGTGACTGGGGACATTCGAGATATTGGAGAACGTGATTTTCCCGAACTAGAGCGCCTCTGCCTCCCCAAGACTGTCCACGGTGGTAGGCACTACGAGTTTCAGCAGGTTGCCGATGTGCCTGCGTTCATGCACACAATCCATCACCTCTTGCAACGCTCACCAACGATGTTCAAAGAATACGAGCTCTCATCAGCTTTCGATTGGCGTCTCTCGCGAAATTCTCCTGATTGGTACGCTAACGATTCTGTATTTGGGAGCGCTCCATCACCTCCATTTCACTTGAAACTTTTTCAAGCCGGATCACGCCGTGGATGGAGTTGGTGTACCGTAGAGCGCATGCATTGTTGCGAGATTAATTGGCTTGATCCTTTGCCGGCCGATGGAAGCTATGACTTCGACGCTTACATTGAGAAGTTACACCAGGATATTGAATGGCGCGTAGACTTCTTCCGTGGATATCACAATCCTCCAACTGAAATGGAATTTCGCAATCTCTCTGCTGGCCGTGCTGCTGCTGAAATATTTTTCTCCGAATGGCTGCATCATACAATGGATTACTAACCTTACTAGCCCACAACATGATCCTGTCGGAGACACCAAAAATGACTCTTTCGTTGTGTCAATTCAATCATGGGAACAGTTCAACCCTCAATTACTCTTTCGCCCTCATTCTTCTACAGCCTTCTTTCTCAGCACGCTATGTATTTAATGGAGATTACTAACCCGATCACGTGATTCACATCTATGACACCAAATGACTCTTTCGCTGCGTCATTCCAACCCTCCTAACTCTTACAACTTTTGATCATCTCGTCCATCCACCAAGCTCAATGAAAGTATCACACGTTTGGCATTATCCCCCGGTTGAGATCGATGCACGCATGCTTCGGATCTACTCCATACTTTCTTCTTGATATTGCTACTACTATGTAGATACTGTCGAATTCTACCTCGTTTGGATACCATCATAATAATCACCCTTCAAGACAATAAACTCCAACTCCTTCGCCATTTTCATTTTCATACCACCACCATCATCTTGCAGTAGCCTATTACTAGCGGCCGTAATTAAGTGACGACGCTGTTATCGGGCCATTGTTGCTGTGCACGGTTGATTTGACACGATTATTATTTTTATTTTGGAGGTTCGGAGTTCGGAGTTCGGAGTTTCGAGCAGGGTTTCGAGTTTCTGATTCTCTCCCGCAACAAATGCTTGGTTACCGTGCGTAGCAAATAAACCTAAGACCCTAATATGTACTATCTTACTGTAGAGGATTGGTTTTTGATGGCTTTGATATATAGCTCTCAGCTCAGATTGAAAACTCGTCAACTGGGAGTCTTTTCCTTTTTCGTTTTTCATGACAGTAAAAGGATTCACCGGGGATGGAAATGGAATCGCAGTATTCATAGATAGTAATTTTCAATTTTCAGCAATAACTTTTACTTTTAGTTTTAGTATTTCCTGGGAGTTCCAACCCTTTTTTTTCCAAACTTTGACATCATGTTCATCTATGCTTGAGCATGCTTCTTCTTCTACTACCCAACTTGAATTCCTACAAATGTAATCATCTACCACATCAACATCAAAAAAGTAGAAGCAATGCCACAGCAGCAGTGACACCACTAACAGCTACACTCATGACTTCATAGATAGCACCATTAAAATCAGCACCAGTGACGTCCAACTCATTCTTCTCAAGCTGAACTTCCATAGAAAAGGCAGATTCCTGATCTCCAGTACTCTGCAATGCACGAGCATGAGTGGCAGGAGAAGAAGAATCATCCATCTCAACAGCAAGGCGACGACGACTTCCAGAGAGCTTGAGGAACACAACACCTGACACTTTGGCAGTGGTAGACGAGTCATAGCTGAAGAAGCTAGCAGGAATGATAGAAGCAATGTGGACACCACTACCATTTGCACGAGATGATTTGGATGAGATGGAGCCATCAACAAGAACCTGGTTGGACACAATATTCAATGTATTGGTTCCTCCACCTTCAACCTGCTGGGTCATCTCGAGACTATCAAGGTAGTCAATCTTCATTTCATCACCAAGAGAACGAATGCACACATTCAAAAAGTCATCAACCCCAAGAATGTTTGTGTTGCAGACGAAGGGATCCTTGTTACCATCACAAGTGCATGCCTCGATGTAGTTATTCACAGCTGCCTCCGACTCATCAGTACCAAGGGAAATCTTGGTGAAGTTGGCATCCTTAATCGTTTGAAAGTTATTCTCAAAGTCGAGGTTAACTTCAATGACACGCTCAAGTTTCTTGGTTTCATTTTCACCTGAGAGCAACTGAACCTTGGCACACAACCTGACAACCTTCTTATCAGGACTTGAGTCCGTCTCATCAACCCAGATACTGCTATTGGCAATAAGACTCTTCTCAATGTTCACAGAGACTAGGAGGTCTGAATTAGAAGGGTCATCCTCAATGACAGTAGTATTTTTTGTAAAGGTGACAACATCCTCATCAACTGCTGACTCGCACTTTTCGTCAAGCATGGAGACCTTGAAGTCACGGTCCGTCCCAATCTTGTATTTGAGGGTGATCTCATCTTTGCTACCCATGTCAAAGTCAGTACTGACTGAAGTGAGCTCAAGGTCCCAGCTCTTGATTGCAGGTGTAGGAGAATCAGTGGGCGAATCTGTCGGAGAGTCTGTCGGAGAGTCTGTCGGAGAATCAGTGGGCGAATCTGTCGGAGAGTCTGTCGGAGAATCAGTGGGCGAATCTGTCGGAGAGTCTGTCGGAGAATCAGTGGGCGGATCTGTCGGAGAGTCTGTCGGAGAATCAGTGGGCGCATCTGTCGGAGAATCAGTGGGCGCATCTGTCGGAGAGTCTGTGGGCGATGTTGTGGGCTGGAGTACAAGACAATGCAAAAAGGAAGGGAGATTAGATAAGGTGATTGGAGGTGGAGGTTAGATAAATATCAAAACAAGAGGAGGCTTGAGTTCTTCATTTTACCTCTGCATCTGTTATTGCACTTACTTGAATTACCACATGACCATACACTTCCACTTCAGCCAATGATAAATACTCTTGATCAATTTTTCTGACTTTGACATATCTGACCGGGCCAACATAACCTTGAAAATCTAGATCATACATATTTTTCACATCAACAATTGTTCGTGAGTCAAGAACAGTCCCAGATGCATCTTGGAGTTCGACTTTTGTGTTTGCAAGTCTATAAGAGAGCCCAGCATCAATTCTGTTAAAAACTTTCACACTCGAAATAGCATAAACAGGGGCAGGTTCAACATCATTACCAACAAGATCAACCTTCCACCAGGCTGACTTATCACTTAGCGCAGTGTGAGTGACAGATTTATTTTCTGAGAAATAATCTCCATCAGTAATGCCATCTATTGCTCTACTGGCAACCGCAAGATTGCCAAGAGTATCCGTATGAGTTGAGGACTGAGTAGCTACAGCACCATCAACCAAAGCAAGATTGGTATCTTCCAAACGGCAGTCAACTGGAAATGTATTCTCATGGAATTCCTATTAGTCATTATTTTGGAAAGAGACAACAGTTGGGCAAATTAGAAATACAAGTCAAATTCAAAGTGATGCAAATCCAAATCTACCTCCCAGCCAAAGATCCGTATCAAACAATAGCAATGCAGAATCGCCAGAGCTTTCTGAGATGGATTGAGACTCGAGTGTAGATAGATGGACAATAAACAAACAAATTGGTGCACAAAAAGTAGCTTGCTCTGTGTGAGACAACCCAGCATAGGCATAGGATCTCACTTACCCTTTCATTCCATCCAACTTCATTCATCGTTCCCATTGATCCAGCAGAAACTGCTGAGCCAACATGCACAAGCGCAAATACGAGAGGAGTAGCAAACTTCATGATACTATTGCTATTGCTATTAGGCTTTGGGAAGATTCAACAAATAGTAACACAGAACAATATCGGTTAGTGTTAGTGAGAGCAAGATTAGAGCATAGAGCTGCTGCTGCAACTGCAATGGAAATGACGTCATAATGAAATGATGCACAATCATGAAATTATTATCTCAGCCAACCACTATGACCATGAGAACAGTCCCTCTCCCTAAATACAAATAGTCATATGTCAACTATACTCACCTAGCTCTGAAGAATTTGATGTTTACATCAATCTCTTCAAAAGATTATGGCGTCGAAGATCTGATCTTTTTGCATGGTTTGTTGAGATTTTGGATGTGCATGAGCATGAGGTTCCACTGCCTGAAGCTGAAGAAGAAGCAATCTTCTGCTGCCTGATGCAGAAACAGAAGATGAAATGATGACGTGTCAGCTTTGAAGCTCCATCTCGATCACACAGTCTTGTAGATGGATCCATGATGTGTGATGGATCTAGCGGTAGCGGTAATCTGTCGAATGCCATACAAGCTGCGTGCAGCCCTGAGATCAGAACGGTCCGGAAGAAGTGAACGTGGCCGGTGGCGAGAGGTTTCACCCGATCAGGTGTCGGAAGAGGGAGAGACAACGTTGCTGGGGATAAGATTCTTAGAGCTTCAACTAGCTGGAAACTGGTGCACTACGGCACATCTCTTCCTACTCGATTCCCGAAGTGTTACTGAGAGAAAGATCCGCCATCGGCGTCTACTTACTACACGGTGTTTATTGTTTATTTTCTATTCTTCAACTGTGAGCGCCATGATCAAAGAAGCGCGTTGGTGACGGTTGTCGAAACGTCGACGTGTCCAATCTTGAAGTTCTCATCCAAAAAAGATTGAGACACATATCCCGAAATAGAGATCCCTTCTCTATTTAATATCTAAAATATCCCATACGAAATGCATAATTCAACACTCCCCTATCATTGAGTCTCTTCTAAGTCAACTTCTCCGGACAATCTAAAGTATCTCCATGCCAGAAGAGTAAAGGTTGAAGAACCTGCCAAACAGCTTGCATACCCCAATGCTTGCTTAAAATGTCTGCTGGATTGTGCTTACCATTCAACCAAACAAAAGCGTAGTGTCCCGTAGCGATTGCCTCTCGAACAAAGTGATAGGACAACATCAAGTGTCTCTTCGCAAGTCTAGAATGTGGTTGAGTAGTTGAGTCAACAACAGTCTTGTTATCACCGATAAGGATTGATCGATCGACCATAGGTACCCCAAGATAAAGAAGGGTATACTTCAAGTCTTTCAACTGTTCAATCGCAGTTCTAGCTGCAACATTCTCAGAACCAAAGGTGGCAGTTTCAACTGTGGATTGTTTCTTTGAGAACCAATCAATGGGTGTCTGATTGAGAAAGTGAAGAACTGCAGTGACCGCCTTTCCGCTCAGCATATCGTGATAGAGGTTGGCATCCACATAGGATAACGATTGCACTGGATTACCTCTCGCCGAAGGTATATTCTTAGGATATTCTTCCTTGGATCCAGCATACGGTGTACGTGACCAATCATATTCCTCAAACTCCATATCACGTAGATCTGGCATGTCGGTTCTATACCGAATAGTAGCATCACTCATCTTGCAGAGGTAACCATACAATCCCTTGACCATCTCTAGATGTCCCTTCCTAGGCTGAATTCTAAAACTACCAGGTGTCATCACGTGAACCGTGATATCAATTCTCCCCAGAGATACTGCCCATTGTACTGCACCAATCAGCGACTGATATATCCTAGTCTCTTCATCATCACAGAACTCAGAAGTATCTAACTCAGGATGGGCATTGGGTTCCATCGGTGATTTCTTGAAGCGTGGTTCTTCTCCAAACAGTCTGACGTAAGTCTCCTTCATCTTCTCAATGTACTTCTTGGGAGCTGAACAAAGAGTACCATCATCTTCTCTCCAATAGTCACATCCCAAGAGGTATTTGATCGGTTCAGTTCCCTTTAACTTGAACTTTGCAACATCCGTCAAGTATTTGATGATTGCATTGGGATCTTTTGAACCAATAGTGAGATCATCCACATATGTGGCAATGTACTCATAGTATCCCTCAAAGATGGGAACTGTAACCCCATCATAGATGAAAGCAGGATCTTCTTCCTTCAATTCCTGTTGAGACATTACCGTACCATCACTATTCATTGCTCTCATCCAAATGTCTGGTTCAGCAGGACATGGAGTGAATCCCATTTCTCGCAATACGTCACTGAGGACTTCGTGAAATCTCTTAGCACTAGTTTTGAGTCCGTAAAGTGAACCGACAATGATGAAGATGTGATCCTTCAGCTCCCCAAATTCTCCACCAGCAATAACAAAGACCTTCTCGGTAGTCTTGGCTTCGAGAAATGCATTTCCAATATCCGTCTGGTAAACCTCCAGATCGTTGAGCTCAGAAAGGAAAACAATGAGCCTAATACCACGAAGAGAAACAACTCCAGAGTATACACTCTCCAATGGTGCGTCAGTAAGATGTCCGCCTGCGACAATCCTAGCTTTCCTCCTTCCATCATGCTTACAAGCATACACAATATGAAGCCGAATCTTCTTGTAGCCTGGTGGTTCTCGAGTGGTATTGCGATGGCCTCGATCATCAAAAACATTGTACTCAAACATCTGCTCAACTTCCTTCTTCTCGGCATCTTGCCAAAGGGTATCACCGTTCTCCTCATCAAACTGCACTGCCTGCTCGTGGTTCCTAGGAACTTTCACTCCAAACATGTAGATCGGAGTATTCTTGAAGCTCTTGCGTTTCGCCTCATTCACCATACGCATCAGTTTCTTAGAGTTGTTCGCCAGCTTCTTCAACTTCAACCTTGGGCACTGCTTTTGCCATTCATCCAATAGATCATTGTCCCTCGCATACTCCGCAACGAGAAAGTTGTTTGTATCATAGATGACGGTGATAGGCTCATACGTAATCTCCCCAGATTCCCATAGAATGAGTACTTGAGGTATTTCTCCCCGTTTGGTAGTCCTCTTATGACCAATGATCCTCCTGAAGTTCCAGGACTTATCCTCATGCTGGATTTGCTCCTCAATGAACTCACACATGTCGTTCCATTCCACAAATTCCTCAAGCTCAGTACCTCCGACTTTGACCTTGAACTTGTGTCTAGGTCCCTGCTTCTCTAGGTTGCGGTTGAACTCGTCCCTCGCTTCCTCGTATTCGTCCAAGTCAATTTCTTCATAATCAATGATGGTTGCCCTATTGCGAGTGCCATCCTCATTGTGTTTCATGAGAAAAGTTCTGCCAATCAATTCGTCAGGTGAAAACATTGCGGTTCTCTTCAGCTGGGGATCATCCATATCTCTTGTCTTCACTACCTCCTCAATACCTTCATCCTCAATATCTTTTGGCTTGGGGTCGTAAGGAGGAACATTGAGAATGTCCGTGTCAGGGTTAACCTTCCTGAGACTAGATCGGTAAAGAATCTCCTGCATTTCTTCGTTAAAGACCTTGAAGGTACAGCTGTGGCCAACATCCTCGGCGTATCCAATGAAGCGAACAATAATTTCATCATTAGACTCAGAAGGAAAGTTCTTCCCAGATCCGCGGTAGTTGCCAATGAAGACAGGTTCCCAGAAGGTGAAGTGCGTGAGCATGGAAATGTCCGGAGTTTGTCCAGTAAGAGCCTTGACGGGAGTTCTCCAATTCAGATATTGCTTCGCAGTCCTGTTCATGATGAACGTGACGTACTCAAAAGCCTCATACCAAGCCTCGACAGGTGCGTCCGACCAATTCAAAACCCAATTAGCGAATTTCTTGAGCTCTCCGATCATCCTTTCCGCGAAATTCTGGTGATGAAAGTATGGTTCGGACTGCCAGTCATCAATGAAGAGAGTGCGTAAAATATCATGCGCCTTCTTGCTGATTTCTGCCTTAGCCCTATCCGACCCAAGCTTATCCATCGCACCACGTTTGCGAATCTCATCCTCAAGACAATGAGCAAAATCTCCATCAGCAGTCTTGCATCCGTGAACAGAGATATACCGGGACATCTTACCAGCAAAAACTTGAGCGGCATTAATACCTCCCCATGCTGTTATGTCGGCGAAGACAGTATCAGTAAAGACAATCTCATGACGGCAAAAGACATTGAGGGCCGGGTATGGGGACCGGTATGTCATAAACTTGTTCGTGGAAGGTATGTGTTGGTAGTACTGAGTGGTAGAATCAAAGGTACTGCGGACGGTGGATGCAGGTACGTTGAGAAAATACTTGCGATACTCTTGGTATTGGATAGGATCAAGACGTTGCTGCGCGTATTGGTTGTTGAGGTTGCCAAGTGTAGAATAGCAATCATAGACGTTGGAATACACCTCAACTGGGAAGGACATCTCGTAGGCACAATGAATGGGATCCGTTGGCATCGGTAGTAGTTCCCCGGTGGAAACAACTCGTCGTTCATAACCGCAAGACACAGCTAACAGATCTTCAATAGGGTCTCCCAACTCCTGCTCCCCATAATTCGTGGTGATAAACTCCCCATATTGGTTCGCATTGGGATGAACAGGAACTGATAGGTATGGACTTTCTTGAGGATCAACGAAAGGTACCTTGGAGGACTTGTTCGTGTCGTAGCGAGATGGATCCCAAGGAATGTCACGAGTCATACTGACTGTAGGGAGGAGTAGATCATCCTCATCCGGATACTGCATCTTGATATATGGTAAACCATTCTCAAAATCAAGTGGTACTTCGTGTCCCTCAAGTGTGGTCAGGCATTGCTTACCCCCTAGAAGTTCCGGATTATCATGGATGACGCATCCATTATCGGCAAGTTGGATCTTGGAATGGATGGTTTTTCCACTCGGTAACTCCCCATACTCGTGAAACATCATGAGCACGTAGTTTCCATCATTCAATTGAACCTTGGCAGCGTAGGTTCCAATCTTCAACTGTGGAATATTCAAATCACCAACACCAGTGATGTTGACATGCCTCGGCAGGTAGCAGTAGGAAATCAATCTCATCTCCTTCGGATTGGCAAGTCCACCATTGGCACCACCGTCAATTAAGCCCGCAATTTCGGCAGATAAAGCAGCTGAAGCTTGGTAGGTAACACATCGGTCGATAGTCAATCCACTATAAACAGGGGCGTGCAGAATGTGGCGAGAGTTGTGGTGTGGTGGTGCCTGTGGCGGGTTCAGCGCGGGCCCTCGGGGCCTGTCGAGTATTGTGTCATTTTGCAGTCGGCCATTTGCAGTTTGGTTTGTTAGTAGTCTTTTTACAACAGAATTCGGCTATAAAGTTGCTCTGCAAT
This sequence comes from Skeletonema tropicum, assembly GCA_037178625.1. Classification (NCBI taxonomy): domain Eukaryota; phylum Bacillariophyta; class Thalassiosirophyceae; order Thalassiosirales; family Thalassiosiraceae; genus Skeletonema; species Skeletonema tropicum. Next base: position 1,548,800 of record CM074132.1, on the reverse strand, counting down.
GATGTAGATTGTGTTGGTGTAGTTGGTTAAAGAGGGGTTTGATTCCTAGCATAGAATTCTCATACTATTTATTATATTTGTGCCAACGTGACAGTGATGACCCCTTAGTGTAGTTGGTTTGAGCGTGCATGTGAATTTGTGAGGCACCAGGTTCAATCCCCGGGGTGACAATCTCTTTTCATGCGTGTGAATTTGTGAGGCACCGGGATCAATCCCCGGGGCTAGCAAACTCTTTTCTGCAGACTACTTAGTAAATCTATTCAAGAGGGAAAAGCAAAATCGTTCACTGCACAATTCACTCAACAATCAAATTTGTAAAAATGTGCACTGCACAATTTTAAAGAAGCGAGCGAAGTGGGTAACACACTTAGGGGGAAAAGTGGAGCAGACGACAATCAACAAACACGGAGTAGTAAATTTGTAAAAATGTGCACCGCACAATTTTAAAAAAGGAAGCGAAAGGCTGAGCAGATGAAGAACAGGTACAACAAGAGAAAATTGGAGGAGATCACTAAAACAACGTACGCAACAGCAATGAAGGGAGACTTCATTCGAGATAGGAGGGCATTTTCTTGCGACGAAGAAAGACAAAAACTAAATCGACTAACGCCCGTGTAAAACCTGTATTTCTTTCTCGTACAGACCGATTTAGATGCTCAAAAAGCGGCTTTAGTACAGTCAATTTCTCGCTTTCAACAGGTACTTCTTGCTTTCTACATAGGAACACATACAGATCCTACGCCGGTAGTCTCTACCGAGGACTCTACATGTCCCTAAAGTAAACCTTCTCACTAAAAAACACATGTACTGATTCCTACCTATAACTCTGTAGAATAATGGGGGTGAAAAATAATGAATTTTCCCACCTGTAATAGAAGGGCACCTGCGGCCCCCTATTACGCTGCTCTGCGCTCCATGAACGGGGGCCCCGAGGGCCGATCATACTCTCGCTGTAGAATATGATCCGTCATAACCATAGAAACAATCCTTTCAGTAGGAACAGGATTGCTACTGAATATCCCTTTTAAATAGGACAAGGGTCTCCGCCATCTTCCTCTGCGAAGAACATCAGATTCCATATTAGCGTCCCGACTACCATCGCTGGTCTCTAAGGAAGTGTCTACGAAAACACCATCGGCATTAATATCGCCACGTGAAGAAAATTCCTCTTGCATGTTGATATCGGCGTCAGACAAAGATGTTGTCCTGTCTTTGATCAGGTATCACGGATACCCACTTGGTTTGAACGGAAGGGCGCAATGTAGAAAGAGCGAAGTCCACTTATATCAGGGAGAGTTGGGTGATCTCTTATTGCTAGAACAGTCGTACGGATGACAGATTCTTAATTCGGTAAATCTGAAGCCAGTCGTCTGAGCAACGAGACATGGAAATCTCTAGCGGTAGCGGTAATCTGTCGAATGCCATACAAGCTGCGTGCAGCCCTGAGATCAGAACGGTCCGGAAGAAGTGAACGTGGCCGGTGGCGAGAGGTTTCACCCGATCAGGTGTCGGAAGAGGGAGAGACAACGTTGCTGGGGATAAGATTCTTAGAGCTTCAACTAGCTGGAAACTGGTGCACTACGGCACATCTCTTCCTACTCGATTCCCGAAGTGTTACTGAGAGAAAGATCCGCCATCGGCGTCTACTTACTACACGGTGTTTATTGTTTATTTTCTATTCTTCAACTGTGAGCGCCATGATCAAAGAAGCGCGTTGGTGATGGTTGTCGAAACGTCGACGTGTCCAATCTTGAAGTTCTCATCCAAAAAAGATTGAGACACATATCCCGAAATAGAGATCCCTTCTCTATTTAATATCTAAAATATCCCATACGAAATGCATAATTCAACAATGGACATATACCTCCTCCTAACAAAAAAAACACTGTAGTGATGGATAGCAACTCACGCTGTCAAATTCTTAACTCCGGCACAAAAAAGATCTCTTTAATACTCTGATCTTGATTGGCGAAAGGTGTCACAAGCAACGATGTGATATGACTACGGCAATCAAGACGATAATTGCAATAGCTCTTATTATTGTTATAATTGGTGTCGATAGCGACCGTGATGGGCGCGATCGTCTGTGCATCTAATGTGAGTGGACGACGACGTGTGCGTCATGCGTGCGAACTAAGAACTTGTGACGTGGAATGACCACAATGACCATGACTGTGACACAGGCTAATAGATGTGTAATGACAACGACGATGAATACAGTATTAATTTACGTATTTGGAGTAGTTGTGTGCTCTTCGAAGGAGAGAGCTGCTGCTAGCGGTAGAGTTGCTCGTGTAAGCCGAGTGACTCGGAATGCTATTGGACAGAAATCGTACTAATTCCAAGACGTAGGCTGTTAGTAAGATTCTCTAAGCTGACTGCTTCAATGTAGTCAGAATCCAGAGCGGCATGCGTCAGGCATGGAGATCCCGATAAGCGATAGCTTAGCGAGCACGTATCCGTATGGTCACAGATACATACGTACCTAAAGGTAGTATGCTACTTGACTATTACACTCTCCCCCGTGCTGTTCGGATTAAACAGTGGGCTCAGTGAGAGAAAAACCCTGTGGGAAAAATTACTCTCATAGAGGAGTGCGTACGGTATTTACTTGAATACCGGTGACGTGTACGCGTAAGACTGTAAGACTGGTTTGCGACAAAAGACACGAGAAGCCAAGGCTGACGTGTGTGTAAGCTTATGATCGGCCCTCGGGGCCCCGGGTCGAAACAAGCACAGTGAAGTGTCGATAACGGGGCCAGGAGGTGCCCAACCCCTTATGGTCACAAATTCTCCATTTTTTTCCAAACTTTTTTCTACAGGGATCTTGGTAGGAATCAGTATAGTAGCTGTTTAGTGAGAAAGTTTACCTGGTGGACACGTAGAGGCTCTGTAGACCATACCGCTGTAGGATTTGTACTTGTTCCTACGTAGAAAGCAAGAAGTACCTGGCTTAAACGCGCTTTTTACAGAAATTGATTGGCTATATCTGTCGAGGATACCATCATTTGCAGAAAGAAATACAGGTACATTGTCATTATAGGTGACATGTTTCTTCATCACGAGAAATATTCTCCCTTTGTTGTATCCTTTATTGATTGTCGTTAATTTGTCATGTTGCCGCGATTGATAATAAATTTGTCTTGAAGACAAATTTATTTTCCATGCAAGTTGTGAATATCGCATTGTATCGTCCACTAGGCAAAATAATCGCGTGGCAATTGGTATTCTTTCTTCGTTTCTTTCCATTTTTTGTTTGGGCTGGTTATGATTTCGGTGATGCGGTTCGTCAGGTCCTCTCTATTCTTTATTAAAGTACCACTCACTGCCTTTTGGTAAGTCGTTTTCGTCATTTTGTTGAGCTTTCTCTTGTTGTATCTTGTCTTGGTTTCTTCTGCCTTGCCGTCAAGGTACTTGACCCATTTGTCCCGCTTCTTGAAGAGTTTGCAGAGTTGGCCATCTTGGTTCGTCTTGCAATTGTGTAACCGTTCTACAGACACGCTCGGCCCTGTCCAATAAATGGCACTATCCGTCGGGTGCATAACATTTTTGGAACCAAGTGTTTTGCCCCTGCTGGTAGCAACGTATCCTGTCCCAAGGCACTGGCTTCTCTCCCAGAGCTCATCTGACGGATCTATCACCATGCGATTCCATCGATCGTCCTTGCCGAACCCGGCCTCCATGCCCTGGCAGCGGTGTATTGTGATTGCGAATGCAATTTGCAGGGGCATGAACGTGGCAGTACAGCATCCCTTGTTGCAGATGTGAGTGTAGGGTGGTATTGGCACGTGCTGAGTGGAGTGGTGGAGTGGAGTGATTGCAAATTTGTGTAAAGAGGGATGATTGATCAGTGCCATGCTATATTTCGAATTCAAGAATACATTTCTACATTCACTCACCGTTGGATTCTTTTTGTCCCAGGGTTCAATGCCTTGCCGCGGTTTGAAGTATGGGAAATCAACGACTATATACTTTGGGAGGGATTCAACACCATTTGTGTTTGGTCCTACGGAGTGCTGCTCGTCATAAACGATGTCAATCACCTTCCCAATCGCTCCAACGTACAGGCCAGAGTTCGGATCAATGTTCGCTGTCTCCAGGCACACGTGCACACCAACGGAAACGTCTAAAGTGTACAACATCTTTTTGCCGAAGAAATGCAACTGGTACACAGTGGGATTGCCAACCATGTTGCTCTTGAATTGGCATCTGAGCCGTGCTACCGGTACTGACAGCCGTTTCTGACGAGAAATATTCTCCCTTTGTTGTATCCTTTATTGATTGTCGTTAATTTGTCATAATGCTCGATTGAAAATAAATTTGTCTTGAAGACAAATTTATTTTCCATGCAAGTTGTGAATATTGCATTGTATCGTCCACTAGGCAAAATAATCGCGTGGCAATTGGTATTCTTTCTTCGCTTCTTTCCATTTTTTGTTTGGGTTGGTTATGATTTCGGTGATGCGGTTTGTCAGGTCCTCTCTATTCTTTATTAAAGTACCACTCACTGCCTTTTGGTAAGTCGTTTTCGTCATTTTGTCGAGCTTTCTCTTGTTGTATCTTGTCTTGGTTTCTTCTGCCTTGCCGTCAAGGTACTTGACCCATTTGTCCCGCTTCTTGAAGAGTTTGCAGAGTTGGCCATCTTGGTTCGTCTTGCAATTGTGTAACCGTTCTACAGACACGCTCGGCCCTGTCCAATAAATCGCACTATCCGTCGGGTGCATAACATTTTTGGAACCAAGTGTTTTGCCCCTGCTGGTAGCAACGTATCCTGTCCCAAGGCACTGGCTTCTCTCCCAGAGCTCATCTGACGGATCTATCACCATGCGATTCCATCGATCGTCCTTGCCGAACCCGGCCTCCATGCCCTGGCAGCGGTGTATTGTGATTGCGAATGCAATTTGCAGGGGCATGAACGTGGCAGTACAGCATCCTTTGTTGCAGATGTGAGTGTAGGGTGGTATTGGCACGTGCTGAGTGGAGTGGTGGAGTGGAGTGATTACAAATTTGTGTAAAGAGGGATGATTGATCAGTGCCATGCTATATTTCGAATTCAAGAATACATTTCTACATTCACTCACCGTTGGATTCCCTTTTCCGACAGCTCTCCCAACATAGATCCAATAGTTCCAGACGCTTTTGTGTTCTGTGGAATTTCTCCAACTCCAACTGGCCGAGCTGCATTGCCATTATTGCTACGAAATACACCAGCATCGTCTGCTTCCAAGGGGGCGTTATCAACATTACCAACACCCATATTGGTGCCATCATTATCACGTTCTCCTGACAGTCTAGCAACCGAAGTAGCATTACGACACGGATAATCCTTCACGGTAGAACCAGAAGACTCATGAAACAGGCGGTCGAGACAGCTGCGCGGAAGTCTACTGGTAGACGGAGAATCATATAAATGATCGCGAATGGTTTGGCGGCCCACAAGACTGCGATCTTCTGAGCAGCGGCGATATGCGCGAACAGTAGCAGGTTGTTCCCCAGCATGATACAGCAACGCCGGAAGATTAGTTGGGTCAACTGCTGACTCCTCATCAGAAGGAGTAGACGCTGGTATGTCCGTTTCAGACGGATGATGAGTATTCACTGGAGTTGCGGCACTACCATTGCTCTCTTTAGGGCACTGCTGTTCGATGTCATAATTTTTTGATGATTGCTTTAACTTTAACAAAGAACTCGCCTGCTCGACAACGTCATAATCATTATTATTATCGCATGATCTCCATGATTTGCATGATGCATCAAATGCTTCTGCCTGCTCAAAGTTAGTGCATCTAACATGAGCGGGCGAGAACATGAAACCCAGGGTTTGCGGTATGTTTTTTAAGGCAGTCGTGCAGGCAGTGCTTTTGTATGGGAGTGAGACTTGGGTATTGACGGATTCGGCGTTGCGGTGTCTGGAAGGCTTCTATTATCGAGCTGCTTGCCGCATGGCACGCAGGAATCGACCTAAGAAGAACGAAAGGACTGGAGAGTGGAGGTATCCGGATAAGAAGGAGTTATTTGAGGAGGTTGGGCTGTATACTTTGACGGAGTACATCGAAAAGCGGAGAAAGACTATTGGGGCATACATCAGGGACCGCCCGATTCTGGATCTTTGTAGGGATGGTGAGAGCTTTGTAGGGATGGTGAGAGACAACGTGGTACCAGCAAACACCGATGGTGGTGGGAGCAGCCATATGAGGCGGACCCGGAGAGGGAAGAGGATGCCTCTTCTATTGTATCTGGAGCCGCGTCTGAGGTGGAATCTCTGTTGTCTGTCGAGGATAGTGCATAAAGGGGTTGGCTAGCTGGATCTTCACGTGTGGGGTTTAGTATAGTCTTTTATTTCTATAACAGCAAGCGCCTAGGGGTTGCATGAGCACTGCCCGCGGACTTGTTAGTCCATTCGTTGGGAAAGACGTGTAATGCCCGAAGGCCAAGTTACACACACACACACATGAGCGGGAGAGATGCAATCGCCTTGCTTTGTCTGCAGAAGAGGTATATCATGCTCGTTCTTGTTGTTGTCGACAACATCTTTTTTGTTGCCCGCTGTCACACCGCCATTGCTGAAGTAAATGAAAATAGGGATAAGTAAGGATAAGTGATTAGTTTTTGACATGACGACATTCATATGGGAGAAACAATACCAGTTCAAGTTTAAAATAAATTTGCATACATCACAATTTTATTTTTGGCATGAACTCTATGGAAGGTTAATACCACACAGCAAAAAGCGACTTAAATGTAGATGAATGAGCGATCCTTCCTATGTTCGTACGATCACTCTACGTAATGTTTTACGCAGTGTTAAGCGTTTCGCTTATACATGAAATTCTGAATCACATAAGACGCTTCTTCCAATTTCAGCTCATCTTAACAATACACTTTCGGACTTACCCATTAGACAATACGCTGGAACACTCTGGAGCAGCCAACGACTGCAAGTTATGACTGTTATTTACACAACGGCCATAATTCATTATTCCAGCTTTGCTTTCTGCATCCGATTTGTAGAACTGAGCCGAGCTTGAACCGTTACAGGTAACGTTGCGATTGGAAATGACATTGTAAGCGATAGATAATTGTTCCTGTCTGGTGCGATATAGATCCATTACGCATCCTAGCTCAGACAATACATGTTTTAGTTCACGCATATTGCAAGAGGAAAGAACAAGCCTCAGAAGAGTATGTGGATCAGTAGAGTGTTCGAAGCATGGATTGCGCGATGATTGTAATTCTACTATTTCGCGGAAGATATGATCGCCTACACGCACTTTCGGCCATTGGACTTTGTAAATTATTTGACGAATAGACAGAAATGAGCATCTAACACCCTTCCGAGCGCTCTTGCTGTTCACGTCGGAAGAGGATGGTTGCTGTTGCTGCGCTTTCTCTCTTGAAGTGTGCATATTTTATACGGTCAATTTTGTTCGTGGTTTGGTTATGCCGGTCCGTAATGGTCACATATTTAAGATATTGATTTGCGTGCGAGGAATGTCATACGCAAGCCACTCATTATTATTTATGCACTCTTCTAATTGCATGTGGTGTTCCGTAGCATGATAGTCGATGAGTGGCTGCGCGGAAAAGTCACGGATGGCGACATGTTCTTCCTGCCAGCAGAGAAGCTGACACGTTGAAGTTAGGAGAGGAACAAGTGACGTCATATATTTGAGAATATGTAAAACGCGATCGGTATAAAGTACTGTCAAACGCGATCGGTAAATTATTTCGTCAAAAAGCCAACTCGGTTTTTGCATGATCGATGATCGTGCAGAAAAAGAGAAAAAGATGCCACCACAATGGCCTACAATGGCACCCCTAGTATGGCCGCCTATCTCAGTCCATGAGTATATTTCATAAGGTATCGATGGCCCATCCCTTAAACGACATTATGGCGATTTTTTCGCAGCAGTGTGGCGTTTCGGCTGCTGTAGGGGTGGAGATAATATCATTGCAATCCACTTCATTGAGATTTGAAATGAAAACAACCACCTTCCCTGCACCCATCGAAGATGATAAACATCTATAGGCACTACCCCTCCGCTACCCATCGCCGATGATAATATGAAGTGAGATTCTGGTTGCTCGGAATGACCATTAAAGCCCCCCCACACCTCCAAAATACCAAGGACACAAGATGTGCACAAAATTGCATAAATAATTTGACACTCTAACACAACAATAAGCCTGTAGACGGCGGATCGAGCGGCTCTAAAGACCGCAACTCATCAACATTATTATATATAAGAAGTGTCGGCTATTTATTGTCCATAATATTGCAATAGGCTGGATAAAAATAGCAACATCATAGACAGAAATGACATTTATGTAGCATGTATTAGTCATTTATTTATGCGGTGTAGACAGTTGTAATAATAAAACCCTGCGGCTGAATAGTTGCAAAGGGTGTTGTCTGCGATATAGTTCACTGGATATTACTATTGGTAGGGTTTGTGCAACGTGGTGGCTATGAGAGTAGCGGCTATGATGTTAGATACTGACTGTCGAACGAAAAAACATGCATGCATGCAGTTGTGCTCGGAAAGCGCGCTGCACTTTTTTGTTAGCTGCTATCAAAATCTTATGCATCTACGATGCAATTTTGCTTGGAACGGCTCTAAGTAAGTAAGTGAGTATGTACTATAAAACGTTTCTGTTATAAGAATGTTATTAAACAAGCATTGCAGAGCAACTTTATAGACGGATACATTGCAAAAAAAAATCCAACACGAAATCCACAGAATAATTTTGTCATCATGACACATTTATGTTACAACAACAAGCATTGCAGAGCAAATTACTGAACTAGAGATACCTAGACTGCACTCCTCTTATTACCTAAAATGGGCAAGTTCAGATCCAGCTTGCCCAGTAAACAGCTCCTGAATACCATCCTAAACTAATCACTTATTTATAGAACTAAAAAAAAAAAATTTATAGACGGGTACATTGCACAAAAAAAAAACAGGCCCCGAGGGCCCGCGCCGCACTACACACCATACACAACATGCAGTCACAAATCGCCGCGCGCACCATTTCATAGGTTTTGATCAAATCAACTGTTGTCTAGTATGAAATAGTGTTGATGTGTTGGAATAATTCTACTAATTTCTAGTTTATGAAAGCTGTACACTCCCCCAAGTTATTCATTATAACTTGCATCGTTGGCTTCTTCTGCCTCAAAGAAGGGGGTAAGTCGTCGGATATTGATTCGTTCATTGACGGAACCACGTTGAATACGGACAGTACCATTAGTAAAGACATTTGTGACCACATACGGTCCCTCATTCTTGTCTAAAGCTTTGCGCTGCTTTTCACCATTGATCTCACTGATGATCAAGCACTTACTCCCTGGAACATAGTCGTATGGGAGACGCCTTTTGTTTTCTCTGGCGTTGTTCCTGTCCACGAGCTCTTGTCGGCGGCGACCTATCTCACTCCAGTCAGCGACGAACAGAATGTCAAATAACATATCACGTCCAAAAATTGCTTCACCAGGAGTAGCCTTGAGCACGGTGTGGTAAGTAGATCGAATTGCCCATGCAGCATTTGTGATCGGCCCTCGGGGCCCCCGTTCATGGAGTGCAGAGCAGCGTAATAGGGGGCCGCAGGTGCCCTTCTATTACAGGTGGGAAATTCAGATTTTTTCAGCCAAATTATTCTACAGAGTTCTAGCTAGGAATCAGCATATGTGCATTTTAGTGAGAAGGTTTACTGTTGGGACACGTAGAGTCCTCAGTAGAGCCTACCAGCGTAGGATCTGAATGGTTTCCTACGTAGAAAGCGAGAAGTACCTGTTGAAAGCGAGAAATTCAATGTACTAAATGCGCTTTTTTGGCGTCTAAATCCGTCTTTACGAGAAAGAAATACAGGTTTTGCACAGGTTTTAGTCGATTTAGTTGTTGTATTTCTTCAACGTAAGAAATGGTCTTTTTGCAGAATTGTGCAGTGATCAATTTTACTAATGTAATGACCTGATGCAGACGGACTCTGGATTTAGTCGATGTATTCATCGTCGTGAGAAATTTTCTTTTTTTGTAGAATCGTGCAGCGATCCATTTTACTAATCACCAGATGCAGACGCTGCGAAGTAATCACTTGGGATCTCGTGATCCCTCTTCGCTTCTTTCCACTTCTTGTTTTGATTGGTGATGATGTCGGTAATCCTGGCCGTCAGGTCTGTCCTGTCTTTGATGAAATCGCCCTTCATTGCTGCTGCGTACGTTGTTTTTGTGATTTCTTCCAACTTTCTCTTGCTATACCTCGTCTTCGTCTCTTCTGCCTTTCCCTCCAAGTATTCTACCCACTTAGCTCGCTTCTTGTATGATTCGCAGAGCTGCCCATTTTGCTTTCTCTTGCAATTTTTAATTCGGTTCGTTGAAACGCTGTTTCCCGTCCAGTATATGGCACTGTCCGTTGGGTATGCTTGATCTTTGGAACCAAGTGTTTTGCCTCTGCTAGTTGCCACGTACAATGTCCCAAGGTTCTTGCTAATCTCCCACAACTCATCTGACGGATCTAATATCATTCGGTTCCAGCGGTCTCCTTCGTCGAATCCAGCTTCAAGTCCTTGACAGCGGTGAATGGTGATGGCGTAAGCGATTTGCAATGGCATGAATAATGCGGTGCAGCATCCCTTGTTGCAAATCTGCTCGTAGGGAGGGATGGGCACGTGCTGTGCGCATTACGTTGGAATTGGAAGGATGCATTTGCATCGGTATGCAAATAAAACGAGTTAGTAGTGTTTTTGCAGCACAATGATACATGTACATGACAAGCTGGTGAATTGGTAAAATTGTGCAGTGAACGATTTTATGTATTGTGTTGTGGTTGTGTTAGTGTTAGTCTGTGAAAGTATTTAGAGACACAACACAAGAACAACTTTCCGCGGAACAAAACTCACTGGATTGGTACTTGAACTTGGCCTTGGACCCAGCTTCGTTGCTTTGCTTTGGCGGCGTGACGACTGCATGTATAGTTTTTGAAAGGAAGGCTATCAAGCTTTTTTCTCTCACTCTCGTCAACAACAAATGTTGCCATGGATCGGAAGATAGGATCGTTTGTGCGGATGGTAGCCCAAGGATATTCATACCATTTCCAGTTAGAAGTTGAAGCCTCCTTCGAAACATGCCCCCGTTTCAGTCCGCTGTGAGTGTGAGACAACTCCGTCAAAGTAGATGAGGTCGAAGCATCGGCCGACTTCGAAGAACATGCGACACGCTCAAGGCCGCAAGGTTGACTCATCAAACGACGAAACCCATTGCCATTACATCCAACATTTGAAGTCGCGCCATCGGCATTAGTCTCCTGCTCTTGTCCAACATGAGACAGCTCCGCCACAGTCGATGATGCCCGACTTTGATGCACTTGCGCTTGCCTGCCACTTACGGCCGCTAGGTTTACTCATCAAATGACGAGAACCCTTGCCATTAGTGTTAGATCCAACAGCTGACGTCGCGGCAGCAGCGCATCGGTATTGCCAATTATCATGATTGTGTACTTAGATTGATAAGAAGTAGAAAGGTTTACACAATACTTTATGATTGCAATGAAAAAATAATAGATCGACCGCGAGATGTGGACGGAAGCGATTTGCTGTCAACGAAGCAGGAGGAACACGCTGTCAGACAGAGAAAGAATCCAGACACGGATAGATGAAGAAATAATTAAGTATACCGATTCGGACTAATTTTTGTCAATTGAATTTGTCACAAATGGGACACAATATCGATGAATGTAAATGCATGCGTCACCGGACAAATGAGAACCAACACCTCAGCTGTACATAATGACGTGTTGATGAAGTTGAAGCGACACGTGGCAAAATCCAAAAAAACGAAAAGAAGCGCCGGGCGGAGGCTGAGTATGTCAGTTTTGTCACGTCCGCGAAGAATCCAGAGAAACTGTCAAGCACGAGAAAGACACTTTGAATTGGTAAAATTGTGCACAATACAATTCTACTAATTTATCCTACATACCATAACAACAAAACAGAACATCACCATGCACCAAATACACTAAGACTATGTCTACGTCATTGCAGAGCAACTTTATAGCCGGATTCCATTGTAAAAAGACTATATGTAAATGTAAAACCAAAGTGCAATGACCTACTACAAATGACACAAAACTGGACAGGCCCCGAGGGCCCGCGCTGATCCCGCCACAGGCACCACCACGCTCGCCACATTCTGCGCGCCCCTGTTTATAAATTGGTCAATTCGGTGGCCATCGACGGTATCATCGTTGTCGAGGCCCGAGGTGCGGAGCATGTCGTTAAAGACTCCGTGAACTCGTTCTAAAATCGCATTAGCTTGCGGATTCTTACTGGTAGTCGGCTTACGTCCAATCTGATACTGTTCACACAGATCCTTCAGATGCAGTTCGAATTCAGAACCATTATCACACACCAAATACTTCGGGCGCGGATAACGACTTAACCAGCATTTATTCAAGAGGTGGGAAACTGTAGCGGAAGTTTTATCAATGATTTCTACTTCGACAGTTTTTCCTGTCCGAGGACATTTCTTCTCGATCATCCTATTAGGGAGTTCGACTATTTCGAACCATCCAGTAGCAGCGTCAATCATGGTTAAACACATGAAATCCATTTCACTTCCATCTTTTGATTTAATTGTTGTTGGACCAATTAAATCGCAATGGAGCGTCTGCCATGGAACAACGATCGCATCCTTAGGAGGAAGTTGACCGTACTTACGCTTGCGTGCCTTAGATTTCTGACACCTGGGACAATATTTACACAATCTACGGATTTGTGCACTCATGCCACGCCAATACATGACGGCGCCGATAGTACCTTCCATACGGTCAGTACCAGGATGTTGCAGATAGTGGTGATACCACATAAGAACTTTAGATTGCAGCTTCTCAGGGATGATGAGCTTCGGACGAGCCGAAGGTCTGTCCTTTCGAACCAAGACAACAGTGTCGTCTATGATCATCTTCTGATTACGACTGTCGGCACCAGGCCGTTCGAAAATGTGCTTCATCTTTGGATCTTCCCGTTGGGCATCTGCTATCTCCTTGACGGTGACTGGGTAAATTTCCTCGTCATCGGCTGCTGAATTTGCAAACACATGTGACATGCAATCCTTTGGCTCTATCACATCTTCTCTATCCAGAACACACTCATCATCATTTTGATAATGAGAGAAGAGAGAGACCAGCTTATTCCACTTGCGGTGAGAATATTCAGACCTGAAGTTCCCTTTGCTGTCGAGTTCGTCTTCTGGATGAGGGTTGATTTTTGGGCAATAATCTAATCGACTAATGGCATCAGCAACGGTATTATCAACACCCTTGATGTACCTAATGTCGGCTCCATACTCATTGAGGAGTAGATTCCATCTCTGCACTCTGTCAGAGGTGCTGCCTAAGCTATCTCGAACGAGATTCTGATGATCTGTATAAATCACCAGCTTCTGTCCAAGCAGCATACCTTTGAATTCTTTCAAGAGTTCGACGATAGAAAGCAATTCAAGTTCCGTCACAGTGTACTTCATTTGCGCGGCAGTTAACTTCCGGCTGAAAAAGGCAATGGGACGGTTATTTTGCGTAATCACTCCCCCAAGCTGGCGAGTTGAAGCATCAGTAAAGATAGTGAACTCTTCACCGAAGTTCGGGTAGGCCAGGATAACATCTCGGGCGATTACCTTCTTGATCTCATCAAAAGCATCCTGATGAACCTGCTCCCACCGCCACGGCAGCTTCTTTTTGGTAGAGCGTTTAGTGGTTCCACATTCTCCAACTAGATCAGTGAGTGGAGCGAGGAGCTGTGTTCTTGACACCCACAAGTCACGGTAATACTGAATAATACCGAGGCAACGTCGAAGATCTTTCACGTTACGAGGTGGTTTGAGAGCAAGGATAGCGGCGACTTTGGAATGTTGTGGTGCAATTCCTTGTTTGGTGAGATGATACCCAAGGTAATCAATCTCTACGGCTGCGAATTTACTTTTGGCTGCGTTGACTTGCAGACCAGCGTCGCTTAATTTTTGTAATACCACGTCGAGTTTCTCCAGGTGGTCTTCAAAGGTTCCTTTGGATAGGCAGAGCAAATCATCAATGTAAGCCTGCACGTAGTCCAACTCAGCAAAGAGTGAACTCATTTTACTTTGGAAGATGTCCGGGCTACAAGCAACTCCCATTGGAAGTCTTTTGTACCTGTAAATTCCCCAAGGAAATACAATGGCGCAAATCTTCATCGTCTCGAGATCAAGCTTCAAATGGTAATATCCCATATTGAGATCAATCGCTGAGGCAAAAGTAAAGCCTTCCATCTGTTGCAACATACCCGATACCTTAGGAAGCGGGAAGGGGCGTCGCACTAGCGCTTTGTTAAGCTGGCGGAAGTCGGAGAGGAAGCGGACTGTGCCGTCTGACTTAGGAATAATAAAAGATGGACTGAGCCAGTCTGCTTGTTGTACCTGCTCCAGAACTCCTATATCAATTAAGCATTGAAGTTCTTTCATAATTGTTGCTTTGTGTATCTGTGGGACATCAAACGGTCTACCACGGAACGGTTTCACATCTGGCTTAAGCTCAAAATGGACTTCCTCACCTTTCCATTCACCGAGAGATCCGCTAAACATCTTCTCATGTTTCTTGAGTAAGTTGAGTAGTTGAAGTCTCTGCATTCTGGAGAGATGAGAGCAATTTTCATCGACGATCTTTTCTAGATCGGCGGCTTCATACTTGGCATCCAAAATCTTGACGGCTCTATCAGTCTCCTCTTTAGTTGACTGAGGCTCTAGGGCTTCATTATAGATGTTCATCAAGACGTTTTCATCTTTGAATTCGTCCTTGTTTTTCATAGGACGGGAGATGCCATCAATTTCAAGGACTTTCTCTTTGAAATGCATAGTAACTCCCCAAGCATGAAGGGTTTTAACACCAATGATGGCGTCGTATTGAACGCTCCTCCTGTTGTGGATGCGTCTGATGTCAGCAGTACAAGACATAATCTTACTTTGAGAATACTCCGGAAGCAAGAAAGATAGTTCTGCGACTTCGCTTGTGTTGAACTGGCCATTGGACGTAGTCCACACATTTGGATGAGCTAGAGGTATAGGGTCAAAAGCCTTTACTTCTTCATCGGGCAGAAAGATGATGTCATCATCTGCACCGGAGTCAAGTAATAAAACCAAGGGGCGTGAGTTACGGTTTCCCTTCTTGGTCAGGGACGCTGCGACAACAACAGTCTTAAGTCCATTTCCCCTGATTACTTTTTGACGAAGCGATGCGTTCATGTCTTTTACACCGCTCCAATCGGGTATGACACCTTTAATCGGCGAATGGTCAAGGTTATACAAATCAAAATCGATAGTCGGCCCTCGGGGCCCCGGGTCGAAACAAGCGCAGTGAAGTGTCGATAACGGGGCCGGGAGGTGCCCAACCCCTTATGGTCACAAATTCTCCATTTTTTTCCAAACTTTTTTCTACAGGGATCTTGGTAGGAATCAGTATAGTAGCTATTTAGTGAGAAGGTTTACCTGGGGGACACGTAGAGGCTCTGTAGACCCATACCGCTGTAGAATTTGTACTTGTTCCTACGTAGAAAGCGAGAAGTACCTGGCTTAAATGCGCTTTTTACAGAAATTGATTGGCTATATCTGTCGAGGATACCGTCATTCGCAGAAAGAAATGCAGGTATATTGTCATTATAGGTGACATGTTTCTTCATCACGAGAAATATTCTCCCTTTGTTGTATCCTTTATTGATTGTCGTTAATTTGTCATGTTGCCGCGATTGATAATAAATTTGTCTTGAAGACAAATTTATTTTCCATGCAAGTTGTGAATATCGCATTGTATCGTCCACTAGGCAAAATAATCGCGTGGCAATTGGTATTCTTTCTTCGTTTCTTTCCATTTTTTGTTTGGGCTGGTTATGATTTCGGTGATGCGGTTCGTCAGGTCCTCTCTATTCTTTATTAAAGTACCACTCACTGCCTTTTGATAAGTTGTTTTCGTCATTTCATCAAGCTTTCTTTTGTTGTATCTTGTCTTGGTTTCTTCTGCCTTGCCGTCAAGGTACTTGACCCATTTGTCCCGCTTCTTGAAGAGTTTGCAGAGTTGGCCATCTTGGTTCGTCTTGCAATTGTGTAACCGTTCTACAGACACGCTCGGCCCTGTCCAATAAATGGCACTATCCGTCGGGTGCATAACATTTTTGGAACCAAGTGTTTTGCCCCTGCTGGTAGCAACGTATCCTGTCCCAAGGCACTGGCTTCTCTCCCAGAGCTCATCTGACGGATCTATCACCATGCGATTCCATCGATCGTCCTTGCCGAACCCGGCCTCCATGCCCTGGCAGCGGTGTATTGTGATTGCGAATGCAATTTGCAGGGGCATGAACGTGGCAGTACAGCATCCCTTGTTGCAGATGTGAGTGTAGGGTGGTATTGGCACGTGCTGAGTGGAGTGGTGGAGTGGAGTGATTGCAAATTTGTGTAAAGAGGGATGATTGATCAGTGCCATGCTATATTTCGAATTCAAGAATACATTTCTACATTCACTCACCGTTGGATTCTTTTTGTCCCAGGGTTCAATGCCTTGCCGCGGTTTGAAGTATGGGAAATCAACGACTATATACTTTGGGAGGGATTCAACACCATTTGTGTTTGGTCCTACGGAGTGCTGCTCGTCATAAACGATGTCAATCACCTTCCCAATCGCTCCAACGTACAGGCCAGAGTTCGGATCAATGTTCGCTGTCTCCAGGCACACGTGCACACCAACGGAAACGTCTAAAGTGTACAACATCTTTTTGCCGAAGAAATGCAACTGGTACACAGTGGGATTGCCAACCATGTTGCTCTTGAATTGGCATCTGAGCCGTGCTACCGGTACTGACAGCCGTTTCTGACGAGAAATATTCTCCCTTTGTTGTATCCTTTATTGATTGTCGTTAATTTGTCATAATGCTCGATTGAAAATAAATTTGTCTTGAAGACAAATTTATTTTCCATGCAAGTTGTGAATATTGCATTGTATCGTCCACTAGGCAAAATAATCGCGTGGCAATTGGTATTCTTTCTTCGCTTCTTTCCATTTTTTGTTTGGGTTGGCTATGATTTCGGTGATGCGGTTTGTCAGGTCCTCTCTATTCTTTATTAAAGTACCACTCACTGCCTTTTGGTAAGTCGTTTTCGTCATTTTGTCGAGCTTTCTCTTGTTGTATCTTGTCTTGGTTTCTTCTGCCTTGCCGTCAAGGTACTTGACCCATTTGTCCCGCTTCTTGAAGAGTTTGCAGAGTTGGCCATCTTGGTTCGTCTTGCAATTGTGTAACCGTTCTACAGACACGCTCGGCCCTGTCCAATAAATCGCACTATCCGTCGGGTGCATAACATTTTTGGAACCAAGTGTTTTGCCCCTGCTGGTAGCAACGTATCCTGTCCCAAGGCACTGGCTTCTCTCCCAGAGCTCATCTGACGGATCTATCACCATGCGATTCCATCGATCGTCCTTGCCGAACCCGGCCTCCATGCCCTGGCAGCGGTGTATTGTGATTGCGAATGCAATTTGCAGGGGCATGAACGTGGCAGTACAGCATCCTTTGTTGCAGATGTGAGTGTAGGGTGGTATTGGCACGTGCTGAGTGGAGTGGTGGAGTGGAGTGATTACAAATTTGTGTAAAGAGGGATGATTGATCAGTGCCATGCTATATTTCGAATTCAAGAATACATTTCTACATTCACTCACCGTTGGATTCCCTTTTCCGACAGCTCTCCCAACATAGATCCAATAGTTCCAGACGCTTTTGTGTTCTGTGGAATTTCTCCAACTCCAACTGGCCGAGCTGCATTGCCATTATTGCTACGAAATACACCAGCATCGTCTGCTTCCAAGGGGGCGTTATCAACATTACCAACACCCATATTGGTGCCATCATTATCACGTTCTCCTGACAGTCTAGCAACCGAAGTAGCATTACGACACGGATAATCCTTCACGGTAGAACCAGAAGACTCATGAAAAGGCGGTCGAGACAGCTGCGCGGAAGTCTACTGGTAGACGGAGAATCATATAAATGATCGCGAATGGTTTGGCGGCCCACAAGACTGCGATCTTCTGAGCAGCGGCGATATGCGCGAACAGTAGCAGGTTGTTCCCCAGCATGATACAGCAACGCCGGAAGATTAGTTGGGTCAACTGCTGACTCCTCATCAGAAGGAGTAGACGCTGGTATGTCCGTTTCAGACGGATGATGAGTATTCACTGGAGTTGCGGCACTACCATTGCTCTCTTTAGGGCACTGCTGTTCGATGTCATAATTTTTTGATGATTGCTTTAACTTTAACAAAGAACTCGCCTGCTCGACAACGTCATAATCATTATTATTATCGCATGATCTCCATGATTTGCATGATGCATCAAATGCTTCTGCCTGCTCAAAGTTAGTGCATCTAACATGAGCGGGAGAGATGCAATCGCCTTGCTTTGTCTGCAGAAGAGGTATATCATGCTCGTTCTTGTTGTTGTCGACAACATCTTTTTTGTTGCCCGCTGTCACACCGCCATTGCTGAAGTAAATGAAAATAGGGATAAGTAAGGATAAGTGATTAGTTTTTGACATGACGACATTCATATGGGAGAAACAATACCAGTTCAAGTTTAAAATAAATTTGCATACATCACAATTTTATTTTTGGCATGAACTCTATGGAAGGTTAATACCACACAGCAAAAAGCGACTTAAATGTAGATGAATGAGCGATCCTTTCTATGTTCGTACGATCACTCTACGTAATGTTTTACGCAGTGTTAAGCGTTTCGCTTATACATGAAATTCTGAATCACATAAGACGCTTCTTCCAATTTCAGCTCATCTTAACAATACACTTTCGGACTTACCCATTAGACAATATGCTGGAACACTCTGGAGCAGCCAACGACTGCAAGTTATGACTGTTATTTACACAACGGCCATAATTCATTATTCCAGCTTTGCTTTCTGCATCCGATTTGTAGAACTGAGCCGAGCTTGAACCGTTACAGGTAACGTTGCGATTGGAAATGACATTGTAAGCGATAGATAATTGTTCCTGTCTGGTGCGATATAGATCCATTACGCATCCTAGCTCAGACAATACATGTTTTAGTTCACGCATATTGCAAGAGGAAAGAACAAGCCTCAGAAGAGTATGTGGATCAGTAGAGTGTTCGAAGCATGGATTGCGCGATGATTGTAATTCTACTATTTCGCGGATGATATGATCGCCTACACGCACTTTCGGCCATTGGACTTTGTAAATTATTTGACGAATAGACAGAAATGAGCATCTAACACCCTTCCGAGCGCTCTTGCTGTTCACGTCGGAAGAGGATGGTTGCTGTTGCTGCGCTTTCTCTCTTGAAGTGTGCATATTTTATACGGTCAATTTTGTTCGTGGTTTGGTTATGCCGGTCCGTAATGGTCACATATTTAAGATATTGATTTGCGTGCGAGGAATGTCATACGCAAGCCACTCATTATTATTTATGCACTCTTCTAATTGCATGTGGTGTTCCGTAGCATGATAGTCGATGAGTGGCTGCGCGGAAAAGTCACGGATGGCGACATGTTCTTCCTGCCAGCAGAGAAGCTGACACGTTGAAGTTAGGAGAGGAACAAGTGACGTCATATATTTGAGAATATGTAAAACGCGATCGGTATAAAGTACTGTCAAACGCGATCGGTAAATTATTTCGTCAAAAAGCCAACTCGGTTTTTGCATGATCGATGATCGTGCAGAAAAAGAGAAAAAGATGCCACCACAATGGCCTACAATGGCACCCCTAGTATGGCCGCCTATCTCAGTCCATGAGTATATTTCATAAGGTATCGATGGCCCATCCCTTAAACGACATTATGGCGATTTTTTCGCAGCAGTGTGGCGTTTCGGCTGCTGTAGGGGTGGAGATAATATCATTGCAATCCACTTCATTGAGATTTGAAATGAAAACAACCACCTTCCCTGCACCCATCGAAGATGATAAACATCTATAGGCACTACCCCTCCGCTACCCATCGCCGATGATAATATGAAGTGAGATTCTGGTTGCTCGGAATGACCATTAAAGCCCCCCCACACCTCCAAAATACCAAGGACACAAGATGTGCACAAAATTGCATAAATAATTTGACACTCTAACACAACAATAAGCCTGTAGACGGCGGATCGAGCGGCTCTAAAGACCGCAACTCATCAACATTATTATATATAAGAAGTGTCGGCTATTTATTGTCCATAATATTGCAATAGGCTGGATAAAAATAGCAACATCATAGACAGAAATGACATTTATGTAGCATGTATTAGTCATTTATTTATGCGGTGTAGACAGTTGTAATAATAAAACCCTGCGGCTGAATAGTTGCAAAGGGTGTTGTCTGCGATATAGTTCACTGGATATTACTATTGGTAGGGTTTGTGCAACGTGGTGGCTATGAGAGTAGCGGCTATGATGTTAGATACTGACTGTCGAACGAAAAAACATGCATGCATGCAGTTGTGCTCGGAAAGCGCGCTGCACTTTTTTGTTAGCTGCTATCAAAATCTTATGCATCTACGATGCAATTTTGCTTGGAACGGCTCTAAGTAAGTAAGTGAGTATGTACTATAAAACGTTTCTGTTATAAGAATGTTATTAAACAAGCATTGCAGAGCAACTTTATAGACGGATACATTGCAAAAAAAAATCCAACACGAAATCCACAGAATAATTTTGTCATCATGACACATTTATGTTACAACAACAAGCATTGCAGAGCAAATTTATAGACGGGTACATTGCACAAAAAAAAAACAGGCCCCGAGGGCCCGCGCCGCACTACACACCATACACAACATGCAGTCACAAATCGCCGCGCGCACCATTTCATATTATTAGGTTTCCTTCGTTTAACTGAACGTTCATAAGAATCAGATTCATTATTTAGTTTTAAGTTTCTATTTTCCATTCGAGTGTCGGACCCAATGATTCAATAGTCATCTCGACGGCGATAGCTACGGCTGCGTCGATGGTATTCAGGACTACGAGAGCGAGACCTAGAGCGAGAACGAGAGCGCTCACGTCGGTCATGCCTGTAATGATCACGGCCGCCACCACCAGAACGCATGTCTCTGAGTGCGGCTGCAATTTCGCTTTTGATGAGGTCCTTCACAGATCCGTCTTCTTTTTCGTGATCGCGTAGTTGACGGTTTTCACCATCACGCCTCTTCTTTTGACCATTGACTTTGTAGTTGCGGCATTTATTCGTAGGATGGGTAAACCAAGCGTTGACTCCATTCTTCTGACAGTTGCCACACCCACCTTCTTTGGGATTTTCAGGCGTAGGTTTAGTACTTGGATTGTCACCACCCCCACCTCCACCGCCACCTCCACCATTCTTCTTCTGGTTTCTAGGGTTGGGGTTGGAAGCTCCGTTCTTGGTAGACTTATCCTTTTCATTTGAAGCGCGTTGGGTCTTCTGATGAGCCAAGATGGCGTCAATGCGAGCGACCAAAGGCTCCAGCTCTGTTTCAAGTGGACGATTTGGAGACGTCACTCGAAGAGAATCCCTAACCTCTCTGGGCATGCTGGCCAAGACAATCTTGCACAGCTCCACTTCGTTGTAGGGAACATTGGCACGTGGAATATCATCGTTGTCCGCGTACTGTTCATCATCTTTGTAGGTGGTAAGGAGACGTAGATATTGATTGATTGCTGTGATCATCCCTACCCAAGCCTTGCATGTGAATGCACGATGGAATTTAATGTTGGATTCCAAGTAGCTTCTGGTTGCTTCCGCGAGGCCATAACCATGTTGCTCGACTAACAATAAATTAGCGCACTTGAGAATATCCTTAAGAGTTTTCAAACGAGGCCCTGTTTCTGCTTGAGTGCAGAGCATCGCTTTACGACACATCAAGTAGTCTGATGTTTCGTCTTTGTCATCGAAGACCGTCCCTGTGTAAGACATCAGAGGGATCATTATTTTGGAAGAGTCCATGGCGTCCTTGCAAAATGCATGGTTGACTGCCCTCCACTTCGTCACTTGGTGCGGCTCACCCTGATTGAAGTAGTTGTCGATGATGACAGCGAATTTCTTATCGAAATGACCCATGAGCTTTCCAAGCATACCTCCTGCACGTTCTGCATTATCATTCAGAGCGTTCACATGATGGCTGATTTGCTTTTTATGCTGCGAGAGTGTCTTTTTCAATTCGTCGATGTCCTTCTTAGCGAGAGGATCACCGGAGATACCGTTGAATTTGTTTGCGATGTCGGCTTCTAGCTCGGACGCTTTTTGTTGATGGGAGATGAGTTGAGTCATGAGCTTCTTCTCGTGATCGTCCCAACCAAGCTCGAAGATTAGACTTTCATATTCGATGAGTTTGAGTACCATGTAGGTATGTTGTCCAACATTGTGTGGAAGGGAATAGTACGTTACCGTAGTTTTGGCATGATTAGTTGATCCGCCATCGATAGTCCATTTCCGACCATTGGCAATCTTGGCAACTGGAAAGATGGGAAAGACGACTTTGTCTTTATCCTCGATGTATCCACGAGTTACCTGAGATTCTTTTGGCCGTTTGTCCTCGGTGAGAGTGTTGTAGGCCAAGTAAATCGAAGCTAATTCATTTTGCGACATGATAATGATCAGTCCTTCTGATATTTCACCAGGATGGAAGATTCTTCTCGCTTCGAGGTATCTGGTAGCTTTCTGCGGTGCTTGTCGACGAGAGCACTTGTTATTTTAAAATAATGACACAGGCTAATAGATGTGTAATGACAACGACGATGAATACAGTATTAATTTACGTATTTGGAGTAGTTGTGTGCTCTTCGAAGGAGAGAGCTGCTGCTAGCGGTAGAGTTGCTCGTGTAAGCCGAGTGACTCGGAATGCTATTGGACAGAAATCGTACTAATTCCAAGACGTAGGCTGTTAGTAAGATTCTCTAAGCTGACTGCTTCAATGTAGTCAGAATCCAGAGCGGCATGCGTCAGGCATGGAGATCCCGATAAGCGATAGCTTAGCGAGCACGTATCCGTATGGTCACAGATACATACGTACCTAAAGGTAGTATGCTACTTGACTATTACAGACTGTCGTAACGACTGTCATACCAGTATTGATATAGGCATTCCCTGTGACACTCTCCCCCGAACTGTGCGACAAAACGAGGCTCTAGGTGATGGGAAACCATAATAAGGATAAAAACCCAACACTTCGAAGCATCACAATTCAATATCCAAGATACTAAATCCAATTCTCAATTCAACGTAAGTCTTCAAATCTTTCAACAATACTTAGTCGCAATGAACAATCTCTGGATTACCGAGACCCGAGGATTGCGTGATACAGCGGCAATAATCTTGCTGAACCACCTCCAATCTTCTCACTCTTCGAAGTATGGAGTCAACCTTCTAATATTCAGACGTTCATTAACAGAACCTCTTTGTAGCCGCACTGTTCCATTCGTAAACACTTGAGTCACAAGATAAGGACCCTCGTGCACATCCTCCGCCTTAGGAAGATGAGACCCATCCGTAGACTTGATGATCATAGCCTTACTACCGACCGTGTAGTCGAACGGGACACGTTTCTTATTTTCACGTGCGTTGGAACGATCCACCAGCTGCTGACGACGCTTGCCTATGTCTGACCAATCACAGAGAAATGGGATATCAAACAACATGTCTCTTCCGAAAATACATTGGCCAGGCGACGCCCTCAGCACCGAATGGTGCGTACTCCTGATTGTCCACGCTGCATCAGTGAGAAATTCATCAATCAGGTTCTCATCAACAGTGTCTAAATTGTTGATGTTGCTTGTCCTCATCATGTCACCTAAGACACCATGGACTCTTTCCAAAATAGCATTCGCTTGAGGATTTTTGATCGTAGTGGGCTTACGTTTGATGGAAAAAGACTTCAAGAGAGCAGCAAAATCTTTCTTGAACTCCGAACCATTATCACACACGACCTCCGCCGGTCGGGGATACCTACTCAACCAAGTTTTATTGAACAGCTGGGAGATGCATGCCGAAGTCCTGTCGAGGATTTCATCTTCCACATACTTAATCTCTCGGTCCTTCTTATATTCACGGTAAACCACAACAGTGGGAAGTTCAACCACCTCAAACCAACCCGTCGCTGGGTCAATCATTGTCATGCACATAAACTCGACGCAAGTCTTGTCCTTTCCCGTGACCGTATATGGCCCAATGAGATCAACACAAACTTGTTGCCATGGAGTTATAAACAGGGGCGCGCAGAATGTGGCGAGAGTGGTGGTGTGGTGGTGCCTGTGGCGGGTTCAGCGCGGGCCCTCGGGGCCTGTCGAGTATTGTGTCATTTTGCAGTCGGCCATTTGCAGTTTGGTTTGTTAGTAGTCTTTTTACAACGGAATTCGGCTATAAAGTTGCTCTGCAATGATGTAGGTAGTGTTGGTGTAGTTGGTTAAAGAGGGGTTCGATTCCTAGCATAAAATTCTCATATTGTACTATTTATTATATTTGTGCCGCAGTACCAGTGATGACCCCTTAGTGTAGTTGGTTTGAGCGTGCATGTGAGTTTGTGAGGCACCGGGTTCGATCCCCGGGGTGACAATCCCTTTTCATGCGTGTGAATTTGTCAGGCACCGGGTTCGATCCCCGGGGATGGCAATCTCTTTTCTGCAGACTACTTAGTAAGTCTATCCAAGAGGGAAAAGCAAAATCGTTCACTGCACAATTCACTCAACAATCAAATTTGTAAAAATGTTCACTGCACAATTTTAAAGAAGCGAGCGAAGTGGGTATAACACACTTAGGGGGAAAAGTGGAGCAGACAACAATCAAACACGGAGTAGTAAATTTGTAAAAATGTGCACCGCACAATTTTAAAAAAGGAAGCGAACGGCGGAGCAGACGAAGAACAGGTACAACAAGAGAAAGTTGGAGGAGATCACTAAAACAACGTACGCAACAGCAATGAAGGGAGACTTCATTCAAGATAGGAGGGATCTGACGAACAGGATTACCAAAATCATCACCAAACCAAACAAAAAGTGGAAGGAGGCGAAGAAAGATTATGAGATCCCAAGTGATTATTTCTCAGGGTTAGGCATCTGCTATGTGATTAGCAAAATTGATCGCTGCACAGTTTTCCAAAAAAGTCAATTTCTCGCGATGAAGAAATAAGAAAACTAAATCGACTAACACCAGTGCAAAACCTGTATTTCTTTCTCGTACAGACCAATTTAGATGCTCAAAAAGCGGCTTTAGTACAGTCAATTTCTCGCTTTCAACAGGTACTTCTCGCTTTCTACGTAGGAACACATACAGATCCTACGCCGGTAGTCTCTACCGAGGACTCTACGTGTCATCCAGGTAAACCTTCTCACTAAAAAGCACATATACTGATTCCTCCCTTAAACCCTGTAGAAAATTTTGGCTGAATAATTCTGAATTTCCTACCTGTAATAGAAGGGCACCTGCGGCCCCCTATTACGCTGCTCTGCGCTCCATGAACAGGGGCCCCGAGGGCCGATCACTGCCTGTTTCGGAGGAAGCTCAGCATACTTACGCTTACGCCTCTTGCCTAATTGACACTGCTTGCAGTGTTTCGTGAACTTCTCGATATCCTTGGACATACCTTTCCAATACATTACAGCAGACAGAGTCTTTTCCAACTTATCTCGGCCTGGATGCTGGAGATAGTGGTGATACCAAGCAATCGTCTTCAGCTGAAGTTTCTTTGGAACAATCAAACGCGGTCGCTTCGGGTCTCGCACAAAACACAAGACCGTCTCTCCTTGCAAAAGCACAGGTTTCATGTGCTTCGTAGAAGATGGCTCTTCGAAAAACTTCTTCAACGACTTGTCTACACGCTGCGCATCTGCAACCTCGCGGATGGTTACAGGAAAAATCTCATCTGTGTCCTCAGCCTCATGCTGTTCGGCCCTCGGGGCCCCCGTTCATGGAGTGCAGAGCAGCGTAATAGGGGGCCGCAGGTGCCCTTCTATTACAGGTGGGAAATTCAGATTTTTTCAGCCAAATTATTCTACAGAGTTCTAGCTAGGAATCAGCATATGTGCATTTTAGTGAGAAGGTTTACTGTTGGGACACGTAGAGTCCTCAGTAGAGCCTACCAGCGTAGGATCTGAATGGTTTCCTACGTAGAAAGCGAGAAGTACCTGTTGAAAGCGAGAAATTCAATGTACTAAATGCGCTTTTTTGGCGTCTAAATCCGTCTTTACGAGAAAGAAATACAGGTTTTGCACAGGTTTTAGTCGATTTAGTTGTTGTATTTCTTCAACGTAAGAAATGGTCTTTTTTGCAGAATTGTGCAGTGATCAATTTTACTAATGTAATGACCTGATGCAGACGGACTCTGGATTTAGTCGATGTATTCATCGTCGTGAGAAATTTTCTTTTTTTGTAGAATCGTGCAGCGATCCATTTTACTAATCACCAGATGCAGACGCTGCGAAGTAATCACTTGGGATCTCGTGATCCCTCTTCGCTTCTTTCCACTTCTTGTTTGGATTGGTGATGATGTCGGTAATCCTGGCCGTCAGGTCTGTCCTGTCTTTGATGAAATCGCCCTTCATTGCTGCTGCGTACGTTGTTTTTGTGATTTCTTCCAACTTTCTCTTGCTATACCTCGTCTTCGTCTCTTCTGCCTTTCCCTCCAAGTATTCTACCCACTTAGCTCGCTTCTTGTATGATTCGCAGAGCTGCCCATTTTGCTTTCTCTTGCAATTTTTAATTCGGTTCGTTGAAACGCTGTTTCCCGTCCAGTATATGGCACTGTCCGTTGGGTATGCTTGATCTTTGGAACCAAGTGTTTTGCCTCTGCTAGTTGCCACGTACAATGTCCCAAGGTTCTTGCTAATCTCCCACAACTCATCTGACGGATCTAATATCATTCGGTTCCAGCGGTCTCCTTCGTCGAATCCAGCTTCAAGTCCTTGACAGCGGTGAATGGTGATGGCGTAAGCGATTTGCAATGGCATGAATAATGCGGTGCAGCATCCCTTGTTGCAAATCTGCTCGTAGGGAGGGATGGGCACGTGCTGTGCGCATTACGTTGGAATTGGAAGGATGCATTTGCATCGGTATGCAAATAAAACGAGTTAGTAGTGTTTTTGCAGCACAATGATACATGTACATGACAAGCTGGTGAATTGGTAAAATTGTGCAGTGAACGATTTTATGTATTGTGTTGTGGTTGTGTTAGTGTTAGTCTGTGAAAGTATTTAGAGACACAACACAAGAACAACTTTCCGCGGAACAAAACTCACTGGATTGGTACTTGAACTTGGCCTTGGACCCAGCTTCGTTGCTTTGCTTTGGCGGCGTGACGACTGCATGTATAGTTTTTGAAAGGAAGGCTATCAAGCTTTTTTCTCTCACTCTCGTCAACAACAAATGTTGCCATGGATCGGAAGATAGGATCGTTTGTGCGGATGGTAGCCCAAGGATATTCATACCATTTCCAGTTAGAAGTTGAAGCCTCCTTCGAAACATGCCCCCGTTTCAGTCCGCTGTGAGTGTGAGACAACTCCGTCAAAGTAGATGAGGTCGAAGCATCGGCCGACTTCGAAGAACATGCGACACGCTCAAGGCCGCAAGGTTGACTCATCAAACGACGAAACCCATTGCCATTACATCCAACATTTGAAGTCGCGCCATCGGCATTAGTCTCCTGCTCTTGTCCAACATGAGACAGCTCCGCCACAGTCGATGATGCCCGACTTTGATGCACTTGCGCTTGCCTGC
The DNA here is from genome assembly GCA_037178625.1 of Skeletonema tropicum. Classification (NCBI taxonomy): domain Eukaryota; phylum Bacillariophyta; class Thalassiosirophyceae; order Thalassiosirales; family Thalassiosiraceae; genus Skeletonema; species Skeletonema tropicum. Next base: position 1,521,043 of record CM074132.1, on the reverse strand, counting down.
CACTTACGGCCGCTAGGTTTACTCATCAAATGACGAGAACCCTTGCCATTAGTGTTAGATCCAACAGCTGACGTCGCGGCAGCAGCGCATCGGTATTGCCAATTATCATGATTGTGTACTTAGATTGATAAGAAGTAGAAAGGTTTACACAATACTTTATGATTGCAATGAAAAAATAATAGATCGACCGCGAGATGTGGACGGAAGCGATTTGCTGTCAACGAAGCAGGAGGAACACGCTGTCAGACAGAGAAAGAATCCAGACACGGATAGATGAAGAAATAATTAAGTATACCGATTCGGACTAATTTTTGTCAATTGAATTTGTCACAAATGGGACACAATATCGATGAATGTAAATGCATGCGTCACCGGACAAATGAGAACCAACACCTCAGCTGTACATAATGACGTGTTGATGAAGTTGAAGCGACACGTGGCAAAATCCAAAAAAACGAAAAGAAGCGCCGGGCGGAGGCTGAGTATGTCAGTTTTGTCACGTCCGCGAAGAATCCAGAGAAACTGTCAAGCACGAGAAAGACACTTTGAATTGGTAAAATTGTGCACAATACAATTCTACTAATTTATCCTACATACCATAACAACAAAACAGAACATCACCATGCACCAAATACACTAAGACTATGTCTACGTCATTGCAGAGCAACTTTATAGCCGGATTCCATTGTAAAAAGACTATATGTAAATGTAAAACCAAAGTGCAATGACCTACTACAAATGACACAAAACTGGACAGGCCCCGAGGGCCCGCGCTGATCCCGCCACAGGCACCACCACGCTCGCCACATTCTGCGCGCCCCTGTTTAACAAAGATGTCTTGAGAGAAGTTACCCAAAACGGTAGAACCTTCCTCAGCAACCTCCTCCTCTTCATCGTTCAATGAATCCACAAGAAGGATGACGCTATCATTCCATCGACGGTGCCAATTCAGCTTCAGCTCCTTCGCATCGAAAGCATCTATATCCTCAGGATGGGGGTTTTCTTTCGGGCAATAATCAAGCCGACTAATAGCATCTGCCACAGTATTGTCTTCACCTTTGATGTAGTCAATCTTAACGTCGAATTCGTTGAGTAGGAGCCTCCAACGCAGTACCCTGTCAGAGTCCAATCCCAGGTTCTTGCTGGTGAGATTGATATGATCAGTCATAACCTGAATCTCGTATCCTAACAACATCCCCTTGAATTCCTTCAACGTTTCCACAATTGATAGGAGCTCAAGCTCAGTCACAGTATATTTCTCCTGGGCTTTCGTAAGTTTCCGAGAGAAGAAGGCGATGGGCCTATTATCCTGTGTAATGCAACCACCAAGCTGACGAGTGGAAGCATCGGTGTAGATCACAAATAGGGGGGAGCAAGCCCTGTGTTTTTTGGGGAGTCACGAGTGGTGCGCGCCAAGAATTTTTTTGACCATGGCCAAAATTGGCCATCGCCTGATTGGAGTATGAAATAGGACCCTTTTGCAGCTTTTACTCTGTTATTACTTGTTTTCATACTTTGATACTGTTTGGCCGCATAGACGGGGGTATGGTCTATGCGGCCAAAAAGTTTGGTGATCTCAAGTGCTGACCCGGTGGAGATTTTGTTGCAAAACCAGCCAATCTTGTCGACAAAACTCCAATCTTCAAAAGACTCAACGCATCGGAGAGCTCGCCGATGCTCCGAAAGCAACAAGCAGAGAACTCAGCGGTGCACAAAAGCGACAATGGAAGAGAGTAATGATGATACCGCAATGGCGGCCGGTGCCGAGGCAGCGCCAAAGCCAAAAAAGAGAAAGAGGAAGAAGAGTACTTTTAGCCGCAATCAAAGGGGTGGTGAGCAGAAGAAATCCAACGCACCACATGCCCCGAACGTCCCTCGAAACCCATCACAGCCAACACAGGCGCCGACGTCAGATAATAATACGGCAGATCCAAGAATATTCAATCTGAAGAGGGCAACGCAAAGGCGAGATAAGCAAATAGAAGTATTGTCTGCTCATAACCAACAACTGAAAAGTGCAGTCGAGACTGCTGCAAGAGAAATGCGATCGGTTGAACGTGAGGCTGCAATGAAAGTGAACGCCATTGAGAAGGGGGCAGAGAAAATGCAAGAGAGGGCTGAAAAGAAGATGAAGCGTGCAGCAGAGGCGACAACTACAGCTCATACCAAAATGGCCACCGCAACAAAAGCAGCTACTGACGCAAAAGAGACGAAGAAGGAGTATGAGAAGTCAAACAAACAGTTAGCGGAAAAAGATGAGTTGATACGCGAACTGAAGGAGAAATTGAGGGCATCACAGAAGGCGGCCAAGGAAGCAGAGAAGGCTGCCAAGAAAGCAGAGGAGAGGGAAGTAAAGGAAATAGCAGCGCGGAAAGAAGTGGAGAATTCACTACAGGATATGGAAGCAAAGTTGGCGAGGATGGAGGCAATGTTGCAGGAACAACTTGCAGCAGGCCGAATAGTTATCAAAAAAGAATCTACGAAGGGAACAGGATTTAAGAGATGGTCGCAAAAGATTGTTCAACTCATCATGGAGTATTTGGTATGTATTGTTCAAAGTGTTCACTATTAATACATACTTGATTCAACTAATACCAACACTAAGCAAGGCGGATGGAGATTAGCTAAAGAGGAGGTGGAGATGGAGCGTGCGCAACCTTGAGTACCAATGTTAAAGTAGGGGGGGAGTAATGTATTCGTAGTAGAAAGAAGTGTGTAACTCAAGTTCTACTAAGTGATAATTAATCCAGTAGTTCGATACACGTAGCTTGCAGAGCCTAAATAGAGATTAAAAGAGGAGGTGGAGATGGAGTGCGCAACCTTGAGTACCAATTCCTACATAGAATAAATTGCGGGAGCGAAATTTGGCGCCATCCATCACTTTCAATTCATGACTCAATGGCCAAAAATGTGCTCCTATGTAGTGCCAAAATGGGTATGAAGAAATGGAACAAATAGCACGAAACTTTGGATATATCTACATTGGATATATATGAATTCATGTATGCAATAGTATTTGGTATAAAACCTATTTGAAAATTCATCATTCTGGGCTTGCTCCCCCCTATCACAAACTTTTTACTGTAATCCGGATACGCTAGCACGACGTCTCTAGCGATAATCTTCTTGATCTTCTGGAACGCAGCCTCATGCTCCTCGTCCCATCTCCAAGGTTTTGGCTTCTTATGTTTCTTATTCTTAGAGACCCCGCATTCCGCCACCAGATCAGTGAGCGGCGCAAGTAGATCAGTGCGCTTTTCCCAGATGTCTCTGTAGAATTGAACGATCCCCAGAACCCGACGCAATTCTTTGATGTTCTTGGGGGGTTTCAACGCAAGGATTGCAGCCACCTTCTTCTTTTGAGGCATAATGCCGTCGCGAGTGAGGGTGTATCCAAGATAGTCGACCTCTAGGGCACAAAAGCTCGACTTTGCAGCATTTACTTGGAATCCTTTTTCATGCAATCGCTGGAGAACTTGACCTAGCTTCTCCAAATGGTCATCAAAACTTCCTGCAGAAATAACCAGCAGGTCATCAATGTAGACTTTGACGAATTCGAGTTCATTGAACAAATTGTTCATCTTTTCCTGGAACACGTCCGGCGCTGTAGAAGCACCCATCGGCAGTCTCTTATACCGGTACCGGCCCCACGGAAAGATCAAACTACATATTTCGCGAGTAGCTAAATCCAAGGTGAGATGGTAATAACCCATATTCAGATCAATTGCCGATGCCCATTGAAATCCTTCCATCCGCTGTAACGTTTCCGAAATCTTAGGAAGCGGGAACGGTTGCCGCTTGATTCGTTTGTTAACCTGGCGGAAATCAGTCAAGAAACGTACTTGACCGTTGGGCTTTGCAATAATGAACGACGGTGCGCCCCATCCTCCACTCTGCTCGCCTGTAATTGGCTCGATGACATCAATATCGACCAAACGCTGGACCTCATTACGCAAGGTCTGCTCATGAATTCTAGGAACGGGGTAGGGACGATCCTGCCACGGTGTCTGCCCTTCCTCCAACTCAAAATGTACTTCTTCACCCTTCCATTGACCCAACTTTCCAGCAAACATCGGCGTGTGCTTCTCGAGCAATGCCAATAAGTCCCGCTGCTGATCGTCAGTAAGATGGGAGCAATTCTCCTCCACAATCTTGGGTAGGTCGGCTTTCTCGTACTTGGCGTCAAGAATTTTAGTAACCCTTTCCGTCTCCTCCTTCGTAGATAGAGGCTCCGTCGCCTGCCGGTAGGTATTAAGCAAATTACGTTTCTTGCTCAAAGCATCCGGGTGACGCATCGATATCGTTTGCTCATCAATAGTCATTTCTTGTTTCCCAAAATCGAGAACTGCGTTCCACTGGGCCATTGTTTCAATACCCACAATAAGATCATAAGTGACGTCACCATCCTTCACGATCTTCACATCCGCTTCGCACTCAAAGATCTTGCTCTGAGAAAACTCGGGCAACAACAACTTTAGCTTGGCAAGGAGAGTTGTGTCAAAGGTTCCATTACTGGTCCCCCATGTGACTGGATACGCATGGTTTACTATATTGAACGGCAAACCCTTCATTTGTTTCTTGGTGAAAAATGCAATATTACCCTCAGACCCCGAATCAAATAGGACCTTCAGTGCATGCTTTTCGTTGGTGGACTTATTTTCGAAGAGGGGGAGACAGACTGAAACGGTTTTCCGCGGCTTTCCACCTCCCTTTGTAACCTGATCACGCAGGGTACTGATGAGATCTCTCCGGTTGCTGGTAGTATCGACTCCGCTTATCGGCTTACAGAGGTGCATGTAGTGTAGATCAATTTTCTTTTCTTTTCTGCGCTTAGTTTTACGCTTTTCGGAACACACACTAGAATCTGTACTGGAGTCAGGCCCCTCATTTCAGGAGCTCTCAGAACTGGAGGAAGAGTCGGAACTGGAATCACTGCTGGACGAGTCACTGCGACTGCGGCGGCTCTTCTTCTTAGACTTCGAACTCTTCTTGCTCTTTTTCTTAGAATCCTTCTTGGACTTCTTTTTCCTCTTCCTATCACGAGACCCAGACAAGGGAGGCGTCACGGCTTCTTGCGCACGTAGTTGCCGCTCGTGTTGCCTGACTTTGGCTGTCAAGTCAGGGTGGTACCTGTCACAATCCGCATCGACATGAGAGTGTTTGACATGGTCCTTCTCGCCTTTCTTATCACAACGAGAACATTTCTTCTTCTGATTCCTCGGAGTACGAGGCCCTCCCCCATTTCTTGAGCCAGTCGTCTTCTCATTATCCTTTTTCTGACCGCCGCCCTGTTGCCCCTTCAACTTCTTGGTTGCATTAAAATCATCCAAAAGCTGCTGAAGTTCCACCACCAGCAAAGGCCTATTGGTGGGGATTTCCTGGCCCAGGTTCTCTGCCTTCCACTTGTTCTTTACCGAAAACGGCATCGAGTTGAGTAGCATCTGACACATGACAGTTTCAGAAAACGGCAAGTTACGGCGGGGGATGTGATCCAATTCCCCATTGGCATAACTAGGGTTGGTATCATCACGACGACTTGGGAGTAAATACATCAAGGGGCTGATCGCCTCAAACATTTCGTTCATATCACTGACGGGTACATTCTCAGGACACTTGACATTGTTCAATAAATAATCGAACGTAGCTTCGGCATAACCAAACTTAGGGAGGACGGACGCTATATGCTGACGGCGACACAGGTCGAAACTCCCCTGGCTTTTACCTCTCATGGCGTGCACATTCTCAGAAACGCGCTTCCACTTATGGACGAACTTCCATCCCGTACTTGGGGTGTTGTCCTCAGTCTCGGCAGAATCCTTTTCAGGATATCGGGTGGTGGTCCTCACGCCAGTGGCATCCAACGTGAAGGCTTCCTTGTACAACCTCACCACCGACTGCTGGTGATCAACCACAGTGTTAGACTGCAGGTTCACCTTCGCCTCGAACTTGTTTTTCTTCAATTCCACAAACTTGGCATAGTAAGTGTACAGATTTTCGACGTAGACCGCAATTTGCTTTTTGGCTTTTGACACAAGCAACTCAGCATCCTCCAGTGCCTCCTCGTCATCGGCAGAGAAAGCCCCGGGATCATTCAATTTCCTCACAGTCAAATCGGCTACTCGCTCCTCAGTGTCACGTAGCACCTTTTCGTCGTTGGCAATGTGTTCCAAGATCCGGGAAGAATTGACCATGTCATCGAAGTTCTTCTGGGCAAGGATGAAGGAGCAATCACTGCCGTGGTTAAGTTCAATTCCCTCAGACACAAACGTCTTTCCAATCTTAATCTCGAAGGATTTGGATTTGGGAATCTTTTTTCCCTCCGGAGGCGCAATACGAATTAGAACCAGGTCCTCATCTTTGATACTTCCATACTCGGTCGACCTCTTGGTCAGAACAGCCTTGTCATTACCCGTGAGATGGTAATATAACCGCTCCTCATAAGAGTGTACCATATTTTTCAACGCTCAATCCGGACAGTTGCCTTGCTACCGTCGAAACGATAGGAAATATTTATAAATAATGTCACAAGCAACGATGTGATATGACTACGGCAATCAAGACGATAATTGCAATAGCTCTTATTATTGTTATAATTGGTGTCGATAGCGACCGTGATGGGCGCGATCGTCTGTGCATCTAATGTGAGTGGACGACGACGTGTGCGTCATGCGTGCGAACTAAGAACTTGTGACGTGGAATGACCACAATGACCATGACTGTCGTAACGACTGTCATACCGGTATTGATATAGGCATTCCCTGTGACAAAAGGTCAGCAATGAAAATCCATTCCTCCGGCAGAAAAAAAAGATCTCTCTTCAATATTCTCATCTTGGCTGGCGATAGTCAGCGATAAAGATCCATTCCTCCGGCAGAAAAAAAGATCTCTGTTGCAGCAAGAAAGATCTCTTCAATAATATTGTGGGTATGGTCCCAGCTGACGATAGTTTAGCGATGAAAATGAGATCGGCAGCGGCAGCAAACCAAAAGGTCGAACATTATCCCAGCCCAGCCAGGTCAAAGCATTTCTCTAGCACTCCTTGCTCAAGTATTGGAGAATTAGCTTGGTGAAACAAAGTTCACCGCATGAGCCCTACGGCGAATTAACAGCCTTCACCTCTATCACTATCACCTGCCATCTCTACCCCCCTATCATATCAATATTTACATTTACATTTACATACTCGTCGTCACTCCTCTTTCTGCATCTTACATGAGAGCAGCGCAGGCTAAGTGTATGGTCAGCCTAGCCACTTTTTGCCGATTTGTTAGTTCTCAGCCGCCACAGGGGCTAACCTACCCTTTTATAGGCTTAAAATACTCCTCTCATTGAGCAGACTTCGAATCCGTGGCGTCCCTTCAAAAATAAAAAAATATTTTGTTAGCCCCACTTCTAGAGCAGGTTTTAAGGATAACCCCAAATGTAGCCCCTTCTCCCAATTTACCCTGGTCTTCAGCGACCAAGAACACATTCACTTCACAATGATTCCGAAACAGCTCAGGGACGATGCGGATTTGAACTCCTCTCACTCTCAGCTTTCCATAGCTATGTTGAACATTTTCTGAGCTCAAATACTCGCTGAGAACTAACATGCTGGCTAGGGTGACCATACACTTAGCCCGCAGCAGCTGTGAAATAATAAGATAATCCCTCACATTGACACAAACAAACCCGGCGACACACTCTCCATCACTGCCGTTCATCTGTAATCATGGGGTGAACCATGGGTGAACGAAGAAGGAAAACAGCGACGCCAGCACAGCAGCAGAAGTCAGGTTGGGGTTGGGAGAGTGTGAGATAGAGAGTCTATTAATAAATTCGAATAAATCGCAATCGATCGACAATCGACACCATCGATTGTGCCAGCTTTCAAATGAGTCATTATAGTTCGGTGAGGGGAAACGATTGAGCTTTGGAACTTTTTAACGGTAACGAATTTGAATCGCTGTAATTCCGTGGCACGATTCGAAATTACGAGTTAAAAACTATTTCTCGGCAATGATGAGTTCTCGGAATAATGCTGTCTGAAATCAATTCTGGCCCGATTTGAGTGCTTCAAAGCGGCAATATTGTAGTACACGATCTTGCGATCAAGTAGATTTAATTATATAACTGGTAGACCCCTTATTGAATGAGCTGTGTGCGCTCAATGGCAGAAAGTCGACGATTCACTCGGATCGATTTACGGATTTTGATTCGACGTAAAATTAAATACAGTTCCCGGTGCACGCGAAATCATCTTTTTTTCGACGTGACACCCTGCTCACTGAAAAGCTAGAGCGTTAGCAAGCGTCAGACGACCACTATTGTACCTTGCAAGTCAAATGTCACTTTTGACACAACAAACGTTCCACAACTTCATGAGATGGCTGCTGTTGCAGCAGAGAGAGTATTGAAGGAGTTGTACGATAGAAAGAAACACACTTGGGAGCACCTGGATAGTCAAAATTCGGGGGGGGGGGGCTGGCGTTTTAAACGCCAGTAGACTCACCGTCGCACTTTTTAAAGATTTGATGAACGCTAGATAAATTCGCATAACGCTAGTAAACATCTCAATCATTCCGACCTCCGATGTCAGCCAAAACTCAACTGATTGATCAATCCAAGGATTGTAACGAACTCTCCATCCAAAACGGTAGGGAAACCACCCCTATTGCAGAGCCGGGGGTGGTCAACTCATCGAGCAATGAGGCTTCAAAGAAGACGTCCCGAACTGGTCGAGTGTTGAAGCCGTCGGCGAAGCAGCAAGCTGCGAATGATGCGAGTGCATCGCGAGTCAGCCGCATCACGGGCAACGAAAGTCTGGCTGATAAACTGCACGTTGTGACTTTAGTTCTATTCCCTCGCCATAAAAGAAAAGGGGGGGGCATGATATCCCTCCCGAGGTGCTTTCTTTGAGAAGAACTTCTACAGGGAAGGCGAGAGCAGTCCGAGAATGGCGCCTGCTCACAGACCGGCAGCAATTGTCCACAATTAACCGTATTTTGGAATCTTAGCAGCGCGAGGAACAAGCTGCAGCGAGGGCTCTTGCAGAGATTGACATGGGAGGAGGCAGAGGAAAGAGAAAGCGAACTGGTACGGAGAAGGCACAGCAACAGATATCGACGGAGGTTGTCCCTCCTCCAATGAAGAAGAAGAAGCGAGCGCCCACGGAAAAGACGCAGGCACAGAAAGATGAGTCTGCTAAATTGAAGAAGGCTTGTGACGACCGTCGTAATGCCGTTAGGAGGGAGAATGCGGCCAAGGAGAGAAAGAGTCGTTTGAAAGAAGATGTAAGTACCATAGTTGTTGTTCGGTCATTGCCCGTGCTAATGCTATTCTCCGTCACCATGCCACCCTAACGCTGCTCTGCTGTCTATTAGAACATCACTGGGTCTCTTGTTCAGCCCGAAGCTACCGCTGATGCTTCGGCGTCTGCCAAGGCTCTATCATCTAACAAGAACAAACGTTGCAAAGTGGATACTAAGCGTGCTAATGTTCGCCAATTGATGGACAAGACAGCCTGTAAGTTAGAAGAATCGGCGTCCAAGATTCTTATAAGTTTTCTGAGTGCAACACTCTTACTCCTGCAGCTGTTGCTGAGGCTGGTGCGGATGCAAAGAATTCACAAGTTGTTATCAGTCTAAACACTGTTGCGCACCACCAAATAGGAATAGGTAGACTTTGTGGACAAACCAAGAATAATACTATGAATGCTAATGCTAATGATGCGCCATCGCCCGACATTAAAGTTGGGATTATTGGGTTAAAGAGTGAATGGGATGATTTACACCGTATAATGTTCCATGCAGGTGCCGTTGAACGTCTTCGTAGTCTCTTTGAGCAGCATCAGGAGCCAGTTCGACCCAGTACAAAAGCAGCGTTAAAGAGACTGACGAGTACTATGCGGCGGAGAAGAAGTCTAGGGTGAGAGTACCGAAAGCACAAACAACGAAACAAATTCTTACCAAGCTTGGTTTAGCTGCTACAACTTGGACTCGGCCTTTACGTCCTAGGAACTAATTAACTATTATAGATTGCTATCATGAGTATGTGTCTCCCTTTTCGCGTAGATGCTTGCCTAGAGAGAAGAACTCCGACTCGATAAGCTCCTTTCTGGATGCATGTGTCGCACGATTAGATTCACTCTGCCTCGTCAAAATTCCACCCTTCAGCTCTTGTTCTAGCTTTGTATAAGCTTTGAACTCTTTTGACGCCATTTAATGAGGAACTCAATAATAGTATTTTTCTTTGCGTTCAAGTCCATCTTGTGCACTGGAATCTTCATTTTCTTCTTCGTCCTCAATTTATCTCGCTTGGTCATACGATCTATCTCTACCAGAAGCAAAACTTTTTTGCACTCTCTTGGCTTTAGATCTTGTGCGCTTGTTGTAGTTGCAAGTTTCGTATCCAATTCCACTGTTGCCTTTAGATCTTTCACCGCAGTCTTTACCTTCGGAAGTCCATTCTCAGATCTTTCAACAGCATTATAATTGTCGATGTAGTACGTGATAAGGTATTCTTCAGCCTCTCATCCCATGATAGAAGACAGAGTCATCGCCGGAAGGTTGACTCCTCCGGGCAGATGCCTCTCCATCTTCATTGGACGACAACATCATAATGATGCTCGCATGGCGTAATGAAGACATGATCATCGGTATTTGCGATTGCCTTGTTACAGCAGGCGCACTCCAAGCCATCATGGGGAACAGCAACGTGTTCAGATTCATTTGGAGGGGGTACACTACTTCTCTCCTCCGCTGCAGCCGACCTAGCACGAAGACGTGCCTCACGATCAGTCAATTGCTGATCATTGCGAGACCTCTTACTTCGAGAGCCTCTACTGCCCGAATTACGCCCTCCCCTCATGGTTGATAGGGGTGGTGTCCCTACCGTTTTGGATGGAGAATAGATTCCTACCGCTACTTTTCTCCGTAGGGGTTCCGGAGGATGAATTCCAGAAGTCTAAAGTCAAGCCTGTTTACTAGCTTTAAGCGAGTTTTACTAGCGTTCATCAAATATTTTAAAAGTGCGACGGTAAGTCTACTGGCGTTTAAAACGCCAGCTGTCGCACGAAATTTAACAGGAGCATACAATATACACCTCGTACATCCCAAGTTAATGAACCGCCGAGCAGAGAAAAGTCAGGCGGAGGAACATGTGGAGAGAGGCCAGGCTGTGGTATCTGAACATACGACTATCTGATATTTCCCGATGGGAAAGGAGAGCTAGTCTATGTTGTACAGCGTAGTCTTGGAGTCCATGATGTGGAGGCCAGGCTTGATGACTGCAAATCCAAGTGCCAAATTACTCGCGGAGTGACACAATCTTTTTCCCTCTACAGAGATGGCCATTTTATCTTCTCCGAAGAATGCTCGGGGCCCCGGCACGCCACGATGATTACTTCTGAGAAGGCACTTTGTGGGTCATTTTAAGTCATTGAATCTGCCGTCATGTTCGGCCTGTAGCTTCCGAACACACAGAACACTACAATATATACAAAGCAAGCTCACAACTTTTCAAATCAAATCAACTGGAGGTTGCATCAAGCTTCGATTCGTCTGCTCATATTGGTCAAGAGACACGTTTCTTAGAGTGCTGCAATCTCAATCGATCTACGTTATTGGGTTAAAGAGGAGTGCCCTTCGCAAATTTGAGTTTAATCAACTGGAGGTTGCATCAAGCTTTGATTCCTCTGCTCGCAACTGATAGGCTTTTGCCTATGTACTACTGACCACGAGACACGTTTCTTAGAGTGCTGCAATCTACTTTTCATTACTCAATTTCCTTCCTCCTCCTACCAACCTTCGGTTTCATTGGGATGATGAATGTCGCCTTTCCCACCTATGGAAAAATAGTAAGTTGGGGGACAATATGGTGTTGTTGAATCATCCGAGCTGATCCATAGGTGGTGAGAGGAGGGACGGATTGTAAATCTGACGAGGGATCCGTCTCTCTTGAATTCGAAGTGAGGAGAGAGGAAGAAAAATCTTCATCGAACTTGGGAGCGATGTTATTTGTCTCGGTCTCCGATGACGATGATACACATTGATTTGATTTGGATAGGTCGGGAAGAGAATCCGAGGAAGAGTTATTCTTTGTTGGTCATCGTTTACAAGCTAGACAGAGTGGAGGGGAACTTATAGTCTGGCTAGGCCGTCGATTGATATTGCATCAGTTACCGCTTTTCCTCCCATCAAAGCATGGCATCACGAGAAGAGACCCCTGCCTTGCGTAGCCCGACCGCGCTAAAGAGTCGATTTGGGGGTTCTCTTTATCGTGATGTGAGAATGCACTTCGACGTGAGTTGAGGGGAAGAGTGATAAAATTGCAAGTCAAAAAATGGAGAGCCTGGGCTGCGATCGAATCTGTAGCTAGAGTAAGTTGTGGTGTGAGGCTTGAACGGATTATCATTTGTTGGTCATTATGTAGCAATACTTAAGACCCAATAGTGAGGAGGTGATTGGGAGAAGTTGAGCAAGTTAGTGTCTAGTCAAGAAGAATGGACGATACATTCATCTATCCTTGATCTGCCCTTGACTGCAATAGGTTGCCTACTTTACTCTGATTTCATTTTGAAGATAAAGAGGATGCAACCAATCACCGAGGAAAGGTGGAAAGAGATGTGAGATATGTAAGCTGATGCTATTCCTATCCACAGTCTCTGAGACATCAAACACGTGGCGAAATTCTTGTGCCCTTTAGATGAGGCAACATATCCAGTGTGTTGTACGGGGAGAGAACAAGGCATATTCAACGCATGAGATTTCGGCCACACCGGGACAAATCAGCTGTCCCGGGAATTAGGATATGGGGGTGATTATCGTGCTTTTGTTTCGAAAGGGTCCTGTTTAAACTGGCAGAGCAGATAGCGTCTTGGTGCTTCAACTCATCCTGACTGCTCTCTTGGTATCGGGCAAGTCTTTGACTACTTAAACGCGAGGGATCAGATCAACAGATGTCGTATTTCACATTGGTCTCCTCTTGCGGGTCAAAGGTGGCACTTCACTAAGGAGTCTACCAGCCTGGCCTAGAACTGATTTGTTTGGTGTGCCGCAGGAGATTATGGTTGGTAGGCTAGTCACTTATGACTACTTCTACTGTGTAATCCCATGTCTCATGTAGGTATTTTCAGCCATCCTTCTTGTCGCAAGTACCTTTCAAGATAGAAATTCTGGCAGGGTAACCCCATTCAGTTATTGTGGATCTGTTATGGTTGGAATGACGATCTATGTTGGGCTTTATTTTTACCAAGAGATGGGTCTCTTGGCGATATTGGAGTTTCGTTTCTAATATCTAGGTGTTATGTTAGTGTCTTCTCAGACTGACTTTTCTCTGTACGTAGGATCCACCAATAGAATGAGAGCATTCTTCTTTTTCATCAAAATAATATTCAATTCAACCAAACAAATCCCCCGACAATAATTGCTTTATTCGTATTCTCTTATTCTTCAATTCAACCAATTTGAGGCTGACTAACAACGTTTCCATATGCATTCACCATAATTCTCACCCGATCTTCTCTGTAGTCCATCGTCATCATTGAATCCTCTGGAAGGATCTGAACTTCCAATGAGGGATCAGCGTTGTTGATTTCCTTCCGGGCTTCTTCTCCAGTCATGCCGGTGAGAATCTTATCAGGCCATGATGATGATGTAGAGGAGAGATCAGCAAATCTACGTTCTGTTCCATCAGCGGCGGCAGCGGCGGCATCTTCTGCCATTTTTTCTTCAATCCACTTTTTGAGAGTTGAGCTGCCTCTTCCATAGGGTTCGGGTAGCGGGATATAATCCCGAGTTTGTCTCATAGGCGGCGGTCCCCAGTGTTCAGGGAAGGGAGGAATACGATTCATTGTTCTGTCGCCGTGGATGTTAACTTCGGCTTCGACAAAGGCGGCTGTGCTTGTGACGATGATTGTTGCAAGGATTATGGCTGACTTGGCGACTGCGTTGTTCAGTCTCATCTTTGAAATTGTGCGTGGCTATTGTACTTTGTAGAGGAGCAAAACGGCTTTGGCTACTGCTTCAATTCACCATGGTGAAAGACACTGTGCACGGTTGATTTGACACGATTATTATTTTTATTTTGGAGGTTCGGAGTTCGGAGTTCGGAGTTTCGAGCAGGTTTCGAGCAGGGTTTCGAGTTTCGAGTTTCTGATTCTCTCCCGCAACAAATGCTTGGTTACCGTGCGTAGCAAATAAACCTAAGACCCTAATATGTACTACATATTCTTCTAATATTCTTACACACATCACACATACACAACATAAAGAATTTACTGCTAGCGGCAATGCTGCTTTACCTGTACTGCTTGGCCAATGTTTGAGAGCAAACGTTGACATTCAACGGAGGATTCATCGACAACTTATCATTCGGAAAGATCTCACAACGCTTCAACAGCATCTCCCTAGCTACTAGCTTTGCCTCCTTGTTGCGGTTCTTTGGTTTGGGCCTGTAATTCTCATCCTTGTCATGAGATACATTAAAGTCACTTCTTTCTAGAGTAATGCCTATCGTACAGCCAGGATCATGTTGTGCTTGTGCCAGAATCCAATCGATTGGTAACCGTGTTGTAATGTTTGACTTTCGGTATCGGTCAGAAGCAAAAAAGCTACGGCCCTGGTGATTTGTTTTTATTTGGAATGAAATCCAATTTGCCCTTGATGAATCCCTTACATTGTTATCAGTGTTCCATGGCTTCACCACTGGTCTACATTCTCGTTCTTCTCTCATGTCAATTGGTGGAGTAGCCTCTTCAGATCGAACTTCAAGAGGACGATGTACATATTGCTTCATCAATCGGTGCTTCTTGGAATATACAGTCTCCAAGCTGCGTTGCGTATGAAAGTTTGTTCCTATAGCAATGCGTACGTCACCCTCTCTCCCTACGAACAGTGATCCAGATGATCCATGGAATAATCGCGAGTCGAATGCTAGATGCTTATTAGTCTTTGGCATAGATACATATGCATTTGTTGGATGATAGATTGTATTGTTTGTTAATTGTGATGTGTCCAGTATTAATGTGGGTTCGCCACTGTCTGATAAATATGTCACTGTCGATAATAGCGGAGTAATTAGTGGGACATTTTTGATTGCATAATCTGTTGCTTCATCTGAGTCATAGTGAAATGAATTAAAATTGTGACCAGTTAAAGAGACGAGTATTCGCCATGACACCCCTTTAACATGCTTGGATACATGACGAGGCAACACATGAACCAAATCGTACTTGGCAATATGCAATATCACTTGCTCCATTAAATCCTTTTCTATGAGTTGATTCTCTGAAGTATTCAAATCTGTTTGAGGAGGCGTGTGTTGTTGTTTGTCGATACCGAGATAACTTAGTGCATCCTCATGTGTAAAATCAATCCAGCGTTCGTCGCCGCATGCTCCTCCATCTCGAACTAACGTACAGGATTGTTTCACATTATTTGATGATCCGTCATTTTGTGTTGTTGTTGTCGTCGTCGTTATGGAGGATTGTATTTCGGATAGGGCAGCCGATAATAGTTGTGGTGAAAGGATGTTTTCAATGGTAATTAGAGGATTTGTAGCAGTATCATCGGTAGAGTTGATGTCACTGCTAGGAGTGAGGTACCAATTCAATGCTGGATGAGGCTCTGTGGGTAACAACACCGTCGTGTCTGCGAGAGGGGTTGTAGCTTTTTGAATGTAAAGGTGGGCCGCATAAGCGATGATGATAACGATCACAGATTGCTTAATCATGGAGTTGTTGTTCTTAGATGGCCGCAGAAGAGCAAGATGGTGCCGGGTGCAGAGAGGAAGATAAGAAGCATAGCATAGCAACACGGGAACCGGAACGAAGCAAGCAGCAGACATCTTTTGGGAAAAAGAGAAAAAATGATTTCTTTGTACTGGGTACATAGGAATTAGTACACACAATTACGCCAATCACCTCCTTAAAAGATTCAAAACGAATCTTCACGAACACCTGCGGGAAACAAACCAAGGCAACCAGCTCAAGCCAGCAGAGAGCAGAGACACCGAACACCAACATCGCTCACAAATGAAGAAGTGATAGTCCAATCCAACCAAGTGAATAGTATGGTATCATAAGTAGGTCGTTTCGTACAATAAAATATCGAGCAGAGCTAAGCGCAACAGATAGAGTACACATCCAGATCATCAAATTATGGCAATGAATCTACGAAACAGCATCGCATCAGCGTCAGTGGCATTTGCCACGTCAACAAACACAAAGAGCAACACAGTGCTACCCGAACAAGTTGATTACCTCATAGTCGGAGCAGGCGCCACTGGACTTGCCTTTGCTGATACCTTACTCCACCATTCTGCTCCAAGTAGTACGTCAGTACTAATGATAGATAAAAATTCCTCTCCTGGGGGGCAGTGGGTTGATAGTTATGGCTTTGTTCGTTTACACCAGCCGAGTGACATGTATGGCGTTGAGACGATGAAACTAGAGCCTCCAGGTGAAGATTGCAGCGCTTCAAAGGAAGCACATAGGGCCACTCGGGTCGAGATATTACAATACTATGATAGGGTGACCAAGGTGCTTGAGGAGAAGTATGACTTTCATTTTGTTGGTGATACTGCATTCGATATGTCTCAACTCGATGATGAGGAGGAAAAAATCTTGAAAGTTGCGAAGGGAGGCGCATCAACAGATGTGCATCAACAACATCATTATCGGTACAAACTTTCAGGCGGACGTTCCATCATGGCTAAAAAGGTTGTAGATGCACGTTATCTTCAACCGGATTTACCCATTCACGTCCCACCAAAGTTCAAATTTAACCCAGAAGTCATCAATGTCGTACCTGTGAATACATTGGCAGAGACAGACAATCAAACGAAACATTATGTCATTATCGGTGCAGGAAAGACAGGCATGGATGCAATTGTACATCTAGTTCAACACGAACACGTTAACCCTGACAACATACTTTGGATTGTTCCCAACGAGGCATGGATCACGGCACGAGAGAATATCGGCAGCTTTGCCGAGTTTCTACATGAATGTACTGAATTGCAAAGGAAGAATGATCTCGCGAATAATGGACGGGGCAGTATTGAATCGGAAGACTTCTTTCAGAGAGGCTTTTTGGAATGGGAAAAGAAGGGAAAGGTATACCGCTTTGATGAGGATATTCTACCTACCAAGTTTAAGGATGCTACGTTGTCCAAGAGTGAGTTGGCGCTGATCAAGAACGTAAAGAGAGTTGTACGGAATGGTCGAGTAGAGTCAATTGATGATGAGGGTACAATTCACTTTGCTGGGGGGACAACCACCATGCCACTTCCATGGTCCTCATCATCTACTACTGATACAACCTTCGTGCACTGCAGCGCAGGAGCATTCAACTACTCCAAACAGACAAAGAAACCACCTCCTATCTTTTCACCTCATCGTATTTCAGTGCAAGACGTTTATGGAACCCCTGGATTCTGCTTTGTAGGGTCAATTATTGGCAAGCTGGAGAGTTTAGGTACAAAGTTTACAGATGCGGAGAAGAACGCCATGTGTGCTGCTCCTACTCCCAATCCCTCATCTTCACCATTGGGACCGTCGGGTGGTGATATTGGAGTGATATCACCTAGTCATGGCTATGTACAGCGACTTTCCAATCTGAATAGATGGTTGCAAGTACCGGAGATAAGGAATTGGCTGGTAGGCCATCGTCTATTCAATTTGAGGAATTACAATGCGGAAGAAATTGATGCATTGGTTGATGAAATATGGCATGTTCTTGAGGGATATGGGATTGTGGGCAAAAGGGAAGGCATTTAGAGAGGGACGTTCGTGTAAGGTATTAATGTGGTACGAATCCAAGCAACGCAGCAACCCCTTCCTTTTAGTTTTATGTATCTACACAACTTGATTTTTGCTGTCAACTTGCGATTGCTGCTGAATTATGTGAGTGTTTGTATGTGTCGCATCAAGACCCATTTTTGAGTTTGCCACCGATACCGGCCGACCACGCACGTGAAAAAAATGGTGATGCCGCCGCCACAAGCACCAAGCGCAAGCCCTTGCTTCGTACTTTAGTACAACATTTAACGCCACTACTGATGTAGATGGCTTCAAACTGAACAGGGAGGCAATACAGCAATCAAAGATAGCAGCTAAAGTACGAGAGGAAGTCTATTGCAAAAGAAAGCAACATGAGCTCACACATCTTGACGCTCCTCTTCCTTTTATTGGGAGGAACAACAACTGCATTCCAACAACCTAAATCACTACTGCGATCAAATTCAATCACTCACAACAACAACTCCTTTTCGACCAATAAAAAGAAGTTCACAGCAGACAAGACAACAACATGCTCTCCTTCAACTACACGCTCCCTACTATCCTCCTCCACCAAACTCTTTTCCACCTCATCCACCACCATGAACGACACTCGACCCCAGGTATTCGCCACAGGCTACTCCACCAACCCCACCTCCCTCACAACAGCCATCGAAGAAGCCACCGCCGCAGCCTTATCCTCCCTCCCTCCCGCAACCGACCTGCAATACAAAATCGATCTAGCAATAGTCTCCGCCTCCTCACTATACGATGAGCCAATGAGCAGTATTGTTCCAAATGTTATCAAGGTGATCGAGGCGAGTTCGGGGTTGTATGGGTATACTGGTTTGAATCATTTGGTGGGGTGTACTGCTGGTGGAGTTATTGGTAGTCGTACCAATACTGCGTCATCATCATCATCGTCAGAGTCATCCTCCAATGATGATAATGATTCTGGTAGCAATGAGAGGGAATGCACACCCTATGAAGCAGAAGCTGCACCTGCCATATCCGTCACTTTGGCATTATTACCCAATGTGGATATTACAACGTTTCATGTGAATGGAGAAGATGTTCCGGAGTTTGATGGGGGGTTATTTCAACAGGGTGGTGGTGATGGAAGTGACGTTTGGAAGAGGTTGGTTGGTTTAGGCTCGTCCTCGTCCTCCTCCTCTGTTGAAGCTGCATATAGTGACGAAGAAGATAACGACGACAACAATGATCCAATCTTCATGATGATTCCATCCCCCGCATTTCAAAACAATCTAGACGATTTCTTATCTGGTTTGCAATACGCCTACCCCAATGGACAAACGTTTGGTGGGATCGCATCCACAGTGTCATCATTGGCACGAGCTCGCCTCTTTTGTTACTCAGATGATGGTAGTGGTAACTACAATAGTGTTCATGGGAGTGGTTGTGTCGGTGTATCATTTCAGGGGGATATTCGAGTCGATACAATGATTGCACAGGGTGCAAAGCCGGTAGGAGGAGTTTATCGTGTTGTGGCGACTGGACGGAGTGGTGGTCGAGGTGGTGGTGGTGGTAGTAGTAGTAGTAGTGCCGAGGAAGATGAGGCTGGTCGGAGTACTATTGGTGCCATTGTGCTGGATGAAGCTGCCACTGCGGAAGAGGAGCAAATGATGGAAGATGAGGAAGACGAAGATGATGATGATGAACCAATGGATGAAAAAGAAGCCAAGAGGGCAAGACTTGCCGCTGAATATGCCAAATCTCGTATTCCCAAACCACCCCTCGCTGAAGCCAACTTTGTTATGCGTCGTCTTTCGGATGATGATCAAGCATTCATGCGTCGTGCATTACTTATTGGACTAGAACGGGGTGGATCTCTTATTGGACGTACCCCGAATGAATTGGCGAGATTGGCCAAGGGAGAAGGTCATAGATTTACTGTTCGACAGGTAGCTTCTGCTGGTATGAAAGATGGAAGCGTGACTTTCCCTCTTGGAAGTGTAGATATTGATATTGGTGCGAGGTGCCGCTTCTTTGTTCGGGATGGAGAATTTGCAAAGAAGGAGGTTAAGGCATTGTGGATGGGTTACAAAAAGAGGGAGTTAGAGGGGTCGTTGTTCGGCAGTGTTTTTGGTGATGACGAAGAGTCATCCTCATTGAACCCTCCCACCGGATGTTTTGTATTGCCTACCTTGGATCGTGGTGTGAAA
Organism: Skeletonema tropicum; assembly: GCA_037178625.1. Lineage (NCBI taxonomy): Eukaryota > Bacillariophyta > Thalassiosirophyceae > Thalassiosirales > Thalassiosiraceae > Skeletonema > Skeletonema tropicum. The sequence continues at coordinate 1,501,102 of CM074132.1, read as the reverse complement.
TTGTACGGTGGCAAGCCAGGATATGAAAGTGGATTAGTATCTGAGTTCCTACCAAACGTTCCCAGTATTTCTGGCTTCTTTGCCAATGGTGTATTGGGGAAGCTGGACGGTACCATCTCTGGGAATGTTGGAGTCTCTAATGAAAATATGCTGCATGGAAGCTCGTCACAATACGTTGTGTTCCGAAGCAAAACCAAGCGACCAATTTACTCGCCTTATCAAGCTCAGCTCGATGCAATCAATGCCGCAGCTGCCAAGGCTGAAGCCGATGCTGCAGATCAAGAACTTGCCGCAGAGGACGAGAAGCGATCAAAAATGGCAAAGTCTAGTTTCGGGTCAGAAAGTGAAGCCGCACCCCGGTCTGAAAACGGTGAACTCATTGTGAAGAGACGAGAAGTACACTCTGGCCGAGCTCTTTCTGTTTCTACGGTAGAATGGAGTGTAGCAGAAAAGACGGCCAAGCCTACGTCGGCGTTGGAAGGATACATGTGGGAAAAGGAGACAGAGGTTGATCGTTTGAGAGAGCGTACTCCGTTAGCCCTGTTGATGGCTAATTGCAAGGCTACCATGGCGGATCCTACGAAGCCGAAGCCAAGGGATTGGATCGGTCCAGTAAAGCAAGCGGGTGCAGATGGGCAATTTGTCATTATTCCTGAGTGTAAGAGGATGGAACCAGCTACTGGTAGTTTGAGGAAGCGTTTTGATGTTTCAAAACTAGTGAAGCAATTGACTGTAGCTGGCGCAGCAGCAATATCTGTCAACAGTGACAGAGTGCTGTTCGGCGGCTCAATGGAGGATATCACCAAAGCCAGAGAAGCATCCAACGCCGCTGCTGTGGCGCAATCCCTCGATACGGGTGATGGTGTAGTTGCACCACCAATCCTTGCCTCTGATCTTCTGTTATACCCTTATCAGCTGTACAAATTTCGATTGGCTGGAGCCGACGCTGTGAATTTGGTCGTGGGTGCACTTGAAAGTAAAGATTTATTGTATCTCACTAAGATTGCAAGCACAATTCAGCTGCAAGTTATTGCAAGCGTTACGTCTGAAGTTCAAATCGAGATGGTCACGAAGTTGGGACCTGGCAGTATTCATGCACTTGTATTATCAAATAGGGAACTAGAAACCTTTGATTTTGACAGTAGCGGAGAGCAAGCATTGTCACTACTACAGAGTGAAGCCCTTCAGTCATTCAGGGACAAGCACGGGAGTGATGTGCCAATTCTAGTTGAGGGACGGGTTGGTATCATCGAAAGAGATGGTGATAATGCTGGGTACATCAGAGCATTAAAAGAAAACGGTGCTTTTGGTGCAATTATTGGCGGAGGAATCGCTGCGATCAATGACGATAGTGTCGCTCAGTCAATGACTAGCTGGGCAATGTAGATGTAAATACAAACACAGTGCAAATAAATATAGAGAATGGGCTATTCTATTTGAGAGTTCTTCGATGCAAGCAACAATATAACCAAAACCGTTCAGTCATCATTGCAGTTGCAACCTCTCTACCTTTCCACAATACTTATGCCACTACATAGTAGAACCTCGAAGTCAAAGGCGGTCTGTCAATAAAATCATGATTGCGCTTGATCCGTCCCTAAGATCTGTTGGGGATTAAACTATTGGGATTCCCAACGAGATGACCCTTGAAGAGGATCTTCAGGATTAATTTGTTAAAGTTAGCTTGAGCGCCGCCAGCTTTTCCTTGTGCGTTCCAATGTAACTTGAGGGGAACCATTGGTGATTGCATAGACAACTTTGAGTACCAGTGGTTCTTCAAGTACTGGTTCCGCCTTATCCAAAGGGCGTGTCTGGATGTAAGTACCATTCCCGGTTACATTGAGGTTTTGATGAGAAGTTGTTGTGTGACATGCTTTGCCTCCATTTGCAATCAAAGCATGGAAACCACAACTCAAGCCAGGGAGATTGATAGAAGCAGAAAACATGAACATCAATAGTAAGTTTGCAGAACATAACCTTTGAGACTTCTGGTAGTGTACATAGCCATCGCCAGCCAAGGAAGTTAGTAGTTATGCCGAGAAAGAATCACGGCCGTATTGGCCCGCTACAAGCAATGTGGAAGGTGCCAAAGCCTCCTACATCAGACACACACATTAATAATTGCAATAACTTGCACGCCTCGCTGGGAGAAAGAGCTAATGCTAATAACAAAGCCTCTGGGGCAAAGATCCGCAGGCGTTCTCGAGGCGGTCAACATAGACCAAAAGAGGGAAAAGAGTCAGATACAGATTCATTCGAGACTAAGCCCAGAGCAGCAGCTATCACAAAGAGGCGTGCTAAAGGCAAGTTGGTAGTTGACTTTCCATCTGATAGTGTTAGGGCTCGTAGGGCCTATCAGATCAATGCTGCATCGAGATCGAGGACAAAAGGATCTACTAAACCTCACCTAAAGAATAGCATACGTACCGTAGACACGGAAGTCTCGTTTGAAGACGCGATCAGAGCACCCAACAGTAATGATAAAAAGAAGAACGAAAAGAAAGGGAAGAGACAGATTCTCGGTGACTTCACGGATAAGCTTGATTGGAGTGAATCATCTATAGTGTGGGGCGATGAATGGTATAGCTGTGATGAAGAGTCGTCTCATGAATTTTGTGAGTTTATACCTGCAAAAGATCCTAGCGAGGTAAACAACTTGACTGTACCAAGCAACTTGTTTCGTAAAAGTTCGGGTGGGGAAAGATCCAATGCCTCTAGCAGGAGTTTAATGTCAGCCAACCTTAGTGTTAGATCGGTAGAATCTAAACAAGCTACTACGCTATGGCAGTCGTTTTCGAAATTGACTGTGTCTCGCAAGAAGTTGGAGCCATGAAACAAAACTAAATTGTGTTGTAGCATTATTGACAGAGAATTAGTAAATACTTTGAGATCAGATTCTACAGTATTCTGCGATCTGGACCTCAAGGTAGCTAACCACTCTGTTTTTATGCTGGCCACTAATTTCCATCTATCAACATACCAACTCAGCCCACCAGCACCCTCTCATTCTGATCTGAGATGACCAACTGGGTACTGGGTATTGAGTGTATGTGGGGCTCCTCGTTAGCTCTTTGTTTGCTGCTACTCCTAGCTTAACGATATCGTACCTTTCTTTCTCCTTTCTTTCTCTCAATACTCATACTCACGTGCGTAGTGAATAGCCTAAAACCACACACTTCAAAAAAAACGAAACCCTTCTGCTTCTGTGACAATATATACTTACATAATATCTTGATTAACCATGTCGAATCATATAAATCACAGACGCTACCTTGACTTCCTCTTCTTAGCAGATGCAACAGTATCGCTTGTATTCGGTGTTATAGCTATTTTGACTCCGCATGGCATCATACGAAGTCTGGGAGGTGGATCATACAATCACAGTGCACATGAAGTTTTTAGGTAGTGATATTTTGATTCATATTATGATATCTTTCAGCACTGATGTGCACTACTTAGCTCACTCTTTGTTTTATTTCATTCGCCGAATAACAAAGATTATACGGATGTCTACGTGTGGCAGTCGGTTACATTACTTTCTCTGTGCGGTCAGTGGACGACGGAAGATTTCGAAAAAATATATGCGAAGCTCTCTTCTTCTGCTACATGCTGCAGGCCATGGCAGTTTTGCGGGCACAATTTACTGACAAGGCTAACCCAATAAACTGGATAGCGATCATTCTATTGACTGTGATTGGGGGTGCCTATGGGCGGTTCCGATTCGGGGCAGGAGGGGATATGATTAAAGTTTATGAATTGCCACAGAATAATAAGGTGATGAGGTGACAAAAACTATTCAAGTGTCATATGTAAAATTGTGCAATAGAGGCAACTTGCAGTCTAACTTTTTGGTTTAGGCTGAGTGTCAGAAACTATAGGGCAAATTCAACAAGAGCCAAATAATGATCAACGAGGTTTACTAAAAAATCCCCAACAAAAGTATTCTACATTTCAATGATTGCAATAGTCAGTCCTGCTTCTTCCTTTGCTTCTTCTTCTCCTTATTTTCAGACTTCTTCTTTTGTTGTTCCTGCTGTGCCTTTAACTTCATAGCCTTTACATCCACAAGTAAATTGTTCGCTTCCCGAAACATGGCAAACAGCATGCCAAAACACACGCATAGCAACGGTGCACAAAGCATTATCCCTATAAAGATACCACCCCTGTCAAAGTAATTTTGTGTTGCGAATTCGTTCCAACGAGAGTTACCCAAGATGTTCAATCTTTCTGCCAAGCGGACAATGATGGCTAGAATAATCATGAATCCCATGCGGGTGTATATACCACCTTTTTTCGTTAAGACGATTGCTGAGATGATCACTACGGCCTGGAAAGCAATTAGACATTGGATAAATGGTTCGTTCCAAGTGATTGCTGCTTTGAATGCTTGAATTTGTTCCATGGGTGTTTGGGGTCCAACCTGTGCAAAAAGTATTAGAATAATATGATGTGCTGTGTTAGGATATGATGTGACGATGAGGCACAAAACATGCTGAACAAAAATCATCCATACATGACCTTCTCACCTGATAACTCATGATATCTGACATGACACTATCTGCCATCCCCATCAATGGCGAACCATATTCCTCAAAATCTTCCAAGTTAATATCCTCATCACCATGCAATAACTCATCAACGTCGACACCTGCAGTAGCGAAATCAGCTGCGTGATTATTGGACGACGCTTCACCCATCTGTGTTGCCGCTCCCGAGAGGATTTGGTAACCGTCCTCAAGGACCTGGGCTACCTTTTCCATGTCGTCGGAGAGAGATTTGAAGAAGGATGCCATGGTTGTTGCTTCTATTCCACAGACTGACTATTATCGATCACGATCACACAAAGCAAACGTGTCATTTTTTGCATGGAACAAAATGGCGCCAGCCAGCTGGAAAGGTCATTTTGCTTTAGGTTGAGCCTTTTTTGTCGCATCGCAACTCACAATCATGATTTGTCTCGCTCGATTCGTTCGTCGATGCATTCGATAAAATCGATTAGATGCATTCTCAACGCAACGAACGCGATGAGATCTCTCACTCTCCACACGGCAACGATCCATTGCCATGCCACCAACGTTCATCATCCTCTTCATTCGACGGTTGTGATGATGAGAAAGGAAGAACACGAAATCGAAAGCCCCTCCATGATGAAAGTGACACCGAGATCGAATCGCTCAACCACAAACAAACTTCAACAGCGTCTGCGAAACTCAATCAAGCCAGAATTCTCGTCAACAAGTTCCTTGATTCCAATGCAACCATCACATTCATGTCCTTTATCACAGTTTATGCTCTGTACGGTGACGATGTCCGCATCATAGCATTCCAGCCCAACGTCGACATTATCTTTCTGGCCCTATCAGCAGTGGCATCTGCCTTCTTTCTCATTGAAATCTCTCTGCTTTGTTGGTGCAAAGAAGGATATTTGCGACGACCAGATTTGAGTGCGATAGCAGATGTTTGTTCCATGTATGCTTGGAAGAAACGAAAGTCGATATTTGAGTGGCTCTCCAACCTGTGGAATGTGATGCAACCTGGTAGCTTTTACTTTTGGTTGGATTTGATATCCACGTTTTCAATGGTTATCGAAATGCCTTGGTTCTTTCAATCATTTGGTGGAGGAATGAGTGAGAGAGGGGGAGTCAATTCGACGGTGGATGCAGGAACTCAAGCTGCTAACAACTTGAAGGTACTGAGAATTCTACGAATGGTGCGGCTTGTAAGGTTGGCCAAATTGTACAAGTACTTTTCTACCAAGCAGAGTTCGAACACATCTTACAGCAACCGCAGAATGAAAGCAAGCAGTGATAGTCTTGATCTTTTCCCTCCTGGGAGTCACGTAGGTGCAGAAATGTCTGATCGGACGACCAAAAAGGTCATTGTAGGAATACTTATCATGCTAATAGGTATACCTTTACTCCAGACTGACGCGATGGCATATCGAAACAAATTCGCCATGACGACTGTATTTGAAAATAGAATGCTGCTCTTAGATGATGGAGTTGACAGCGATCAAGTGGAGAATTGGGAGTTTGCTGAATCTCTCTTTGTTGAGAGTACGGACTGTATAGATATTACATATTCTGGGTTCAACGATGGCTTGGTGAAGGAAACAATTGTACCTGAAGGTAGATCAAGGATGCAAGAACTACGAATAGATGCAATGGAAGTCATTACAGTTAGTGATGCAAGTTTCATGCACTCAATGACGTCAGTATTTGATATCACTGGGCGTGTTCGTGAGGAAGCCATCTTGGGCATTTTGCTCACTAGTTTCGTCATCATCTTGTTGGGGCTGGGCATGGTTTCTTTCACAAAGGATGTACACAATCTTGTTATCGTACCGATTGAACATATGATACAACTCGTTCGAGAAATTAGCGAGAATCCGCTTGGGAAGGATTTATCGCTCAGGGCAGGTGACAACAACAACAATAGCAACAACAAGCAAAAGGATGATGGTATGGAGACTACACTACTAATTCGGACGATATCCAAGATTGCAGGCTTGATGCGAGTTGGGTTTGGAGAAGCAGGTGCAGACATTATTGGCAAGAACTTGAACATCACTCATGGAACAGATGCAATTAATTTACTTGGAACGGGGCGCAAAATCCATTCAATCTTTGGGTTCTGTGACGTCCGGCAATTCACTGATACAACCGAGTGTCTTCAAGAGGAAGTCATGCTCTTTGTCAATCGTATAGCTCACATCCTTCATTCGATCGTGGTGCAGTGCGATGGTGCTGCAAATAAAAACATTGGAGATGCATTCCTCCTGACGTGGAAAGTCAATACAGGTACAGACCCCCAACATATCACGTCTTGTGCAGATCACAATTATGCGGCAGACAAGGCACTCTACTCCTTCGTCAAGACAATGATCGAAATGAGCAAACACGAGGATTTTTTATGCAACTTTTCTCCACGTGCATTGGCAGAGCTCTATGAGCGCATGCCTGGGTATAAATGCCGCATTGGTTGTGGATTGCACTTTGGTTGGGCTATTGAGGGAGCTATTGGATCGTCGAAGAAGATTGACGCCTCCTACATTTCACCTCATGTTAACATGTCTGAGTCACTCGAAGGTGCTACGAAAGACTACGGCGTACCGATCCTCATGTCAGAGCCATTTTACAAGCTCTTGTCTACAGAAGCTGCTGCCGGATGTCGCAAAGTTGATGCTATAAAAAAGCGAGAAGATGATGCTATTACTACGAACCTTTACACCTACGACGTAGATCTTAGCATTGATTTCTCCCACGATCAAGAGAAGAAGAAGGAGACGAAGAAGAACGGGACGGCACGGAAGAAGAAGAGGCCAGTTGCAGCACATCGTAAGACGCAATTTTCGTTAGTAACGGATGACCACGGGGTAGGCAATCAACGTAAGACTTTCTTTCAAAGTGGCAACAATAATGAGACTTCATCTGACGGCTTGGGAAAATTGCCGAGAATAAACATCTCGAACAACTTTCCTGACGTGTGGAATACTGATGAAGATATACTTCTTTTCTCTAGAGGGAAATGATTACTTAGTTTAACTTCCTTTTTCTTCTTGATTTGTCAAGTATGATATGGTACTTATCTAATCTAAAAAATGATTTGACTCTTTCAAATGCATGCGTCGAGGAGGACACGGTGGAGGAGGCTTTCCAACGCGTCAAGGAGGACACGGTGGAAGAAGAGACTTTCAAATGCTTCAAGGAGGACATGGTGGAGGAAAAGGAAACTTTCCAACGCGTCAAAGACACGGTGGTGGTGGAGGAGGAGTCATGCCGATACAAATGAGTCGAGGATACGATGGAAGCGGAAGAAGAGTTGTGCGTGAACATCCACCCCATCGTACCTCACTTCCAATTCACACGAAACGCCCAATACAAAATGGTGATTCGTCGTCAGCCAGTAGAAGTAGGAAACGTCAATTTGGAACCGACCTGTGGTGAATCTTCCTAGGTGGTTGCTGGGCGATTTTCATAATCTCTCTCGTACTGAGGAGGGATCTCGTCTCCTCCAACAAGCTCTCGATGAAGAAGGAGCAACTGCTGCCACTGCCATTTTGAATGAAGATGAAGGTTAAACTCAATTCTCTTTTTGGGCTGAGGTTATGGTGGACTGCTTTGGCAATTATCTTTTCCAAAAGATATTGGAGCGTATAATACCTGATGAGAGGGTCGTCCTTTTGCAAAGCGTGAGCACTAGATTTGTCGATGCATGTTTGAACAAGTTTGGCAAACTATCCGTCCAGAAGATTGTCAAGGTTTGCGCCATTGAAAACAAGAAGACATCCAAAGAGGAAGCTACTTGCGATCACACTGTAGCCAGGATTTTGACGTATGCCATTAAACCCGCTGCCGCGCGTCTTTGTTTCGATAAATATGCATATTCTTCTCAAACTTCCTTATCAGTACACTCGGTTCATCTTTGATGCTGTTGCTGCTAGATTCGAAGATATGGCTCGTAACCGTCATGGATGCTGCGTGATCCAACGCTTTCTCGATTCTCGTCACAGCGCAGCACGTACATACTTTGTGATGAGAATTGCCGAGAAGTCCTCCGCTTTATGCAAGATGCTAATGGCAACTTTGTTGTCAAATACGCGTTGGACAAATGCGCAGATGATGAAGTGCATGCCATCTGCGAAAGTGTCATCGGAAAGGTTTGTCTGCTAGAAATGTCTTGAACGTTGTACTGACAGGGTTCGCGAGTAATACCTCAACGAGTTGAATGATTCTGACCGCATCCGAAAGTTGATGATGGATCCTTGTGGTAGCTGTCGTGCATAGGGCATTGTCGGTGTCGACTCATGCGCAAGCTATCCGTTTGGTAGAAACAATGAATCCCTACCTTTTCTCTGAGACTGAGAACATCCGTCACACTGTCGGTGGAAGGTGCATCCTTGGTGAAATCTGTAGACGTTTCCCCCACTTTAACCTCGATGACGCAACAAAAAATGTACCTTCGACTGATCAGACTCCTTCGGATTAAGAACCGCTTCGAAACGTCTCCGGTAATAAACAATACGTTGGAGTTAGTACTAACTTTTAACCCTTTTCTATCCCTTTTATGAAATGCCCCCCTACTTTGACTGTGTCGCCTCCTGATCAGGCTGAATCGAGCGCATCTACCGCCAAAACTGCATCCGAATCTCGAAATGCTAATGGTACGTTGGTGTGTGACTTTGCTATCTTGTGCCCGTCGCATTGAATACTATCTAACAACTGTCTTGCTCCTCCAAGATTGTAACGACGGCGACGGCTCCTCTTGCGCTCAAGGCTCTTTCTCGTCAAGTGAGCCTGATGCCCTTGACTCTGCAGGGACAAGTGAGTCGAGAATTAGATCGAGAACATTCAGCAACTTTGCCGATGCTAAAGCTGCATTGGCACTAGCTCGCGCAACAGCTCAAAAGCCTCCTCCACCAGCTGCTTCAGCTTCAGTCAAAGCTGTGTCAGTTCCATCAGCTTCCAGTATCTGGATCTGCGGCTACACGTTCATTCTCTTCTACTCATCCACCAGCCATTGAACTCGTGACACCAACACATGACTTCTGGAATAGACATGTACATATTATTGTATCTTATCGAGAACTTATTTCTCTTCCCTATCATGGGAAGTAGCAGTACAGGGAGCTCCATGTGACGCCATGAGGTTGATTTATGCAGTCGAGTGTGGTCACAAATCGCTTGACACACCGCCACTCACGCTTTTGACACATCAGCCGAACGAGCACTGTTGTGGTCATCGAAGTGTCAACCACCTCACCATCGACACTAATGGCCGCGGTCATCGACTTGCAGTGTGGTCATAAAAAGACGACCCAGTGACAACATTCTTGGAGTGAGTTGTTATTATGAATTCTGAGTGTAACGAAGCATGAATGAGAACAACTACACGACATCTTCCAAAGGATGCGATGAGATGGACATCAAACAACAGAACAAACATCAAAGAGTGCGTGTCACCATGAATGCTGAGTGCAACGAAGCATGAATGGAACGACGACACGATGCAATGATTACTTACAAACTAAAAAAGGAACAATACAAGCAAATTATTTTATGAACATGATACTACAAATTACATATCATCTGGTTGGGAGTGGGTAGGCCTAGCAGGAAGCTTGCGATCAGAATCGGAATCGTAATCATCTCCAACATGAGAAGACTGCTGAGTTGCGACGTAAGGATTTACCGCGTGAGAAGGCTGATGAGTAGCAGAAGCGTAAGGATTAGCCACAAGACGAGAAGGCATCTTGGCACTGTGCTCTGGTATGTGGCGTCTAGAAGCAGCGTAAGGATTGGGCACGTGTGTACGAGGCAGCAAACATGAATGAAAGCGCACAAGAGCAAACAAGAACAAGAATGAAAGCGCAACAAGAGTAAAATCAAAAGCGCAAGGCATGGTAAACTTTGCCAGAGAAACCTTCTGGCGAAATGGAAATGGCTAAGTCTAAGAAGTTTCCTTTGTCGGCAGGTTCTTCAACCTTCCAACGGAGGATTCCAAAGTCGTTGATGTCTTGCTTGATCGTGAAAGCGCCTAAGGCTTCCAAGCCATAGGACAGATACAGATAGGTCATCGACGAAACGTGCAAGGTCTTGGATCTCTTCCGCACATAGCCAGGGAGGAGTCTGATTTTCTCATGCCAGCCGTAGTAAAAAGGCCAGCGTACATGACTGCGACTGATGTACCCATCGCAATCGCAGTGCCACATAGTTGTTTGAAAAAGCAGTCTCCAACTCCAAATTGTTGGGTAATGTTGTTCTTCATATAAAGCTCTTACTCTTAGCTTCCAGAATAATTTTGATGTCCGGGAAGTCGTCTGGAAGTTGGTTGTTATCTTTCAGATGGTTGAGCCATACTCCGATGATTCGATGCCATGATTGTGATTGATAGTGATATTGTCGTACATGGCGGTAGCATCAGCAGTAATAATCTTCGTCCCTGCTGGCCATTGTTTGCTAGTCAGATTCTTTGCTATCTTTGATGTTCGACGGAATAAATTGAACAAGTTTTTGCAACTCGTAATCTAGCCACTTGCTAATATTCTCAGGTCCAGTTCCACATTTGGTGTTGACTAGTTGGAGGGCAGTAGGTGTTTAACCATTAATTTTCCTTGCCTGTTACCAGCGGCTTCATAGCACTTGTTGATGTATATCTTGATGTGCTCTGGGATCGCTGCTGAGTTCTTGATACTCCCTGCTTTATATGCCATGAAATTGAGTTGCCTCCGAAATGCAATTCGATTGAGGATTGGCTTGATTCTTGCTGACGATTTGGGATCACAACTATATCGTTGCCATGTGAAAGAAACCTATACTATTATCAAGAATACTTTAACGATTATGATTATGCATTTACTCTAACATTAGTTGTCTCCGCTCCATGCATTACTTGGCTCAACGTTTCGTGGACGTTATTCCGTCATTCAAACTCTTCGACTTCGACTCATTACACATTGTCATCCGCTGGAATCGTCGCTCTTCTTGTAGATGAAGACATGGTCATCCCTGCATTATAGCAAACTTCAACCCTCTCGGCAGGACTTCCTTTCCAATGCCCTGCCGTGAGAGTTTCACCAGGGTTAACAGGAGTCAATGCATGTACTGTTGTGCCAACATCTGAGATCTTGCCATCAGGGAAAATTACAGATCTTGCATGAAGTGAGCACGAAGAGGGAATGACAATATTACCCAGTTTCAGTCCACCATCATTGAACTTGTGGCACAGCAAGGTTGTCTCCTCTTCGATCCTGCAATTGTCGCCGATCTCTAATAAATCAGCCTCGAAAATTAGTACATTTGGATCAATCAATGTATTCTTCCCAATCTTCGCTCCCATCAGCTTCCAAAACGTTGCTGTGAACCAGAATTCTTCCAACAGCATCAACGGGAATTGACAAGCTCCGTGGACTAATGAATTCAATATGGTCCATTTAAGCACATGCACACTATCACAATCTAGCAAACCCTTTGACTTGAGCTTATGGAAGTCTCCGATGACGATCCATTTGAAGAGAAGGCACATGGACAATAAGACAACTACTAACGCAACGATAGAAATAGGAAATACGCCAAAGCTGATTCCAACCGCAATACTCGTGCTCATTTCTTTGCTGATTACGAAAATGACACCATTTGTATAAAGAGCAGTCGAAATCGAAATTAGGACGGGCACTAAAATCTTGAAATACATCACCAAGAACTGATGCAAAAGCAAATGCGTCTATAAATGCGGAGAAAGAGAAGAACAAATGGTGAATTGTGAGAGTGAGATATTCGATTTCAACCGTCCATGCACTCAAAAAGAAACAGGCTCTTACCGTTGGTTCATTTGTTATCTCCATTTGTACATCTGACACCTTGCGACTAAGGGTAAGAGCGGGAGTGCCCAGCAATAAAGTGCTTTCATCATGAGTGGTATCCTCGTTAACCGAAGTCATAGGTCCCACCATCACTTCCTTTTCGATTGATGTGTCTGGAGAAATCACTGCTCTGTCAAGGATCATTGAGTGGTCCCCAATGTTCACATTTCCATAGCGAACGATCCCCCCACAACGAAATGATGTATTTCGCAATTGAACCCCATTGGCACCAAATGTACATCGACCGATTCTAGTGAGATCTGGCTCTTGGGGTAGAGGTGAAAAACAGTTCTTGGTGTCAATCACAGCTCCAAAAGCAAATCTCGCAATTAGGTATGATAAACTTGTGCCCTCGGAATTCCGGATAGCTGAGTGATACAGGCTCATTGCCGTATTGCGCCGTAAGAATGACGTTGAATACACTCTCTCCCATCCAGATTGCGCTCTTTTCCCTATCAGTAAATATCTTAATAGGCGCACAAACACCGCAATATAGACTTCGCCGATGCTCATCCAGACAGGGTATAGTATCATCATGATCAAAAACACTTTGGCATTGGAAGAAGCCAAGAATGATATCAGAATCACGAGGAGAATATTCATGACTGCAGGAATGAAACTAATCAGTAGAAATAGTAAGTGCCAGCCAAACGACACAAGTGTCTGGTTCTCCACCGATTCACCAACGCCCTCCGCTTGTTCTAGCTCGGTTTTGATTATATCATGCCCCATAACCACGGTTGAATCTGCAACCTGATGCCCTTGCTGGACTAGGGAAAGACTTTTGATCCAACAAGAAGATCCAATCTTGGCTCCTAGTCCAATGTGAGTATTTGGCCCAATCACCGTGTTATCTCCCAAAACTATTTCATCCACAGCAATGTCCCCGTTTTTCATTATCACAAGCGTTTCAAGCTTCGCTCCGGCCTCAACAACGACATCGTTTCCAGTTGTGAGCATAAATGGCAGGCGTACATCAACATCCTCAAAAAAGTTGTTCTTGTCATAGGCACTGGCTACATTAGCCAGATACCAATCCCGTTTCCTGTAGCCTAGCACACGGTCCAGCTCGCCAATGGCTCGCTAAGTCATTGTCTGTCCTTCCTTCCACGTTAAGTAACAGATAACGTATGAGAGCCACAGGATCTCATTACGTCACCCTTATCAATCGATGACGTGTCTTCCTTCAGCCATCTTCTTCCGGAAGCTGCATCGATCACTCTTAACGCAGACTAGCATAATTTTCATAACACCAAATTATTCATTCAACTCACCGTATCAGCTACCGCCGCTGACACTAATAATATTATTACTCGGTCCTGTTCCCAAGGAACAGGCAGTGAAAGTAGCAGATTCCTCTAAAATAAAGCGAAGACGATGTCGAGATTACTCAGAGTAGTCAACGACAGCAATAATTGGATGGTAGGAGATCGGTTCACGGCGAACACGTACTCTCAAATCAATCAGCACAAGACTGCAAATCCAAAACTTAAAGTTGAACGCGGCTGGTTCCTGAACGAAGAACGTGTAACGTTCAGTTTCTCCAGGGACCCAAAGAAAGCTCGCCCATCGACTGCCGGCAACCGGTTCGAAATCAAAATAGGAGGTGTAAAAAAACAAGTCAGCTCGCTCGTCAGCAGAGCCTACGACGACTTCATCCAAAAGCAAGCAGAATGCATCAACGCCTACAAGACTTTCTATAAACAGGGGCGCGCAGAATGGTGCGATAGTGGTGGCGTGCAGCGGTGTATGTGGCGGGTTCAGCGCGGGCCCTCGGGGCCTGTAAAGTATTGTGTCGTCATCTTGCTGTTGGCCATTTGCTGTGTGGCTTGTCAGTAGTCTTTATACAACGGAATTCGGCTATAAAGTTGCTCTGCAATGACGTTGGCCTTAATTGGTATAATTGTGCTGTGCACAATTTTACCAATTAGTCTCTTTACAATAGAATACGGCTATAAAGTTGCTCTGCAATGACGTTGTCTTTAATTGTGTTAGAATTGTGAAAATCATCTATCTGTCCATCGGCACTAGTATTTGTGTAGGGATGTGAGAGAAGATTGCAGTGCGCCTGATCAAATTATATATAATTGTGCTGTGCACACTTATACCAATTAGTACATTGTCCGGCAGTCATTCGTCGTCTCAACTGTTTGTTGTCGGATCAGCTGTTTAGTTGCGCTTAGTGTTCACTGTTGTGCATCTCTTTCACTTTCAACTCATCCACTCGATTCTATCGTTTCAGTGCGAGTTTTTTATTGTTGGTGCCGGCATGTTATAGTTCACCTCTGTATGCGAGATCTGTGCGAGATCTGTGCGGCCGGATTCGTTGGGTGCGGTGCTTTGCTCTGAATTACTTCCGGAACTTCAACTTGAAGTGTTGGGATTTTCCCCCCTCCTATCCCCGCTGAAATGCCCATTTTGATTGTCATTTAGATGCTATATCTTATGATTTAGATCAAAAATCGCTTGATTTGTGCTAAAAAGGACTTTTCCAGGCTAATTAAGTCAGATTGTCGATGAGCTTCTTCGTTCTTTCCGGTGTGCATCCCCGTCACCCTCTATTTTCTTAATTTTTTCTCTGAGTGACGTGGTAAACTTCGTTACTTAAGGAATTAGTACACTTGATTCCAATCGTCTTACGTCACAAAGTACCAGAAGTCAGGTGTTGGCAAAATCCAATGAACAAAAAAGTATTTAAGTTCATGCAGCAAGTACTCAGGTCGACATTGGCTCAATTACATTATCTGCCGAGTCGTCTATTGACGCAAGTCTAAATAGACGCCGACGTTGGTTGCCGACGTGTTTGCATTTGAATAACTGCCGATCTTTGGCCACGTACTGATCAATACGTCAGTTCTTAACTCCACGTCGACGTCTTGTGTTGAGCTGAATCTTTTTGTCGACGTGTTGTCGATGTGTTGAACCACAAGATCTTGTGTTGCCGACGTAGCTTACGAAGGAACTCGTTTACTTCATGACGTGGTTGGTTATTGATTGCATTGTTCTCTGCTGATTATTGCGCTGGTGCGTTGGCGGCGGTTATGTAGGCAGTTTGTACGTTGTCGAGCCGTTCAACAGCTCTCATAAATTATGCATTGCATCATTTACATCATCACATTTCTACATTGTCCGAATAAATAATGAAGTTTGGCAACACAAATCCAGTTATATCCACCGTTGGTAGTAATGGTAAGGGCTTCCGTGCCGTGCGGAATCGGAGCAATGTCGATGCACGTCTTACTTCGTCAGGGGTCAAGACTGCCGCTAAACCGTCGGCTCCTGTCATTGCATTGAGCGTAACAGACATCAATTGGCGTTTGGTGCGTACCGACGATCGTATCTTCTTGCTGCTAGCGTCTGTTGCATTAGGCGATGGGTTTGACGTTGCCAAGTTGGAGAAGGAACAACTGCTCTTTTCTGCTCTTTCCGTCTTTGAAGTCGGGTCAATCAAGTACATCCTGAATGAACTGTCTGAACATTACCCGAATGTCCCAGTTGGTAAGACTGATTCTACTGACAAAGATGATCTGGTGTCTGCAGCGGTCAACTTCTTAATGTTTGCCGCTATTGCTCAGAAAGGAGGTACAAGCCAAGCGCCGTACACTTCAAATTGTGAGCATTTTTGGTAAGAGAGAAGGTTAACCTTCGTGTGGTTCAATGATTTTGGTATTTTTGTTCATTGTACCGTTTTACAAATTCTGTCTTTCCTTTTTACTTACAAGTTTTTTTTTCAACCTTCAACTTCACACCAGTGATGAGAACGGGAAACTTGTACTTGAAGACAAAACTCATTCGGGCTCCCGTGATCAACCTGTTCAAGATGATGATGAACCGGATTTGTCCGAGAAAGGTGCTGTCACGAAAAAGTCTAAACCGGTACCTGTCGGAGAGAAGGCCTCTCCTGATTCAACTATCATGTGAGTTTATTTTGTGTGCATGTGCACTGCCGCACTAAGTATCGCTTGCTTATTGAATCATTTTAGTATAATCGATCACTGAACAATTTTACCTAATAAACAAATGCAACTGCCTTCTACATAGCGAGAATGAGTGGGTTGATTACACCCATTCAGATCTCTCGGATGGATGGAAAAGGAAGAGTATCAAGCGTAAGGGCGGCAAATCCCGCGGAACTATTTACCACCATTACCTCTCCCCTGACAACAAAGTTTTCAAGAGTTTGAAGAAATGTGCAATAAACTGAAAGAGCTGCTCGTACTGATGGTCGATGAAAGAAGCATGTTGGGCTCACACGTAACATTCGGTGCAGAGGAGCATGTGAGAGATTGCGCATTTAATGGGCACAATAAACGGGAGAGGTGGGGCGGTGTCCCGGTTGTGTTGTTCTTCGGTGACGACTACCAGCTGCCACCGTCCAACAAGGGGGGAGCAATAAACGGCTACCACGAATACCACAACAACGATAGGCCAAAAACAATGACAGGAAAGAGTAAAAACAATCAAATATGCGATTACGAGGGTAGCAAAATCTTGACTGAGATGATGACGGATGTGGTCTTCATGTTGACGAAGAATTTTAGAGCAAAAGACAAGGAGGATAGCGATCTCATGAACAGGATGAGAGTGGGGAACCAGACTGATGAGGATGCAAAGCGCCTGATCAAACTACACATAGACGAACTCGGAAAATATCATCCAAAACTGAGGGAAGAGGTAGAAAATGACCCAAAGACGTTGTGGGTATACGCGAAACGGGACGATATGTCCCAGAAAAATGTAGACATGCTGATCAAAACACACGAACGACTGAAAGTACCAATAGCTAGGCTCAGGTGTCAATTCAGCAGCAGGATGGCGGGCAATAACACAGCATACCAGTCGCACTTTTACGGCAGGAGGCTATTCTACACCTTTGATGTGTG
Organism: Skeletonema tropicum; assembly: GCA_037178625.1. Lineage (NCBI taxonomy): Eukaryota > Bacillariophyta > Thalassiosirophyceae > Thalassiosirales > Thalassiosiraceae > Skeletonema > Skeletonema tropicum. Next base: position 1,483,858 of record CM074132.1, on the reverse strand, counting down.
CGTAGGTGCACATGTTTGCTTGGAGTCAGCCAACATCGATCCCAACTCAGGATTGTACGTCTCAGCTATTGGGGTAGTAGTCGAGATCGTTTACGATAAGGATCGCTCCGTTGGACCAAACGGTAAAGGTGAGGTTAGCCTACCGAAGTACATTGTTGTGGATTTCCCTACATACAAACCACCACCAGGCGAGGACCCATGGGACAAGAACAACCCAACGGTGAGTAAAAGTTGACACACGAAAGACACAAGACAATTGCCACTCTCTGCGAAAACACTACTAACTCATTTCATACTGATACAAATGCATCCTACCCCAACTTATTGCGCACAGCACGTGCCAATCCCACCCTACGAGCAGATTTGCAACAGAGGATGCTGCACCGCATTATTCATGCCATTGCAAATTGCCTACGCCATCACCATCCACCGCTGTCAAGGACTCGAAGCTGGATTCGACAAAGGAGACCGCTGGAACCGCATGATAATAGATCCAGCAGATGAGTTGTGGGAGATTAGCAAGTTTCTTGGAACAATGTACGTGGACGTGGCTACCAGCAGAGGCAAAACACTTGGCTCCAAAGATCAAGCATACCCGTCGGACAGTGCCATATACTGGACCGGAAGCAACATTTCAACGAACCGATTAAAAAATTGCAAGAGAAAGCAAAATGGCCAGTTCTGCGAATCGTACAAGAAGCGAGCAAATTGGGTGAAATACTTGGAGGGGAAGGCAGAAGAGTCGAAGACAAGGTATAGCAAGAGAAAGTTGGAAGAAATCACAGAAACATCGTACGCAGCAGCAATCAAGGGCAATTTCATCAAAGACAGGACAGACCTGACAACCAGGATTACCAACATCATAACCAACCCGAACAAGAAGTGGAAAGAAGCGAAGAAGGATCATGAAATCCCAAGTGATTACTTCGCAGGATCTTCATCTGGTGATTAGTAAAATTGATCACTGCACAGTTTTACAAAACAGACACTTTCTCAACACAAAGAATACAACAACTCAATTAAGCGTCTGCATCTGGTGATCAGTAAAACATCTGCAAGCGCACGATTCGATATATCAAGCACAGTTTTACAAAAAGACATTTTCTCGTGACGAAGAAAGACAAAAACTAAATCGACTAACGCCCGTGTAAAACCTGTATTTCTTTCTCGTACAGACCGATTTAGATGCTCAAAAAGCGCATCTAGTACAGTCAATTTCTCGCTTTCAACAGGTACTTCTTGCTTTCTACATAGGAACACATACAGATCCTACGCCGGTAGTCTCTACCGAGGACTCTACGTGTCCCTAAAGTAAACCTTCTCACTAAAAAACACATGTACTGATTCCTACCTATAACTCTGTAGAATAATGGGGGTGAAAAATAATGAATTTTCCCACCTGTAATAGAAGGGCACCTGCGGCCCCCTATTACGCTGCTCTGCACTCCATGAACGGGGGCCCCGAGGGCCGATTATGATACCAAGCTCATTGCGCAGCTTGAAGATTTGGTCAGCGTCAGGGACGCGCATCAACAACACTACAACAAACAAAGAGCCAAGCTCGAAAATCTCAAAAGGTTTGGTGGTTCCGAAGAGGACATCAAGAAAACAAAAAAAGAAGTCAAACAACAATCCGAGGCGCTAGAAAGCACCAAGGACAGTATTCTTGACAGGGTAGAAAAGATGCGCACAATGTACATCAACTTCATCGGGGATCTCCATGGAACCTTCACCGACATGGTGGAAACTACCCTACTTAAACCTACAACGCATGAAATTACATCATACAAATTGAAAAAGGTAGCTTTCCAGTGGGACAATACCAAAGACGAACCAGTAGGTCGCATCGAGATGTATGATGACAGGGTCGACGACGTCACCTTCAACGATCCAGACGTCAAGTTCCGCTACGAAATGCAAGAAGTAACATATGAGATTGACGCTCCTCGGGGACTTTCCTTTGAGGGCATCATGAACGCCATTCGCAGCCATGCTGTGCATCAGGGGGGTTACGGCCGTGCCGAAATCCAAAAGAAAAAGATGACTAATCATGCTCTTTTTCCTCCCAACGGCGAAATCCCAGTGAAGGACTTTGTGGGCTTCCTGGAAGATATTAATCGTAACATTCCCTTGTTGCCGAGCACAAAGGATAATCCAATGTATATCAATAACGATCAGGTCCCATGGGGGAACAAGCCTTTCACCCAGAAGGAATTATGTGACATCCTGGTCGACTGCATGCCCAAAAAGGTGCAGACTCTGTTCAAATCGCATAATGCAAACAACACTGTACGTTTTGACGTCAAACTTTTGGCAAATGAACTTCAGCCCCTTGTCGATCAAGTGCGCACCGAGCAGAAAGCTTCTCAACCCCAGGGGGGGGGAGGAGGAGGTGGTGGTGCTGGTAAGAATTCCAGCCAATCGCAACAACCAACGTGGAAACCGCAAGAATGGTCAAGGAAACCAAAACCAAGCGGACAGCGAAACGAAACATTGCAAACTAATATCGCGTCTCTTTAACAAATGCTGGTTGAGTCGTTATCCTCGTCCACGATACGTGACGTGTGATAATGGAGGTGAATTCAAACTTCACCTCGCCGAGTTATGCAAAACTTACACTATTGGTAGAAAGCCGACCTCCAGCAGAAACCCTCAAGCAAACGCTATTCTAGAGCGTGTGCACGGTGTCGTCAACAGCATGTTGCGCACCTCAGGTCTCAATGACCTCGATGAGGTAACTGACGCTCAAATAGACGATTGGATCACCAACACAGCGTGGGCAATCCGAGCGACCCATCACACAGTGCTCAAGTCGTCACCTGGTGCTGCTATATTCGGTAGGGACATGTTATTCGACATCCCTTATGTGGCAGACTGGGCTGACATCGGCCGTCGACGACAAATGCAAGTGGACAGTGACAACGCCCGAGAAAACTCGAGACGTCTACCGTATGATTATAAAATTGGTAGTAAGTGTCTCATCATTAAGGACATTAATGGTGAGCGGCTTCCTAAAGCCGACGACCGGAACAAAGGACCTTATGCTGTTACGGAAGTCTACACGAATGGAACTGTCAGGATACAAAAGGGTTCAATCAGTGAACGAATTAACATTAGGAGAATAACCCCCTACTTCGATAGAAATGAAGAATCATAGAGCAGGGGGGCGTGTACAATATAACTTAAACATCACATTAGGAATATATCTTCAAGGCCAAGTGTACCGCACGTATCAAGTACGTTTGTTTTCAACAAGTCTTTTTATGAAATGGTGCGCGCGGCGATTTGTGACTGCATGTTGTGTATGGTGTGTAGTGCGGCGCGGGCCCTCGGGGCCTGTTTTTTTTTTGTGCAATGTACCCGTCTATAAATTTGCTCTGCAATGCTTGTTGTTGTAACATAAATGTGTCATGATGACAAAATTATTCTGTGGATTTCGTGTTGGATTTTTTTTTGCAATGTATCCGTCTATAAAGTTGCTCTGCAATGCTTGTTTAATAACATTCTTATAACAGAAACGTTTTATAGTACATACTCACTTACTTACTTAGAGCCGTTCCAAGCAAAATTGCATCGTAGATGCATAAGATTTTGATAGCAGCTAACAAAAAAGTGCAGCGCGCTTTCCGAGCACAACTGCATGCATGCATGTTTTTTCGTTCGACAGTCAGTATCTAACATCATAGCCGCTACTCTCATAGCCACCACGTTGCACAAACCCTACCAATAGTAATATCCAGTGAACTATATCGCAGACAACACCCTTTGCAACTATTCAGCCGCAGGGTTTTATTATTACAACTGTCTACACCGCATAAATAAATGACTAATACATGCTACATAAATGTCATTTCTGTCTATGATGTTGCTATTTTTATCCAGCCTATTGCAATATTATGGACAATAAATAGCCGACACTTCTTATATATAATAATGTTGATGAGTTGCGGTCTTTAGAGCCGCTCGATCCGCCGTCTACAGGCTTATTGTTGTGTTAGAGTGTCAAATTATTTATGCAATTTTGTGCACATCTTGTGTCCTTGGTATTTTGGAGGTGTGGGGGGGCTTTAATGGTCATTCCGAGCAACCAGAATCTCACTTCATATTATCATCGGCGATGGGTAGCGGAGGGGTAGTGCCTATAGATGTTTATCATCTTCGATGGGTGCAGGGAAGGTGGTTGTTTTCATTTCAAATCTCAATGAAGTGGATTGCAATGATATTATCTCCACCCCTACAGCAGCCGAAACGCCACACTGCTGCGAAAAAATCGCCATAATGTCGTTTAAGGGATGGGCCATCGATACCTTATGAAATATACTCATGGACTGAGATAGGCGGCCATACTAGGGGTGCCATTGTAGGCCATTGTGGTGGCATCTTTTTCTCTTTTTCTGCACGATCATCGATCATGCAAAAACCGAGTTGGCTTTTTGACGAAATAATTTACCGATCGCGTTTGACAGTACTTTATACCGATCGCGTTTTACATATTCTCAAATATATGACGTCACTTGTTCCTCTCCTAACTTCAACGTGTCAGCTTCTCTGCTGGCAGGAAGAACATGTCGCCATCCGTGACTTTTCCGCGCAGCCACTCATCGACTATCATGCTACGGAACACCACATGCAATTAGAAGAGTGCATAAATAATAATGAGTGGCTTGCGTATGACATTCCTCGCACGCAAATCAATATCTTAAATATGTGACCATTACGGACCGGCATAACCAAACCACGAACAAAATTGACCGTATAAAATATGCACACTTCAAGAGAGAAAGCGCAGCAACAGCAACCATCCTCTTCCGACGTGAACAGCAAGAGCGCTCGGAAGGGTGTTAGATGCTCATTTCTGTCTATTCGTCAAATAATTTACAAAGTCCAATGGCCGAAAGTGCGTGTAGGCGATCATATCTTCCGCGAAATAGTAGAATTACAATCATCGCGCAATCCATGCTTCGAACACTCTACTGATCCACATACTCTTCTGAGGCTTGTTCTTTCCTCTTGCAATATGCGTGAACTAAAACATGTATTGTCTGAGCTAGGATGCGTAATGGATCTATATCGCACCAGACAGGAACAATTATCTATCGCTTACAATGTCATTTCCAATCGCAACGTTACCTGTAACGGTTCAAGCTCGGCTCAGTTCTACAAATCGGATGCAGAAAGCAAAGCTGGAATAATGAATTATGGCCGTTGTGTAAATAACAGTCATAACTTGCAGTCGTTGGCTGCTCCAGAGTGTTCCAGCGTATTGTCTAATGGGTAAGTCCGAAAGTGTATTGTTAAGATGAGCTGAAATTGGAAGAAGCGTCTTATGTGATTCAGAATTTCATGTATAAGCGAAACGCTTAACACTGCGTAAAACATTACGTAGAGTGATCGTACGAACATAGGAAGGATCGCTCATTCATCTACATTTAAGTCGCTTTTTGCTGTGTGGTATTAACCTTCCATAGAGTTCATGCCAAAAATAAAATTGTGATGTATGCAAATTTATTTTAAACTTGAACTGGTATTGTTTCTCCCATATGAATGTCGTCATGTCAAAAACTAATCACTTATCCTTACTTATCCCTATTTTCATTTACTTCAGCAATGGCGGTGTGACAGCGGGCAACAAAAAAGATGTTGTCGACAACAACAAGAACGAGCATGATATACAGCTGTTTTCACGGATTTTCGGATAGCCGTTCAAGTTTCGAATTCCTACGTATGTTAGGTACAAATGACGTAGTGAGTCTTATAAAAACCCATTGGGCCGATTTCTCCCAACTCACCCCTCAACAAGAGCCACTCCGCGCAAAAAGATGCCAACCATGGCCAAATGCCGGAGCGTACTACGCACAACAAGTTGAATATTTACTCAACCAAAAGGATAAATTAACCTCTCTTGCATGTCTAGATCCAAAATAGCCAATTAGGTTGACTAAAGATTGTAATCATGAACGATGGTAATACACTTTTTGAATACCTTTTCACACGGCTCATCAGTAAAAGTGACACTTATCGCGGCAGGTGGATTTGCGACCAGTCGTTGGTAGAGATATTGCACAGACACTATACGAATGTAGATAAAGACAATACCTTACGGAACAAACTCGTGCAGCGTCTGAACAAGGCAGCCGGACCTTTCAACAGCAGCAATGTACACAAGATATACCACAAAAATTTCACAACATCATGTCCATTCAATTCGTCATTACGCCGGATGGTGCACTATTACTACTTTGGAAAGGGAGAGAAAGTGCCCAACGAACCAATACGCGCAGCAGAGTTATTGTGCACAGAAATAGAACATATACAGAGTTACAGTGCAACTAATAATCGGCAGCGATCTTGCAACAAGCCGGAGCAAGTATCATTTCCCGACGATGGATGCGCTGGTAAGAAGAAGAACAAAAATAATGAGAACAAACGTAAAGAAGCAACAAAATCATCAGCGGCTGCACCAATTACTCCTACTCCACAAAAAAGAACAAGGCGCTCGCAACGACTAGTTGAGCAGCAGCAGAGCCCTCTCGTGCCATTCGTCACCAACGTGGGTAGATTAGAGGATGAGAATAATCAAGTTGACGACGAAGATGAAGACGAAGACGACGACAATAACAACAGCAGTGGCGATATAGACGGCGATAACAGCAGCAACAACCAGACTCCGAATATTATATGGCAGTCACCTGAAGCAGCAGCTCTCTTCGGATTTGAAGAAGGTGCCGATGTGTACAACGGACTAGTGCAATTGGTTGAATCACTTACACTGGTGGGGCAATCAGCAAATGGATACGAAGAAGCAGGCGTCATTGACTTGCACGAAGATAGTAAATTGACAAAGCATGCCTTATTTGACTTACGCAATAAATGTTTATACCTCAGGGTTGCGTATTCAATAGCACTTGCCGAGTATCGAGTTGGGTTTCCATTCCAAGCTTGTTGCGACAAAACAAACGATGAACTTCACCAGTGAAGATGTCGGCCCATTTTGGCTGACAGCAGAGGAACGTGAAAGACAACGGCACGACCGAGAGGTTGAAATACCAGAAGACAAGAGGAAAGAGCGACATAAGGTGAAGAAAGAGCTGATATCGGAGCTGATGGACACCGAGTGGGGGAAAAAGGAAGGAGAAATAAGGTTATGGAAGATGACACATGCTGAGCTAGCAAAAATGGCGCAAGCGTCTAGTATCGATATCAAAATAACACCTACCACCAAAATGATATATGGATGGGAGGGCAAGGGTAAGGGACTTCTGCAGATTGCGTATGAACGTGGCTGGATCGATATAGCAACCTTCAGAAAGGGCAGCTACCAAGTGATGAAGTATGATGATGAGGGTAACTTGGTTCCTGAGCTTTCCCTCCGGCATTTGCTTGCAAACTGCACAGATTTTTTGTCTGAACAAAGCCAACTCGAATATGTTTGTGAATCTTTGGGAGTAAGAGCCTTGATTACAACAAAGTATCATGCTGAATACGCTGGTGAGGGTGTCGAATACTCTTGGGGGTTCTCCAAAGCTCTCTACCGAAGACATCCATTAGCTCAAAAGAAAACGACTGCTGATTTCCTTGCATTGGTCGACAAGTGTATTTCAAGAGAGGTTCTCACTGTGGCAAGGCGATTGCATCTCTCCCGCTCATGTTAGATGCACTAACTTTGAGCAGGCAGAAGCATTTGATGCATCATGCAAATCATGGAGATCATGCGATAATAATAATGATTATGACGTTGTCGAGCAGGCGAGTTCTTTGTTAAAGTTAAAGCAATCATCAAAAAATTATGACATCGAACAGCAGTGCCCTAAAGAGAGCAATGGTAGTGCCGCAACTCCAGTGAATACTCATCATCCGTCTGAAACGGACATACCAGCGTCTACTCCTTCTGATGAGGAGTCAGCAGTTGACCCAACTAATCTTCCGGCGTTGCTGTATCATGCTGGGGAACAACCTGCTACTGTTCGCGCATATCGCCGCTGCTCAGAAGATCGCAGTCTTGTGGGCCGCCAAACCATTCGCGATCATTTATATGATTCTCCGTCTACCAGTAGACTTCCGCGCAGCTGTCTCGACCGCCTGTTTCATGAGTCTTCTGGTTCTACCGTGAAGGATTATCCGTGTCGTAATGCTACTTCGGTTGCTAGACTGTCAGGAGAACGTGATAATGATGGCACCAATATGGGTGTTGGTAATGTTGATAACGCCCCCTTGGAAGCAGACGATGCTGGTGTATTTCGTAGCAATAATGGCAATGCAGCTCGGCCAGTTGGAGTTGGAGAAATTCCACAGAACACAAAAGCGTCTGGAACTATTGGATCTATGTTGGGAGAGCTGTCGGAAAAGGGAATCCAACGGTGAGTGAATGTAGAAATGTATTCTTGAATTCGAAATATAGCATGGCACTGATCAATCATCCCTCTTTACACAAATTTGTAATCACTCCACTCCACCACTCCACTCAGCACGTGCCAATACCACCCTACACTCACATCTGCAACAAAGGATGCTGTACTGCCACGTTCATGCCCCTGCAAATTGCATTCGCAATCACAATACACCGCTGCCAGGGCATGGAGGCCGGGTTCGGCAAGGACGATCGATGGAATCGCATGGTGATAGATCCGTCAGATGAGCTCTGGGAGAGAAGCCAGTGCCTTGGGACAGGATACGTTGCTACCAGCAGGGGCAAAACACTTGGTTCCAAAAATGTTATGCACCCGACGGATAGTGCGATTTATTGGACAGGGCCGAGCGTGTCTGTAGAACGGTTACACAATTGCAAGACGAACCAAGATGGCCAACTCTGCAAACTCTTCAAGAAGCGGGACAAATGGGTCAAGTACCTTGACGGCAAGGCAGAAGAAACCAAGACAAGATACAACAAGAGAAAGCTCGACAAAATGACGAAAACGACTTACCAAAAGGCAGTGAGTGGTACTTTAATAAAGAATAGAGAGGACCTGACAAACCGCATCACCGAAATCATAACCAACCCAAACAAAAAATGGAAAGAAGCGAAGAAAGAATACCAATTGCCACGCGATTATTTTGCCTAGTGGACGATACAATGCAATATTCACAACTTGCATGGAAAATAAATTTGTCTTCAAGACAAATTTATTTTCAATCGAGCATTATGACAAATTAACGACAATCAATAAAGGATACAACAAAGGGAGAATATTTCTCGTCAGAAACGGCTGTCAGTACCGGTAGCACGGCTCAGATGCCAATTCAAGAGCAACATGGTTGGCAATCCCACTGTGTACCAGTTGCATTTCTTCGGCAAAAAGATGTTGTACACTTTAGACGTTTCCGTTGGTGTGCACGTGTGCCTGGAGACAGCGAACATTGATCCGAACTCTGGCCTGTACGTTGGAGCGATTGGGAAGGTGATTGACATCGTTTATGACGAGCAGCACTCCGTAGGACCAAACACAAATGGTGTTGAATCCCTCCCAAAGTATATAGTCGTTGATTTCCCATACTTCAAACCGCGGCAAGGCATTGAACCCTGGGACAAAAAGAATCCAACGGTGAGTGAATGTAGAAATGTATTCTTGAATTCGAAATATAGCATGGCACTGATCAATCATCCCTCTTTACACAAATTTGCAATCACTCCACTCCACCACTCCACTCAGCACGTGCCAATACCACCCTACACTCACATCTGCAACAAGGGATGCTGTACTGCCACGTTCATGCCCCTGCAAATTGCATTCGCAATCACAATACACCGCTGCCAGGGCATGGAGGCCGGGTTCGGCAAGGACGATCGATGGAATCGCATGGTGATAGATCCGTCAGATGAGCTCTGGGAGAGAAGCCAGTGCCTTGGGACAGGATACGTTGCTACCAGCAGGGGCAAAACACTTGGTTCCAAAAATGTTATGCACCCGACGGATAGTGCCATTTATTGGACAGGGCCGAGCGTGTCTGTAGAACGGTTACACAATTGCAAGACGAACCAAGATGGCCAACTCTGCAAACTCTTCAAGAAGCGGGACAAATGGGTCAAGTACCTTGACGGCAAGGCAGAAGAAACCAAGACAAGATACAACAAAAGAAAGCTTGATGAAATGACGAAAACAACTTATCAAAAGGCAGTGAGTGGTACTTTAATAAAGAATAGAGAGGACCTGACGAACCGCATCACCGAAATCATAACCAGCCCAAACAAAAAATGGAAAGAAACGAAGAAAGAATACCAATTGCCACGCGATTATTTTGCCTAGTGGACGATACAATGCGATATTCACAACTTGCATGGAAAATAAATTTGTCTTCAAGACAAATTTATTATCAATCGCGGCAACATGACAAATTAACGACAATCAATAAACGGATGTTATCACCTACGTTTCGATACAAAACTGTCTGAAACTGCGAAAATCCTCCGACCCAAAGCCAAAAGATCTAGTGTATTGCTACGCAACACGTGATGAAAAACACAACAGATTATCATTGGACGAGTATTTCTATAAGGTTTGGTGCAGGAAAAACTTCATGATCGACCCAGATAGCGATCGGGAATGTAACAGGATCCTACTCCCAAGAGGTCTCAACTGCAGACCACGATACCCTATCGACTTCGATTACGCACGAGGGATGTTAATCATGCACAAACCGTGGAGTTTCAAGAATCCATTATGTACCAGAGACAAACAACGGACAATAGACACTTTCAAAAAAATGCTCGACACTAGAGTTGTCCCTACAAATGTTGTCACCGAATATGAGCGAGCTGTAAGGTATGCTCACGAGAAGAGAATTGAGGTAGTGGCGAAGCAGGGCACTATTCAGGCAGATGTCAACATAGACGATCTCGATCCAGAAGACGCGGAACAATTCCTGAACTTTTTCCATTCCAGCCAGTTAACTGACATGAAGACCAACCCGATCCTTGCGGAAAACATGACAGTGGACATAGGATTGAACCACGATTGGTCGGCGAGCTTCTTCCAGGGAGATAGGGACATAACAATGCCTGGGGAGGAGTACACGATCATGATTAGGGATCATGCTACCAAGGTACTAAATGATGAGAATGATCCAACTGATATTCCCACAAAATCAGATGGTACAAAGTATGACATCAACGACCTATCCGACGAACAACGAATGATAGTGCTCGCGACGGTCGATACAGTTGTCAAGTTCCTAGAGAACGACGAAGACTACTTGCCACTGCGAGCCACCATTACTGGCATGGGCGGATGTGGGAAGTCACATGTCATAAGCACTATCATATCCATCATAAGAGAGATGACCAACGTGAACAACACAGTCCAAGTTGCCGCACCGTCAGGCAGTGCTGCTTATAATGTCAAGGGCTGCACGCTGCATTCCCTTCTTGGTATTAACGTGCAGGTGCCATGGGCATCTTTGAATGCTGAAAGGAAGAAAGAGCTTCAAAAGAAGCTCAAGGAACTTCTTGTCTTGATGGTCGACGAGAGAAGCATGATGAACTCACACGTGACATATGGAGCTGAAGAGCACGTTCGAGAATGCGCATTTTACGGTCACAATAACACGGAGCTGTGGGGTGGTGTTCCTGTTGTACTGTTGTTCGGTGACGATTTTCAATTGCCCCCAACGGACAAGAATGGAGCCATAAGCGGATATGACAAGTATCACAGTAATCAGAGACCCCAATCAATGACTGCAAGAAGCAAGAACAACCAGGTATGCGAGTACGAAGGTTGTTACATTCTTACTGTCATGATGGTAGATAATGTGTTCAAATTGACTCGAAACTTCCGGACACAAGACAAGGACGACTGCGAATTGATGAACAGAATGAGAGTGGGCGATCAAACAAAGGAGGACGCACGTCGTCTGATCAACTTGCATTTAAGCTACTATTCCTCCAAGTTCAGAGACACTATCGAGGACGATCCAAAAACATTGCATGCCTACGCAAAACGGGAGGAAATGAATAAGCAAAATGTCAAAATGCTCGTAAAAACACAGAAACGGCTGTCAGTACCGGTAGCACGGCTCAGATGCCAATTCAGGAGCAACATGGTTGGCAATCCCACTGTGTACCAGTCGCATTTCTTCGGCAAAAAGATGTTGTACACTTTAGACGTTTCCGTTGGTGTGCACGTGTGCCTGGAGACAGCGAACATTGATCCGAACTCTGGCCTGTACGTTGGAGCGATTGGGAAGGTGATTGACATCGTTTATGACGAGCAGCACTCCGTAGGACCAAACACAAATGGTGTTGAATCCCTCCCAAAGTATATAGTCGTTGATTTCCCATACTTCAAACCGCGGCAAGGCATTGAACCCTGGGACAAAAAGAATCCAACGGTGAGTGAAAGTAGAAATGTATTCTTGAACTCGAAATATAGCATGGCACTGATCAATCATCCCTCTTTACACAAATTTGCAATCACTCCACTCCACCACTCCACTCAGCACGTGCCAATACCACCCTACACTCACATCTGCAACAAAGGATGCTGTACTGCCACGTTCATGCCCCTGCAAATTGCATTCGCAATCACAATACACCGCTGCCAGGGCATGGAGGCCGGGTTCGGCAAGGACGATCGATGGAATCGCATGGTGATAGATCCGTCAGATGAGCTCTGGGAGAGAAGCCAGTGCCTTGGGACAGGATACGTTGCTACCAGCAGGGGCAAAACACTTGGTTCCAAAAATGTTATGCACCCGACGGATAGTGCCATTTATTGGACAGGGCCGAGCGTGTCTGTAGAACGGTTACACAATTGCAAGACGAACCAAGATGGCCAACTCTGCAAACTCTTCAAGAAGCGGGACAAATGGGTCAAATACCTTGACGGCAAGGCAGAAGAAACCAAGACAAGATACAACAAAAGAAAGCTTGATGAAATGACGAAAACAACTTACCAAAAGGCAGTGAGTGGTACTTTAATAAAAAATAGAGAGGACCTGACGAACCGCATCACCGAAATCATAACCAACCCAAACAAAAAATGGAAAGAAGCGAAGAAAGAATACCAATTGCCACGCGATTATTTTTCCTAGTGGACGATACAATGCCATATTCACAACTTGCATGGAAAATAAATTTGTCTTGAAGACAAAATTATTTTCAATTGACAGATACAACAAAGGGAGAATATTTCTCGTGATGAAGAAACATGTCACCTATAATGACAATATACCTGCATTTCTTTCTGCGAATGACGGTATCCTCGACAGATATAGCCAATCAATTTCTGTAAAAAGCGCATTTAAGCCAGGTACTTCTCGCTTTCTACGTAGGAACAAGTACAAATTCTACAGCGGTATGGGTCTACAGAGCCTCTACGTGTCCCCCAGGTAAACCTTCTCACTAAACAGCTACTATACTGATTCCTACCAAGATCCCTGTAGAAAAAAGTTTGGAAAAAAATGGAGAATTTGTGACCATAAGGGGTTGGGCACCTCCCGGCCCCGTTATCGACACTTCACTGCGCTTGTTTCGACCCGGGGCCCCGAGGGCCGACCAGAGCTCACCGTGCGTGGACAAAGTCCCCGACCGTCACTCCTCAAAGAGTTTTATCCCACGTGGTTTTCTCCTTGTGTTCTCCCCTTTGATCCCGACACTTGGGGGCGAGTGTCATAGGCACTGGCTACATTAGCCAGATACCAATCCCGTTTCCTGTAGCCTAGCACACGGTCCAGCTCGCCAATGCCTCGCTAAGTCATTGTCTGTCCTTCCTTCCACGTTAAGTAACAGATAACGTATGAGAGCCACAGGATCTCATTACGTCACCCTTATCAATCGATGACGTGTCTTCCTTCAGCCATCTTCTTCCGGAAGCTGCATCGATCACTCTTAACGCAGACTAGCATAATTTTCATAACACCAAATTATTCATTCAACTCACCGTATCAGCTACCGCCGCTGACAGTTCTTGCCAAGACTGCATCCGAAAGCATTGTAGAACCAAGTGTGGAATTTTGTTCCACGAAACATGAGAGCAGCGCCCATCCGCGACACAAACCAAAGCCTGTCAAAGACGTACCAAAGTCCATATGTGGCCGAGCTCCGCTTGATTGTAGATGGGCCTTTACCGATTGCATTGAACAGTAGATAGCCACAAAACCTTGCGAGGATGACCAAACAGGAAAAGAAAGCCAACACTGCAGCGATGTTGCCAAAGAACCCAATCATTATCATTAATTGGCGTGCGGCGGCAGGGCAAGCTTCTCCCGGCTTTCGTGCTTCTGTTCTTGCTGCACGAAATTCTCTTGCTGCACAAAATTGAGCATAATAAAGCATTTGTTTTTTGGGTAGGGTCTTAATTTTGGGGGTTGGCAAGAAATCAATTGTTTGTCTTCGCCGAAGTGGAAAGAGAATGCTGCATATGCACCCCCAGTAGCATTTGAAACCGGAGCAACTGAGATGCTTTGACGATAATTCCATGTTGCAAAGATGAGCATGCTCACATCAGAAGGATAAACTGCGAATTCACTCGATTCCAAGTGAAAATCGGAGAAGCCATCCGGGGCTCTTACTAGATTCTTTCTGGGTCCCCTCCTATCTACAATGAGCATTTGATTTTCTTCCTTCTTAGAAGTATTCCGAACCAGCGTAGCATTGTGGAAGACATGATTGAGCTGTGGCAACGCAAACACCAGATATGAACCAATAAAGCATAGGTAAAAGAAAGGCATCGGTCTGATGGATCCAAATTTCGCATTCAACACAAGATCAACCATGATTGCTCCGACATTGTTATCAAAACCTTTCATACAATGTACACGCTTCAGGAGGCCCTCCACAAAGTTGGTCACCTCATCTTTGAAGCAGACACTGCCTGCATTACGATTCATTATGATCCCACTAAACAATGGATTCATCTCTACCACTGCTTTACTTAATTTCGGTGTGCCCAAAATCCCATGTCAGAACAACAGCCTCATGATGCTCATTTGAGTTTTCATCAAAGTCGAAATATAAATACCCGACCTGTTTCTGATGTTTGAATCAGTGTATAGCGCTGGAGCTTTATTCCCAATACTCTCCTTTCTAGCGTAAACAACAATTGCTCGTGTCTTCAACGAAGACAAGTATGAGAGAGCAGCAAAGATCCAAAGGTACTCACAATCTTTTTCACGGCTGTATTCATCATGATTGGAATTACTTTCAATAGAAAGTAGATTCACGAGCGCATCAGCTACACCAAAGGCACCACAAGCCAGAATTGAGTCAATGATGAATCTTGTGGCCCAGACAACAACAGAGAGCTTCTTTTTTATACTCTGTTTCCAACTAAGCCAACCAGCCGCTGGTCTCCTCTTCTTCTCCTTAAGATACTTTCCATACTCTCTAATGATATTACCGAGATCAGTATTATCACCTTCAAAGATGAACTTGTGACTATCTCGCGGGGATGTCACTATCTTCATCAATACTACAATCATTTCGTCATGACTTCTCAAGTAGCATTTAATCTCAATTGCTTGCATAAACAAAGATAATAGGAAAGGTCCAAAATAGTAGGACAACAATATCGGAACACTGACAGACTCTCTCAGCAGAGTTTCATTCGTACTCTCCGGCGACTCTCTCAGCTTTCTCTTCCTTGGAATCTCAACTTCATTCAGACTCTTCGGCGGCGGCTTCTCATGAACAATCTGCGAATAACTAAGTACTATTCGATTGAGAGCTACTTTTGTACCACCGTCTTCTTGGTTAACTCTCTCCTTGCGCATTGAATTCATATCAGTTTGAACCAAAGTTGATTCAATGGCAGTCTTTGCATGGCTCATTTTACGACCCATGTTCCTGCCGACAAGTCCTTGCTCACTCATTGGATCCTTCAAATAATCTTTAACACCTTTCAATTTCAGCAATTGCTCTATTGAGAGGTCCGACTCAATCCAAAAGTCATGGCAACGTGCCTCCGATTCTTGTATTGTATCAACATTTTTATCTACACAATTATGATCGGCCCTCGGGGCCCCCGTTCATGGAGTGCAGAGCAGCGTAATAGGGGGCCGCAGGTGCCCTTCTATTACAGGTGGGAAAATTCATTATTTTTCACCCCCATTATTCTACAGAGTTATAGGTAGGAATCAGTACATGTGTTTTTTAGTGAGAAGGTTTACTTTAGGGACACGTAGAGTCCTCGGTAGAGACTACCGGTGTAGGATCTGTATGTGTTCCTATGTAGAAAGCAAGAAGTACCTGTTGAAAGCGAGAAATTGACTGTACTAGATGCGCTTTTTGAGCATCTAAATCGGTCTGTACGAGAAAGAAATACAGGTTTTACACGGGCGTTAGTCGATTTAGTTTTTGTCTTTCTTCGTCACGAGAAAATGTCTTTTTGTAAAACTGTGCTTGATATATCGAATCGTGCGCTTGCAGATGTTTTACTGATCACCAGATGCAGACGCTTAATTGAGTTGTTGTATTCTTTGTGTTGAGAAAGTGTCTGTTTTGTAAAACTGTGCAGTGATCAATTTTACTAATCACCAGATGAAGATCCTGCGAAGTAATCACTTGGGATTTCATGATCCTTCTTCGCTTCTTTCCACTTCTTGTTCGGGTTGGTTATGATGTTGGTAATCCTGGTTGTCAGGTCTGTCCTGTCTTTGATGAAATTGCCCTTGATTGCTGCTGCGTACGATGTTTCTGTGATTTCTTCCAACTTTCTCTTGCTATACCTTGTCTTCGACTCTTCTGCCTTCCCCTCCAAGTATTTCACCCAATTTGCTCGCTTCTTGTACGATTCGCAGAACTGGCCATTTTGCTTTCTCTTGCAATTTTTTAATCGGTTCGTTGAAATGTTGCTTCCGGTCCAGTATATGGCACTGTCCGACGGGTATGCTTGATCTTTGGAGCCAAGTGTTTTGCCTCTGCTGGTAGCCACGTACATTGTTCCAAGAAACTTGCTAATCTCCCACAACTCATCTGCTGGATCTATTATCATGCGGTTCCAGCGGTCTCCTTTGTCGAATCCAGCTTCGAGTCCTTGACAGCGGTGGATGGTGATGGCGTAGGCAATTTGCAATGGCATGAATAATGCGGTGCAGCATCCTCTGTTGCAAATCTGCTCGTAGGGTGGGATTGGCACGTGCTGTGCGCAATAAGTTGGGGTAGGATGCATTTGTATCAGTATGAAATGAGTTAGTAGTGTTTTCGCAGAGAGTGGCAATTGTCTTGTGTCTTTCGTGTGTCAACTTTTACTCACCGTTGGGTTGTTCTTGTCCCATGGGTCCTCGCCTGGTGGTGGTTTGTATGTAGGGAAATCCACAACAATGTACTTCGGTAGGCTAACCTCACCTTTACCGTTTGGTCCAACGGAGCGATCCTTATCGTAAACGATCTCGACAACTACCCCAATAGCTGAGACGTACAATCCTGAGTTGGGATCGATGTTGGCTGACTCCAAGCAAACATGTGCACCTACGCACACATCAAAGGTGTAGAATAGCCTCCTGCCGTAAAAGTGCGACTGGTATGCTGTGTTATTGCCCGCCATCCTGCTGCTGAATTGACACCTGAGCCTAGCTATTGGTACTTTCAGTCGTTCGTGTGTTTTGATCAGCATGTCTACATTTTTCTGGGACATATCGTCCCGTTTCGCGTATACCCACAACGTCTTTGGGTCATTTTCTACCTCTTCCCTCAGTTTTGGATGATATTTTCCGAGTTCGTCTATGTGTAGTTTGATCAGGCGCTTTGCATCCTCATCAGTCTGGTTCCCCACTCTCATCCTGTTCATGAGATCGCTATCCTCCTTGTCTTTTGCTCTAAAATTCTTCGTCAACATGAAGACCACATCCGTCATCATCTCAGTCAAGATTTTGCTACCCTCGTAATCGCATATTTGATTGTTTTTACTCTTTCCTGTCATTGTTTTTGGCCTATCGTTGTTGTGGTATTCGTGGTAGCCGTTTATTGCTCCCCCCTTGTTGGACGGTGGCAGCTGGTAGTCGTCACCGAAGAACAACACAACCGGGACACCGCCCCACCTCTCCCGTTTATTGTGCCCATTAAATGCGCAATCTCTCACATGCTCCTCTGCACCGAATGTTACGTGTGAGCCCAACATGCTTCTTTCATCGACCATCAGTACGAGCAGCTCTTTCAGTTTATTGCACATTTCTTCTCTTCTTTTTGCGTCCAATGATTTGTAAGGTACCTGTACGTTAATTCCCAGAAGTGAGTGCAGCGTGCACCCTTTGACGTTGTACGCTGCGCTGCCTGAAGGAGCAGCAACCTGGACTGTCTTGTTCGAATCGGTCAGCTTCCTGATGATGGAAATGATGGTGTTAATTACCAGCGATTTCCCGCACCCACCCATTCCTGTAATTGTTGCTCGTAGCGGCTTGTAATCCTCGTCATTATCAAGGAATTTCACCACAGTATCGACAGTGGCGAGTACGATCATCGCCTGTTCCTCGGACAGTTCCTCGATGTTGTAACTTGATCCGTCAGATTTCGTGGGTATTGTTGCGCCTGAATGATCGTCCATCATGGCTCTGGCACGTTGCTCTCTGAGTTTGACTGTGTACTCCTCCCCTGGTATTGTTACGTCTCTTTCTCCATCAAACGAGCTCTTCGACCAATCGTGATTCAATCCTACGTCGATTTTCTTGCCCCCCAAAAGTAACTCATCCACTTTCCTATCAGAGAGTTGGGTCGAGTGCAAATGATTCAGGTGTTGATCTACCTCGTCATCGTCGAGCTCGTCAATGTTGACATCTGCTTGAATTGTCCCTTTTCTTGCCACACATTCGATCCTTTTTTCTTGCGCGTATCTAACAGCTCTCTGGTATTCGGTCCAAACACTTGTAGGGACCTGTCTTTTCTGCAGCATCAACTTGAATGTATTGATTGTTCTCTGTCTGTCGCGTAAATTAAGTGGTTTGTCGAAGCTCCATGGCTTGTGAAGTAACAACATTCCTCTTGCATAATCGTAGTCCACCGGGTAACGTGGTCTGCAATTGAGTCCTTTGGCGATGAGTATCCTGTTCATGCGTCTATTGCTGTCAGGGTCTATCATGAACTTTTTCCTACACCACTCCTTGTAAAAGTACTGATCCAAGGTCAGTTTGCTGTACTTTTCCTCCCTGCTTGCATAGCTATAGACCAAGTCGTTTGGCTTAGGGTCGGATGATTTTCGTAGCTTCAGACAATTCTGAACCGACACGTAAGTGATCACATCTGAACAGAGTGTTAAACTCAGCCTATCAATCTCGTGCACCGCCTCTTGTATGCTGATGAGCCTTTTGCTTGTCATCCAGTTCAGTGACATTTTCACCAATGTTTGGACACCACTTATATCCTCGGAGCTTTTGCTGGGAGGTGAGAATTAATAGTGGCGGTAGGTTGTGTTAGCAGTGGGGTTAACAGTGTTCGATTGTTTCAATTTGCAAAATTGTGCACTGCACAGTTTTACCAAAGTCGATGGCGGAATACAGTGAGGTTACCCAGCGTAAGATTTTGTTTCAATTTGCAAAATTGTGCACCGCACAGTTTTACCAAAGAAGATGGCGGAATACACAACTGCACTGAATTCAGTGTGAGAGACAACTTTCATCTTCAGAGCACACTTACCTTTGCACAATGTTCTGCACTGCTTCTTTCTCCTTCTTGGACGTGTGGTTCTTCTTGCTGGCGTATGCTACGACATATTTGCAAACGTTCTCAATCTCGCTGACATCGGGTTTGTCTGGATGTGACCTATAAACCAGTAGCTGGATATCTATGTTTGCCCTCCAGGTTTGCAACAGTGTCCTACTGTGCTGACATGACTTTCGCGACTTTGTACGGCGTAGTTGGAAGTGTTCCACTCCCTTTTGATCTGTTACTATCACCGATACTTTGCTGAGTGGTTTCCCATCTGTATCACACTTGCCGTACTCTGTCTCCGTACCGTACCCAAACCTACACTCACGACGTTCGCATTTCGTATTTGTACCAAGGCAATACACATTGCAGTGGTGCACCATGCACTCCTGGCACAGCATTCGGGCGTCCTCTCCCTCTTGAAAACTTTGTTGTCAGGGGAGAGGTAATGGTGGTAAATAGTTCCGCGGGATTTGCCGCACTTACGCTTGATACTCTTCCTTTTCCATCCATCCGAGAGATCTGAATGGGTGTAATCAACCCACTCATTCTCGCTATGTAGAAGGCAGTTGCATTTATTTATTAGGTAAAATTGTTCAGTGATCGATTATACTAAAATGATTCAATAAGCAAGCGATACTTAGTGCGGCAGTGCACATGCACACAAAATAAACTCACATGATAGTTGAATCAGGAGAGGCCTTCTCTCGGACAGGTACCGGTTTAGACTTTTTCGTGACAGCACCTTTCTCGGACAAATCCGGTTCATCATCATCTTGAACAGGTTGATCACGGGAGCCCGAATGAGTTTTGTCTTCAAGTACAAGTTTCCCGTTCTCATCACTGGTGTGAAGTTGAAGGTTGAAAAAAAAACTTGTAAGTAAAAAGGAAAGACAGAATTTGTAAAACGGTACAATGAACAAAAATACCAAAATCATTGAACCACACGAAGGTTAACCTTCTCTCTTACCAAAAATGCTCACAATTTGAAGTGTACGGCGCTTGGCTTGTACCTCCTTTCTGAGCAATAGCGGCAAACATTAAGAAGTTGACCGCTGCAGACACCAGATCATCTTTGTCAGTAGAATCAGTCTTACCAACTGGGACATTCGGGTAATGTTCAGACAGTTCATTCAGGATGTACTTGATTGACCCGACTTCAAAGACGGAAAGAGCAGAAAAGAGCAGTTGTTCCTTCTCCAACTTGGCAACGTCAAACCCATCGCCTAATGCAACAGACGCTAGCAGCGAGAAGATACGATCGTCGGTACGCACCAAACGCCAATTGATGTCTGTTACGCTCAATGCAATGACAGGAGCCGACGGTTTAGCGGCAGTCTTGACCCCTGACGAAGTAAGACGTGCATCGACATTGCTCCGATTCCGCACGGCACGGAAGCCCTTACCATTACTACCAACGGTGGATATAACTGGATTTGTGTTGCCAAACTTCATTATTTATTCGGACAATGTAGAAATGTGATGATGTAAATGATGCAATGCATAATTTATGAGAGCTGTTGAACGGCTCGACAACGTACAAACTGCCTACATAACCGCCGCCAACGCACCAGCGCAATAATCAGCAGAGAACAATGCAATCAATAACCAACCACGTCATGAAGTAAACGAGTTCCTTCGTAAGCTACGTCGGCAACACAAGATCTTGTGGTTCAACACATCGACAACACGTCGACAAAAAGATTCAGCTCAACACAAGACGTCGACGTGGAGTTAAGAACTGACGTATTGATCAGTACGTGGCCAAAGATCGGCAGTTATTCAAATGCAAACACGTCGGCAACCAACGTCGGCGTCTATTTAGACTTGCATCAATAGACGACTCGGCAGATAATGTAATTGAGCCAATGTCGACCTGAGTACTTGCTGCATGAACTTAAATACTTTTTTGTTCATTGGATTTTGCCAACACCTGACTTCTGGTACTTTGTGACGTAAGACGATTGGAATCAAGTGTACTAATTCCTTAAGTAACGAAGTTTACCACGTCACTCAGAGAAAAAATGAAGAAAATAGATGGTGACGGGGATGCACACCGGAAAGAACGAAGAAGCTCATCGACAATCTGACTTAATTAGCCTGGAAAAGTCCTTTCTAGCACAAATCAAGCGATTTTTAGATCTAAATCATAAGATATAGCATCTAAATGACAATCAAAATGGGCATTTCAGCGGGGATAGGAGGGGGGAAAATCCCAACACTTCAAGTTTAAGTTCCGGAAGTAATTCAGAGCAAAGCACCGCACCCAACGAATCCGCCGCACAGATCTCGCATAAAACGCAACAGCGCTCCACCAAATCATGACCGACAAACAACATCCAACTGAACACGATAACGACGACACCATGAACTCACCTGAAGCTACAGATGCAACTGAATCTGCGGTTGAATCTGCAGCTGAAGCTGTGGACGCAAAAAGCACGTTAAAGGAGACAACGAGTCCGCCGGACAACCAGATGAACACCCCCGGAAAGAATAACACACCTACCGATCATACTGCCGAGGCTGTCACCAGACCAACCACCAACAACGTTATCACCCCTGACAAACCAACAGCAGGTACAGAAACGACTACGCAGCAAGTCGAGGAAGATCGACCTGAGCATTACATCAAAGGCACAAATACGGGCCTGCCAACAAAAATTAGTGCTACGGTTTTCGTTTGCTTCACCCATTTGGATAAAGAAGGCAAATTGGTAGCGGAGAATGTAAATCAAGCGGTACCACAGCAAGAGAAGATACTCGGGCTATTGAAACTGGTGGCTACGGGTAAATCCGGCGACAACAAAGAAATGAACGACAGTCAGATACACTTACACTTCAGCAAGAAAGCAGCGGAGGATGATTCCGCGGAAGATTGCGTGAGTTTACTTTTGTTGAATCTGCGCAACGAACCATTTTGTAAAATTGATCACTGTACAAATTTGGAAATGTTGATTCGTTGATCGATTGCGATGTTGCACAGAACGAATTTGTAAATTTGATCACTGTACAATTTTGGTAATATTGATTCGTCGATCGATTGCTGCAGCCAAACTACATCATGCTACTTGATTTGTATAATTGCTCACTGTGCGATTATACGAATATTGATTTATAGATCCGTTGCTGAACTCACAACTAACACTTGATTGATGCTACTCCACATTAATAACAGGAGAAGACAGAACCAGTCAATGCAACTCATATGTCATTGATTGCATCCAGTGAAGAAGCGAGGACTAGTGTGGCTTACGGATTGCCATTCACGTATGTTCCAGAGCTATCACACTTAATCGACGTACTCAACGGAGATGATGGTAGTGGCACAGATGAAACGAAAAGAGAAATATCAGAGGCATTAACTGCTAATGTGACAACAGTCGAAGGTCAACGAAAGCTTTTGAGCACTGCAAGAAAGCACCATTGGCTAGATGAAAGTCAAAATGAAGTCAATGTGGCAGTCCAAGATGGTATCGAGGGATTTGGTCATTTCTACACTTCCTTCACTGCTTCATTGAAATTCTATGTCACAGCTGTTGAAGGCAACCACCGCTTGATAGCATTATTGGCAGCTCTGCTGCGATGCAAAGTGAAGAGAGAGTCAGGCTACTTCTTCAAGCCAAGCAATCCCGGAGATCCGACGTTCTTGACCAATTCATTCGTAGGAATTGAAGATAACGAACATGACGCCATGGAGAATGCTCTTGAGAAATTGAAAAAATCGGACAGTGATGCAATATTGAGCCACCCCTTCGACGCTCACATTACAGTAGCATCAAGGACTGCTACCGAATCTTTCCCCGCGCCTCACCTCGCGGAAACTCTTCTAGCCGAGAAAAGCAAGAACGTGAGCAAAAGGAAGCTTGGATCAACAGTACTAAATATATACAGAGGCTTAACTAAGCATAATTCTGTGAGAAGAGACCATGAGGATTGGACTGAGAAGGAAGTTGGTACTAACGGTAAGATAGTCAGCAAAGGTAAAGTTTTGACCATAAAGGGGCTGAGAGCGCGAACGGCAAGGACACTTGAAGAGTTTGAAGATGACCCAAGTTTCACCGAAGAGCCGCTCACTCAATACTACGAGAATCCAATGCGTGAATACGAGACGTGCCAAAACGAAGTGCAGCTCAGAGTTGATGGTGGAGGACCAAATGATGTACTCAAATTGCCTGTCAAGTGTAATATGGACAACTTCGGTTCTACAGGGAACTACCCGATGACTGTTGAGCACAGCATGGCCAGATTTTTCCCACTCGCGGTAGCGGTACAGTCATTGCTTGAAACTGATGGAATGCAGCTATTTACCTCAAAGCAGATAAGCGCAATGTTGGCAGGCGGAATTATTATGCCAAGATCAGGAGTGAACACGATTGTGATACCCAAGGATGATACTGATGGAAAATACAATGACACGCCTAAACTATGGGACAGGTCAGTTGAAGGGATCATGGCGACAAGTACTGCAGCGTTGGTCTACACAGTCGAGTCTGCCAAACTGTTCAACGCAGATGCCTTGCTTGATCAAACTTTAAATGCCTTCAGCATCATGTCGCAAACCAAAGATATGGCGAATGATTTGAGATTGAGTATTGGTAAGAACAAGCTTGGTATCATTTCATTCGTAAACTTGTGCTCGTTGTACCTTGACTAACAAGTATCTATTCATTGAAATCAAGCGAAAAGTTTCGGATTGATTAGTATGGCAGCAAAAGAGATCGCAGTTGTCCTGAAGACGCTGAAGGAAGATGAAGGCACAGAGAGAGATGTGAATATCGCGGCACTAAACTTCATGGTGACAATGAATCTATTACACGAGTACATGCAACTCATTGCTTCTACCCCTGAAGACATCCAAGTTAGTGAAGACCTATTGAGAGAAGACAACCAGGATTTGGTCGGTGAAGCTATCAGAGAATTCTTGGTAAGAAAGAAAGACAAGGACAAGACTTCACGTCTCGATAAAGAGCAATTGGCAAGTAACGTCATTGAGGCGGTCAGAGTGACGAATGAGACAGGTGCAAGTTCAACCAAAAGACAAAGCAAGATACCGACTAAGGGTAGAGATGTGATGACCATCGTAACAGCTCCTGGTGATATGACACTAGTAGAGCTCATTTGCCACATCTTTTGTTGGAATGTGGTTCGATCCGCAGAGAAAGAGAGAGGCAATCCGAGAAAGCTCCAAGACCTCTTCTTCGGAAAAGACAAGCGATTCAAAACGACAAGCGACTCAGTGAAAACATCAAGTCAGTTGATGAAGGTTCTAAAGATTGGGAATGAAACGGTCACATCTAGAATCGAATCACCGAGTGACTTTCAAATGACAGGATCGTTGTTATCGCTAACGCAGCTGGGCGACTTGATCAGAGGGACTGCGCAACTTAAGGGCAAGCTCATCCGTACGTACACACTTCCAACGAAACCTGCTGCTACCAAGGAGGGAAAGCCAAGCAAAAGAAAGGAGAGTAAGAAGAGGAAGTCGGAGAAGCATCAAAGTAAAGACAAAAATGGATCAACAACTGATACAGAGGAGACAAATTCGAAAAAGCAACGCACCAATGATTGTGCCAGTAAAACGATCGTGTCGCAACAGTCAGGCAATACGACGCAGCACGAACTCCACGGACGAGAGAGCAAGGATGAATTGAGAGCTAGAGCCGTGAAAGCAGCACAGAATAAAGTTGGTAAAGATATCTTGGGAGAAGGATTAATGACAAACATTGCAAAAGCAATCATTGATGAATTGTTCCCTACACTTCCAGAAGCAGAAGCTGATATAGATGAGATGATTGAAAGTGACGATGTCGTGGCAAGAACCGAAACAACATTCGAAGCAGTAGAAGGATATGAGGTAGGAAAACAGTACGACCAAACTGGATTCTTTGACGTCATCAACCTCGCGTGGAGTAACATGAAATGGAGAGGAAGGAAGAAAAAGCACAAAACGAACAAACGTATTGGGTTGACTACGAAGGAGCAACAGATGGCTGAGAAGTGGGCAAAGAACTTGTTTGGCTTACCTTTGAAGACAGCTATTACGCAGATCGTGAAGGAAATGAACAAGTCAATCGTCTTTTTGCACAGAAAAAACGGAGAGGAATATAAGAGAGTGTTCAACGTGAGCGGCAAGAAAGGTGACACTGTCGTCGATCCTTACAACACAATTTACATCTACGGAGAACCATCAGTCGACGGCGCTAAGAGAACAACAAACAACGCAAATTACAGGTGGATGGTACCAAATGAGACAGAAGAATAGCTAACAACAGGGGAATGGGGAGCATAACAAGGAGAGACAACGAAAGCTTGACCGACGACCAACAACAGGCTATAACGACGGAAAGGGTTGATGAAACACGAGACAATTGGTCAACCATAAAAAGTAACAAAACTAAGAACCATAACATAAGAACTTCGCCCAATTAGTAAAACTGTGCAATGCACAATTATAGAAATTGATACACGATACATCAGACTAGTCCACGACAATATCAGCGGATAACTGCTCGAAATTCAAACAATAAACCTTGAGAAGAACGCTGTTGAAGACTTCGTCAGCAAGAAGCTCTGACATATGAGACAAATTGAACACGTCAAAATCGCGGTCCAACAAACCACGCTTGGACACCAAAAGGGCGTTGATATCCATGCAAAACATAAAAGTCTCTGAAATGGGACGTCTGCATTCAATCATACGATTCAGGAGATCTAATTGGTACTGGAGTTGACCCAGTTCTCTAATAGAGAAATTGTCTGGCCCAGCGACGGATTTCATGACAAGAGCTTTCCGTGAAAGCAACAAGCTGATGTCGGAGCACAATCCATAAGCTACATCGACAGAGAACAGTCTCTCGCAGCGAATAGTGCACAAAGAAGATGTGCATGGGGAATGGCTTGAAACACATCGTTGGTTGCACAGCTGGGATGGAAGAAAACGAACTAACCCCAAATAAAGAACATCGGCGCAGCCGAGACAAGCGTTGAGCTCTGTGACGTCCAATAACGACCACCCTGATTGCATCACAACCAAATCCCAAAAATACCATATTGATAAGTCGAACAGAACATCACATTTGCTCAACAGCTTAGCAGCCAAAGACGATCGAAGCAAAACGCCGCCTACAAGCCGAAACGATGCAAGAGAGCGTTGATCGGAACCAAACAACTGTGAGACGATGGTTTCGTCCAACACATCAACCGATATGCAAGAGCTACTACTACAAGCATGCAACTCACAAAATGATGCACTGTAATTGTCAAACAAGGACAAGACCTTAGTCCTTGGTATAGGGCGATTCACAACGATACGAGATGAACGAACGTCCCTCGATCTAATATACACCATTGAAATGATGAAGCATCGACAAAACAAAGAGAGATGTCTAGAGAGAGACAGCTGAAAGCTGTCTATGTTATGGAGTATTTAGTTATGTGTAATAGAAAAGAATCTGTGGTCATGTGTATCAGTTCGGCGACGAACACAAGAAATATGTAATTACGAGAAAATAGCCACAAACACAATCGCTTGAGAAACCACTGATGAGAACCAAATTGGGGCAAGTTATTTCACTACGATACTCTCACTGAATATGATGGAACGATCAACTAAGCTATCAAACAGCGCGTTTAAAAACGATGTCGAAAGTTTACGGCAACAACTAAAGCTGCAAAACAATGACAGAGGAATTGGAATAGCAACAAGACTGCTGCAACTGAGCGAGGGAAGCATAGAGAGAGCGAAACTAGCAGTAGATAGAATCTTGGGAGGTGCACAAACAGAACAAGAGAAGGACACAATTGAATCCATCATAACAGACTACATAAAAGATATGGGGAGACATAGAACCAATTATGCTGCAATGATGGGACAAACTGAGACAGACAGGACGAACACTATGGTACCAGGCTCAATACTATATACAGAGGTGAACTATAACATGCCGGCACCAACATGGAAAAGAGGGAATAAAAAACTCGCACTGAAACGATAGAATCGAGTGGATGAGTTGAAAGTGAAAGAGATGCACAACAGTGAACACTAAGCGCAACTAAACAGCTGATCCGAAAACAAACAGTTGAGACGACGAATGACTGCCGGACAATGTACTAATTGGTATAAGTGTGCACAGCACAATTATATATAATTTGATCAGGCGCACTGCAATCTTCTCTCAAATCCCTACACAAATACTAGTGCCGATGGACAGATAGATGATTTTCACAATTCTAACACAATTAAAGACAACGTCATTGCAGAGCAACTTTATAGCCGTATTCTATTGTAAAGAGACTAATTGGTAAAATTGTGCACAGCACAATTATACCAATTAAGGCCAACGTCATTGCAGAGCAACTTTATAGCCGAATTCCGTTGTATAAAGACTACTGACAAGCCACACGGCAAATGGCCAACAGAGCAAGATGACGACACAATACTTTACAGGCCCCGAGGGCCCGCGCTGAACCCGCCACATACACCGCTGCACGCCACTACTATCGCACCATTCTGCGCGCCCCTGTTTATACCTACAACGATTGGATGATGATGCCTTACCGTTGTGTCTGATCATTTTACTCAATGGGCAGTTTTCTTCACAGCATTGACCACACTCAAAGAAATTGTATATCATCTGTGATAAAGGAAGTAGCACCGTTGTTTTGGTGGCATTGCAACAAAGTGACGAAGGTGATAATTTGAAGCCTGAAGGTGTTGCAGTATCATCCTCCAGGGTTGGGACCAAGGGCAGTGGGTGTTTGTTTCGTGCCGCCTCATGGGTAACGGCTGCTGGTGACTTGTTGTTGGTGGATGTTGGGGGCTTGCCGAACGCAATGTGCAGTGATGGTGCAGCCCTGCTAGCTGAATAATTTCTCTTATGATTGGCGTTTATCATCTTGTAGATTAGTGTTCGAATATTATGAGAACTTGAGAGATATCAAAAGTGAAGAGATCATCATCATGACAGTCGACAAAGAGGAAGATCCTGGATCTGCAAAAAATGCCTTACTTCAGGTGCTAACAAAAAAAAAATCCTGGATAACTTGATTTCTCAGCAAAAAACAGCTGTTTTTGAGAGAAGGTTCATGTCAGGCAGGGACAATTTTTTAGGCCAATCCATTCCTATTATTGGCAGTTCAGGTTCAGTTATTAGGACGGAGTCCCATTATTACCAACCACAAGGTCTGGGTACTGGATTTCTTGCACACAAGAATGAGAATCCAACTTTCAAAAAAGCAAACGGTCACCCCAAATTCATCAAAACTCAAATAAAACAGCAACCACCTCGCTCGCTCAACCCATGGACAACACTGCTTGAGTTACCTATTGACCATGATAAGACGCTGCCGACCGCCGGCCGCCTCCACCTGCCCTCTCATCATCCGCAATGTATAACGTCACCACTGTACGGACATGATAAATTATGGATTATGTCAAAGAACGGAGCATGAT
This sequence comes from Skeletonema tropicum, assembly GCA_037178625.1. Lineage (NCBI taxonomy): Eukaryota > Bacillariophyta > Thalassiosirophyceae > Thalassiosirales > Thalassiosiraceae > Skeletonema > Skeletonema tropicum. The sequence goes on along the minus strand of CM074132.1, from coordinate 1,454,837 downwards.
GGGAATTATTTTCTGCTGTGAACAGAACGGACAAATACCAAAAATAATTGGTGAGAACAACTCTTTTCATGCCACCGACTCGTATTAACTTCAACCATGCTCTAACATTTCCACTTGCATGTCTCTTTTGACGAAGGATAAAGTAATTCTCTCTATTCCATCTATCATGGCTTGTGTTGAATGCCGAAGGGCCAAGGCAAGGACGAAGACGGACCTATTAAAGCATGAGTCGCTTCCACCACAACGAATTCAACGTTCGTCCCCTTTGGGACACATAGAATCACCCGGTGATACAAGTGATGTTGATGTGCAACAAGGGTTCGGTATTTTGTCAGGGAAGAAGAGGGCTCTGGTCAATCATAAATGACAACTCACTCGAGTATCAAGTGATCACTTCAAGGATGGCATTAGAAAAGAAAGGAATATCTAGGTAGCTTATCTGCACTTGTGTCAACAAGCTTCCTCAAGGCTGCTCAGGCTGCTTTTCTGTTTACTCTCTGTGCTATTTTCTTGACCTGCTCCAACGGTGTTCCATGGAGAAGAACTGACTTGAGACGAAAGGGGTGGCCATTGTTGAGAAGAAAGATGAGTCATCAGTAGTGGGTGTTAAAGTTTTGGCGTCTCAACCGATGCGTCGAATAAAACCAACTGCGCGTGACTCTTCATACCGACCTGCAATGGACACTCTTGACGTTCTCGATGAATTCCGAATTACTGCACGCAAAGAATTTGGGTGGAAAAAGGTAAGAAGTCATTTTTGAAATACACATTCCTCCGACTACAGACGTTGTCAATTATGGAGAGGAAAGATGAGTCATCAGTAGTGGGTGTTAAAGTTGGGATGGATAAAACCTACTGCGGATGACTCGTCCCACCGACCTGCAATAGACACTATTTCTGTAACAGCTCTCCAAGACCTCTTCTTTCCAGAAGTAGTAAGTAGTGTCCGACGTCGGCGAAGTTTTCTAGCGGTAGCGGTAATCTGTCGAATGCCATACAAACGATGCGTCAACCCAATATCATACGGTCCTGAAGAAGTGAACGTGGCCGGTGGCGAGAGGTTACACCCGATCTGGCGGAGGAAGAGGGAGAAGAAACATAGCTGGGGATAAGATTCTTAGAGCTTCAACTAGCCGGAAACTGGTGCACTACGGCACATCTATTCCTACTCGATTCCCGAAGTATTACTGAGAGAAAGATCCGCCATCGGCGTCTACTTACTACACGGTGTTTATTGTTTTATTTTAATCTTCGAAATGTGAGCGCCATGATCAAAGAAGCGCGTTGTTGACGGTTGTCGAAAAGTCGACGTGTCCAATCTTGAAGTTCTCATCCAAAAAAGATTGAGACACCTATCCCGAAATAGAGATCCCTTTCTCTATTTAATATCTAAAATATCCCGTACGAAAATGCATACTTCAACACTCCCCTATCATTGAGTATCTTCTACGTCAGTTTCTCTGGACAATCTAAAGTATCTCCATGCCAGAAGAGTAAAGGTTGAAGAACCTGCCAAACAGCTTGCATACCCCAATGCTTGCTTAAAATGTCTGCTGGATTGTGCTTACCATTCAACCAAACGAATGCGTAGTGGCCCGTAGCGATTGCCTCTCGAACAAAGTGATAGGACAACATCAAGTGTCTCTTCGCAAGTCTAGAATGTGGTTGAGTAGTTGAGTCAACAACAGTCTTATTGTCGCCGATAAGGATCGATCGATCAATCATAGGTACCCCAAGATAAAGAAGGGTATACTTCAAGTCTTTCAACTGTTCAATTGCTGTCCTAGCTGCAACATTCTCAGAACCAAAGGTGGCAGTTTCAACTGTGGATTGTTTCTTTGAGAACCAATCAATGGGTGTCTGATTGAGAAAGTGAAGAACTGCTGTGACCGCCTTTCCGCTCAGCATATCGTGATCGGCCCTCGGGGCCCCCGTTCATGGAGTGCAGAGCAGCGTAATAGGGGGCCGCAGGTGCCCTTCTATTACAGGTGGGAAAATTCATTATTTTTCACCCCCATTATTCTACAGAGTTATAGGTAGGAATCAGTACATGTGTTTTTTAGTGAGAAGGTTTACTTTAGGGACACGTAGAGTCCTCGGTAGAGACTACCGGCGTAGGATCTGTATGTGTTCCTATGTAGAAAGCAAGAAGTACCTGTTGAAAGCGAGAAATTTACTGTACTAAAGCCGCTTTTTGAGCATCTAAATCGGTCTGTACGAGAAAGAAATACAGGTTTTACACGGGCGTTAGTCGATTTAGTTTTTGTCTTTCTTCGTCGCGAGAAAATGTCTTTTTGTAAAACTGTGCTTGATATATCGAATCGTGCGCTTGCAGATGTTTTACTGATCACCAGATGCAGACGCTTAATTGAGTTGTTGTATTCTTTGTGGTGAGAAAGTGTCTGTTTTGTAAAACTGTGCAGTGATCAATTTTACTAATCATCAGATGAAGATCCTGCGAAGTAATCACTTGGGATTTCATGATCCTTCTTCGCTTCTTTCCACTTCTTGTTCGGGTTGGTTATGATGTTGGTAATCCTGGTTGTCAGGTCTGTCCTGTCTTTGATGAAATTGCCCTTGATTGCTGCTGCGTACGATGTTTCTGTGATTTCTTCCAACTTTCTCTTGCTATACCTTGTCTTCGACTCTTCTGCCTTCCCCTCCAAGTATTTCACCCAATTTGCTCGCTTCTTGTACGATTCGCAGAACTGGCCATTTTGCTTTCTCTTGCAATTTTTTAATCGGTTCGTTGAAATGTTGCTTCCGGTCCAGTATATGGCACTGTCCGACGGGTATGCTTGATCTTTGGAGCCAAGTGTTTTGCCTCTGCTGGTAGCCACGTACATTGTTCCAAGAAACTTGCTAATCTCCCACAACTCATCTGCTGGATCTATTATCATGCGGTTCCAGCGGTCTCCTTTGTCGAATCCAGCTTCGAGTCCTTGACAGCGGTGGATGGTGATGGCGTAGGCAATTTGCAATGGCATGAATAATGCGGTGCAGCATCCCCTGTTGCAAATCTGCTCGTAGGGTGGGATTGGCACGTGCTGTGCGCAATAAGTTGGGGTAGGATGCATTTGTATCAGTATGAAATGAGTTAGTAGTGTTTTCGCAGAGAGTGGCAATTGTCTTGTGTCTTTCGTGTGTCAACTTTTACTCACCGTTGGGTTGTTCTTGTCCCATGGGTCCTCGCCTGGTGGTGGTTTGTATGTAGGGAAATCCACAACAATGTACTTCGGTAGGCTAACCTCACCTTTTCCGTTTGGTCCAACGGAGCGATCCTCCCTCGATACCGTCTTGGACTGCCACCTTGACTTCATTTTGACTTTCATCTAGCCAATGGTGCTTTCTTGCAGTGCTCAAAAGCTTTCGTTGACCTTCGACTGTTGTCACATTAGCAGTTAATGCCTCTGATATTTCTCTTTTCGTTTCATCTGTGCCACTACCATCATCTCCGTTGAGTACGTCGATTAAGTGTGATAGCTCTGGAACATACGTGAATGGCAATCCGTAAGCCACACTAGTCCTCGCTTCTTCACTGGATGCAATCAATGACATATGAGTTGCATTGACTGGTTCTGTCTTCTCCTGTTATTAATGTGGAGTAGCATCAATCAAGTGTTAGTTGTGAGTTCAGCAACGGATCTATAAATCAATATTCGTTTAATCGCACAGTGAGCAATTATACAAATCAAGTAGCATGATGTAGTTTGGCTGCAGCAATCGATCGACGAATCAATATTACCAAAATTGTACAGTGATCAAATTTACAAATTCGTTCTGTGCAACATCGCAATCGATCAACGAATCAACATTCCCAAATTTGTACAGTGATCAATTTTACAAAATGGTTCGTTGCGCAGATTCAACAAAAGTAAACTCACGCAATCTTCCGCGGAATCATCCTCCGCTGCTTTCTTGCTGAAGTGTAAGTGTATCTGACTGTCGTTCATTTCTTTGTTGTCGCCGGATTTACCCGTAGCCACCAGTTTCAATAGCCCGAGTATCTTCTCTTGCTGTGGTACCGCTTGATTTACATTCTCCGCTACCAATTTGCCTTCTGGATCCAAATGGGTGAAGCAAACGAAAACCGTAGCACTAATTTTTGTTGGCAGGCCCGTATTTGTGCCTTTGATGTAATGCTCAGGTCGATCTTCCTCGACTTGCTGCGTAGTCGTTTCTGTACCTGCTGTTGGTTTGTCAGGGGTGATAACGTTGTTGGTGGTTGGTCTGGTGACAGCCTCGGCAGTATGATCGGTAGGTGTGTTATTCTTTCCGGGGGTGTTCATCTGATTGTCTGGCGGACTCGTTGTCTCCTTTAACGTGCTTTTTGCGTCCACAGCTTCAGCTGCAGATTCAACAGCAGATTCAGTTGCATCTGTAGCTTCAGGTGAGTTCATGGTGTCGTCGTTATCGTGTTCAGTTGGATGTTGTTCGTCGGTCATGATTTGGTGGAGCGCTGTTGCGTTTTATGCGAGATCTGTGCGGCCGGATTCGTTGGGTGCGGTGCTTTGCTCTGAATTACTTCCGGAACTTCAACTTGAAGTGTTGGGATTTTCCCCCCTCCTATCCCCGCTGAAATGCCCATTTTGATTGTCATTTAGATGCTATATCTTATGATTTAGATCTAAAAATCGCTTGTTTTGTGCTAAAAAGGACTTTTCCAGGCTAATTAAGTCAGATTGTCGATGAGCTTCTTCGTTCTTTCCGGTGTGCATCCCCGTCACCCTCTATTTTCTTAATTTTTTCTCTGAGTGACGTGGTAAACTTCGTTACTTAAGGAATTAGTACACTTGATTCCAATCGTCTTACGTCACAAAGTACCAAATTGTGCACAGCACAATTATACCAATTAAGGCCAACGTCATTGCAGAGCAACTTTATAGCCGAATTCCGTTGTAAAAAGACTACTAACAAACCAAAGTGCAATGGCCAACTACAAAATGACACAATACTCGACAGGCCCCGAGGGCCTGCGCTGAACCCGCCACAGGCACCACCACGCCACCACTCTCGCCACATTCTGCGCACCCCTGTTTATAGAGGTTGGCATCCACATAGGATAACGATTGCACTGGATTGCCTCTCGCCGAAGGTAAATTCTTAGGATATTCTTCCTTGGATCCAGCATATGGTGTACGTGACCAATCGTATTCCTCAAACTCCATATCACGTAGATCTGGCATGTCGGTTCTATACCGAATAGTAGCATCACTCATTTTGCTGAGGTAACCATACAATCCTTTGACCATCTCTAGATGTCCCTTCCTAGGCTGAATTCTAAAACTACCAAGCGTCATCACGTGAACTGTGATGTCAATTCTCCCCAGAGATACTGCCCATTGTACTGCACCAATCAGCGACTGATATATCCTAGTCTCTTCATCATCACAGAACTCAGAAGTATCTAACTCAGGATGGGCATTGGGTTCCATCGGTGATTTCTTGAAGCGTGGTTCTTCTCCAAACAGTCTGACGTAAGTCTCCTTCATCTTCTCAATGTACTTCTTGGGAGCTGAACAAAGAGTACCATCATCTTCTCTCCAATAGTCGCATCCCAAGAGGTATTTGATCGGTTCAGTTCCCTTCAACTTGAACTTTGCAACATCCGTCAAGTATTTGATGATTGCATTGGGATCTTTTGAACCAATAGTGAGATCATCCACATATGTGGCAATGTACTCATAGTATCCCTCAAAGATAGGAACTGTGACCCCATCATAGATGAAAGCAGGATCTTCTTCCTTCAATTCCTGTTGAGACATTACCGTGCCATCACTATTCATCGCTCTCATCCAAATATCTGGTTCAGCAGGGCATGGAGTGAATCCCATTTCTCGCAATACGTCACTGAGGACTTCGTGAAATCTCTTAGCACTAGTTTTGAGTCCGTAAAGTGAACCGACGATGATGAAGATATGATCCTTCAGCTCCCCAAATTCCCCACCAGCAATGACGAAGACCTTCTCGGTAGTCTTGGCTTCGAGAAATGCATTTCCAATATCCGTCTGGTAAACCTCCAGATCGTTGAGCTCAGAAAGGAAAACAATGAGCCTAATACCACGAAGGGAAACCACTCCAGAGTATACACTCTCCAATGGTGCATCAGTAAGATGTCCACCTGCGACAATCCTAGCTTTCCTCCTTCCATCATGCTTACAAGCATACACAATATGAAGCCGAATCTTCTTGTAGCCTGGTGGTTCTCGAGTATTATTGCGATGGCCTCGATCATCAAAAACATTGTACTCAAACATCTGCTCAACTTCCTTCTTCTCGGCATCTTGCCAAAGGGTATCACCATTCTCTTCGTCAAATTGCACTGCCTGCTCGTGATTCCTAGGAACTTTCACTCCAAACATGTAGATCGGAGTATTCTTGAAGCTCTTGCGTTTCGCCTCATTCACCATACGCATCAGTTTCTTAGAGTTGTTCGCAAGCTTCTTCAATTTCAACCTTGGGCACTGCTTTTGCCATTCATCCAATAGATCATTATCCCTCGCATACTCAGCAACAAGAAAGTTGTTTGTATCGTAGATGACGGTGATAGGCTCGTACGTGATCTCCCCAGATTCCCATAGAATGAGTACTTGAGGTATTTCTCCCCGTTTGGTAGCCCTCTTGTGACCAATGATCCTCCTGAAGTTCCATGACTTATCCTCATGCTGGATTTGCTCCTCAATGAACTCACACATGTCATTCCATTCCACAAATTCCTCAAGCTCAGTACCTCCGACTTTGACCTTGAACTTGTGTCTAGGTCCCTGCTTCTCTAGGTTGCGGTTGAACTCGTTCCTCGCTTCCTCGTATTCGTCCAAGTCAATTTCTTCATCGGCCCTCGGGGCCCCCGTTCATGGAGTGCAGAGCAGCGTAATAGGGGGCCGCAGGTGCCCTTCTATTACAGGTGGGAAAATTCATTATTTTTCACCCCCATTATTCTACAGAGTTATAGGTAGGAATCAGTACATGTGTTTTTTAGTGAGAAGGTTTACTTTAGGGACACGTAGAGTCCTCAGTAGAGACTACCGGCGTAGGATCTGTATGTGTTCCTATGTAGAAAGCAAGAAGTACCTGTTGAAAGCGAGAAATTGACTGTACTAAAGCCGCTTTTTGAGCATCTAAATCGGTCTGTACGAGAAAGAAATACAGGTTTTACACGGGCGTTAGTCGATTTAGTTTTTGTCTTTCTTCGTCGCGAGAAAATGTCTTTTTGTAAAACTGTGCTTGATATATCGAATCGTGCGCTTGCAGATGTTTTACTGATCACCAGATGCAGACGCTTAATTGAGTTGTTGTATTCTTTGTGGTGAGAAAGTGTCTGTTTTGTAAAACTGTGCAGTGATCAATTTTACTAATCACCAGATGAAGATCCTGCGAAGTAATCACTTGGGATTTCATGATCCTTCTTCGCTTCTTTCCACTTCTTGTTCGGGTTGGTTATGATGTTGGTAATCCTGGTTGTCAGGTCTGTCCTGTCTTTGATGAAATTGCCCTTGATTGCTGCTGCGTACGATGTTTCTGTGATTTCTTCCAACTTTCTCTTGCTATACCTCGTCTTCGACTCTTCTGCCTTCCCCTCCAAGTATTTCACCCAATTTGCTCGCTTCTTGTACGATTCGCAGAACTGGCCATTTTGCTTTCTCTTGCAATTTTTTAATCGGTTCGTTGAAATGTTGCTTCGGGTCCAGTATATGGCACTGTCCGACGGGTATGCTTGATCTTTGGAGCCAAGTGTTTTGCCTCTGCTGGTAGCCACGTACATTGTTCCAAGAAACTTGCTAATCTCCCACAACTCATCTGCTGGATATATTATCATGCGGTTCCAGCGGTCTCCTTTGTCGAATCCAGCTTCGAGTCCTTGACAGCGGTGGATGGTGATGGCGTAGGCAATTTGCAATGGCATGAATAATGCGGTGCAGCATCCCCTGTTGCAAATCTGCTCGTAGGGTGGGATTGGCACGTGCTGTGCGCAATAAGTTGGGGTAGGATGCATTTGTATCAGTATGAAATGAGTTAGTAGTGTTTTCGCAGAGAGTGGCAATTGTCTTGTGTCTTTCGTGTGTCAACTTTTACTCACCGTTGGGTTGTTCTTGTCCCATGGGTCCTCGCCTGGTGGTGGTTTGTATGTAGGGAAATCCACAACAATGTACATCGGTAGGCTAACCTCACCTTTACCGTTTGGTCCAACGGAGCGATCATCCCTCGATACCGTCTTGGACTGCCACCTTGACTTCATTTTGACTTTCATCTAGCCAATGGTGCTTTCTTGCAGTGCTCAAAAGCTTTCGTTGACCTTCGACTGTTGTCACATTAGCAGTTAATGCCTCTGATATTTCTCTTTTCGTTTCATCTGTGCCACTACCATCATCTCCGTTGAGTACGTCGATTAAGTGTGATAGCTCTGGAACATACGTGAATGGCAATCCGTAAGCCACACTAGTCCTCGCTTCTTCACTGGATGCAATCAATGACATATGAGTTGCATTGACTGGTTCTGTCTTCTCCTGTTATTAATGTGGAGTAGCATCAATCAAGTGTTAGTTGTGAGTTCAGCAACGGATCTATAAATCAATATTCGTATAATCGCACAGTGAGCAATTATACAAATCAAGTAGCATGATGTAGTTTGGCTGCAGCAATCGATCGACGAATCAATATTACCAAAATTGTACAGTGATCAAATTTACAAATTCGTTCTGTGCAACATCGCAATCGATCAACGAATCAACATTCCTAAATTTGTACAGTGATCAATTTTACAAAATGGTTCGTTGCGCAGATTCAACAAAAGTAAACTCACGCAATCTTCCGCGGAATCATCCTCCGCTGCTTTCTTGCTGAAGTGTAAGTGTATCTGACTGTCGTTCATTTCTTTGTTGTCGCCGGATTTACCCGTAGCCACCAGTTTCAATAGCCTGAGTATCTTCTCTTGCTGTGGTACCGCTTGATTTACATTCTCCGCTACCAATTTGCCTTCTGGATCCAAATGGGTGAAGCAAACGAAAACCGTAGCACTAATTTTTGTTGGCAGGCCCGTATTTGTGCCTTTGATGTAATGCTCAGGTCGATCTTCCTCGACTTGCTGCGTAGTCGTTTCTGTACCTGCTGTTGGTTTGTCAGGGGTGATAACGTTGTTGGTGGTTGGTCTGGTGACAGCCTCGGCAGTATGATCGGTAGGTGTGTTATTCTTTCCGGGGGTGTTCATCTGATTGTCCGGCGGACTCGTTGTCTCCTTTAACGTGCTTTTTGCGTCCACAGCTTCAGCTGCAGATTCAACTGCAGATTCAGTTGCATCTGTAGCTTCAGGTGAGTTCATGGTGTCGTCGTTATCGTGTTCAGTTGGATGTTGTTCGTCGGTCATGATTTGGTGGAGCGCTGTTGCGTTTTATGCGAGATCTGTGCGAGATCTGTGCGGCCGGATTCGTTGGGTGCGGTGCTTTGCTCTGAATTACTTCCGGAACTTCAACTTGAAGTGTTGGGATTTTCCCCCCTCCTATCCCCGCTGAAATGCCCATTTTGATTGTCATTTAGATGCTATATCTTATGATTTAGATCTAAAAATCGCTTGATTTGTGCTAAAAAGGACTTTTCCAGGCTAATTAAGTCAGATTGTCGATGAGCTTCTTCGTTCTTTCCGGTGTGCATCCCCGTCACCCTCTATTTTCTTAATTTTTTCTCTGAGTGACGTGGTAAACTTCGTTACTTAAGGAATTAGTACACTTGATTCCAATCGTCTTACGTCACAAAGTACCAAATTGTGCACAGCACAATTATACCAATTAAGGCCAACGTCATTGCAGAGCAACTTTATAGCCGAATTCCGTTGTATAAAGACTACTGACAAGCCACACAGCAAATGGCCAACAGCAAGATGACGACACAATACTTTACAGGCCCCGAGGGCCCGCGCTGAACCCGCCACATACACCGCTGCACGCCACCATTATCGCACCATTCTGCGCGCCCCTGTTTATAATCAATGATGGTTGCCCTGTTGCGAGTGCCATCCACATTGTGTTTCATGAGAAAAGTTCTGCCAATCAATTCATCAGGGGAAAACATTGCGGTTCTCTTCAGCTGAGGGTCATCCATATCTCTCGTCTTCACTACCTCCTCAATACCTTCATCCTCAATATCTTTTGGCTTGGGGTCGTAAGGAGGAACATTGAGAATGTCTGTGTCAGGGTTAACCTTCCTGAGACTAGATCGGTAAAGAATCTCCTGCGTTTCCTCGTTAAAGACCTTGAAGGTACAGCTGTGGCCAACATCCTCGGCGTATCCAATGAAGCGAACAATAATTTCATTAGATTCAGATGGAAAGTTCTGTTGCCAATGAAGACAGGTTCCCAGAAGGTGAAGTGCGTGAGCATGGAAATGTCCGGAGTTTGTCCAGTAAGAGCCTCGACAGGAGTTCTCCAATTCAGATATTGCTTCGCAGTCCTGTTCATGATGAACGTGACATACTCAAAAGCCTCATACCAAGCCTCGACAGGTGCGTCCGACCAATTCAATACCCAATTAGCGAATTTCTTGAGCTCTTGGATCATCCTTTCCGCGAAATTCTGGTGATGGAAGTATGGTTCTGACTGCCAGTCATCAATGAAGAGAGTACGTAAAATATCGTGCGCTTTCTTGCTGATTTCTGCCTTAGCCCTATCCGACCCAAGCTTATCCATCGCACTGCGTTTGCGAATCTCATCCTCAAGACAACGAGCAAAATCTCCATCAGCAGTCTTGCATCCGTGAACAGAGATATACCGGGACATCTTGCCAGCAAAAACTTGAGCGGCATTAATACCTCCCCATGCTGTTACGTCGGCGAAGACAGTATCAGTAAAGACAATCTCATGACAACGAAAGACATTGAGGGCCGGGTATGGAGACCGGTATGTCATAAACTTGTTCGTGGAAGGTATGTGTCGGTAGTACTGAGTGGTAGAATCAAAGGTACTGCGGACGGTGGATGCAGGTACGTTGAGAAAATACTTGCGATACTCTTGGTATTGGATAGGATCAAGACGTTGCTGCGCGTATTGGTTGTTGAGGTTGCCAAGTGTAGAGTAGCAATCATAGACGTTGGAATACACTTCAACTGGGAAGGACATCTCGTAGGCACAATGAATGGGATCCGTTGGCATCGGTAGTAGTTCTCCGGTGGAAACAACTCGTCGTTCATAACCGCAAGACACAGTTAACAGATCTTCAATAGGGTCTCCCAGCTCCTGCTCCCCATAATTCGTTGTGATAAACTCCCCATATTGGTTAGCATTGGGATGAACAGGAACTGATAGGTATGGACTTTCTTGAGGATCAACGAAAGGTACCTTGGAGGACTTGTTCGTGTCGTAGCGAGATGGATCCCAAGGAATGTCACGAGTCATACTGACTGTAGGGAGGAGTAGATCATCCTCATCCGGATACTGCATCTTGATATATGGTAAACCATTCTCAAAATCAAGTGGTACTTCGTGTCCCTCAAGTGTGGTCAGGCATTGCTTACCCCCTAGAAGTTCCGGATTATCATGGATGACGCATCCATTATCGGCAAGTTGGAGGATCTTGGAATGGATGGTTTTTCCACTCGGTAACTCCCCATACTCGTGAAACATCATGAGCACGTAGTTTCCATCATTCAATTGAACCTTGGCAGCGTAGGTTCCAATCTTCAACTGTGGAATATTCAAATCACCAACACCAGTGATGTTGACATGCCTCGGCGGGTAGCAGTAGGAAATCAATCTCATCTCCTTCGGATTGGCAAGGCCACCATTGGCACCACCTTCAATTAAGCCCGCTATTTCGGCAGATAAAGCAGCTGAAGCTTGGTAGGTAACACATCGGTCGTCTAGCGGTAGCGGTAATCTGTCGAATGCCATACAAGCTGCGTGCAGCCCTGAGATCAGAACGGTCCGGAAGAAGTGAACGTGGCCGGTGGTGAGAGGTTTCACCCGATCAGGCGTCGGAAGAGGGAGAGACAACGTTGCTGGGGATAAGATTCTTAGAGCTTCAACTAGCTGGAAACTGGTGCACTACGGCACATCTCTTCCTACTCGATTCCCGAAGTATTACTGAGAGAAAGATCCGCCATCGGCGTCTACTTACTACACGGTGTTTATTGTTTATTTTCTATTCTTCAACTGTGAGGCATCGACGTGTCATGGTCGATCTTTAACTCTTGATGAGATAAAATCTTATCCCGCCAAAAGAACAAGCAGATGTCCGATTCCGTGACGAATCAAAATAACGTAAATCCATGTTCACATAATTCCTAAATCCAATATTCCCGATAATGATGATGGAAAGGCAGCGTTCCAAAACATAGTCGGCCCTCGGGGCCCCTGTTCATGGAGCGCAGAGCAGCGTAATAGGGGGCCGCAGGTGCCCTTCTATTACAGGTAGGAAATTCAGAATTATTCAGCCAAAATTTTCTACAGGGTTTAAGGGAGGAATCAGTATATGTGCTTTTTAGTGAGAAGGTTTACCTGGATGACACGTAGAGTCCTCGGTAGAGACTACCGGCGTAGGATCTGTATGTGTTCCTACGTAGAAAGCGAGAAGTACCTGTTGAAAGCGAGAAATTGACTGTACTAAAGCCGCTTTTTGAGCATCTAAATCGGTCTGTACGAGAAAGAAATACAGGTTTTGCACTGGTGTTAGTCGATTTAGTTGTCTTATTTCTTCGTCGCGAGAAATTGACTTTTTTTTGTAAATCTGTGCGGTGAACAATTTTGCTAATCACATAGCAGATGCCTACCCTGAGAAATAATCACTTGGGGTCTCATAATCTTTCTTCGCCTCCTCCACTTTTTGTTTGGTTTGGTGATGATTTTTGTAATCCTGTTCGTCAGATCCCTCCTATCTCGAATGAAGTCTCCCTTCATTGCTGTTGCGTACGTTGTTTTAGTGATCTCCTCCAACTTTCTCTTGTTGTACCTGTTCTTCGTCTGCTCTGCCTTTCGCTTCCTTTTTTAAAATTGTGCGGTGCACATTTTTACAAATTTACTACTACGTGTGTGATTGTCGTCTGCTCCACTTTCCCCCCTAAGTGTGTTACCCTCTTACCCTCTTCGCTCGCTTCTTTAAAATTGTGCAGTGCACATTTTTACAAATTTGATTGTTGAGTGAATTGTGCAGTGAACGATTTTGCTTTTCCCTCTTGAATAGACTTACTAAGTAGTCTGCAGAAAAGAGATTGCCATCCCCGGGGATCGAACCCGGTGCCTCACAAATTCACACGCATGAAAAGAGATTGCCATCCCCGGGGATCGAACCCGGTGCCTCACAAACACACATGCACACTCAAACCAACTACACCAAGGGGTCATCACTGGCACGTTGGCACAAATATAATAAATAATATGAGAATTCTATGCTAGGAATCGAACCCCTCTTTAAACAACTACACCAACACTACCTACATCATTGCAGAGCAACTTTATAGCCGAATTCCGTTGTAAAAAGACTACTAACAAACCAAACTGCAAATGGCCGACTGCAAAATGGCACAATACTCGACAGGCCCCGAGGGCCTGCGCTGAACCCGCCACAGGCACCACCACACCACCACTCTCGCCACATTCTGCGCGCCCCTGTTTATTCAATACTCCCCAACCTGCGTAATAATCATCATTTCCTCAAAAAACAATACTCCTTTCTCCCCGTCTTCTTTCCCACTTCCTATCCTGTCCAATATCTCCCCAATTTTCTTTCCCAATTTCTAATCAATATCTCCCCAATCTTCTACCGAGTTTCCGCTACGTTCCCAAGCGTTCCTATCTCCATAAAGAGTATCCTTGAATACCATTTCCCGACGCATCTTCACCTCAAGCAAAACAGTCTCGTTAAGGTTTCTCATCACGAAATTAGGACCCCCTTTACAAACGACAGTGGGACATCCTCCATCAAACACACTGGGATCCCAAGGTGTCGACTGAGTCATTTCAATCCATGGCAGGTCATTCAAATCATCCTCCGTAGGATAAGTCATGTGGATAAAGGGTAATCCATCCTTGAAGGTAATGGGGATGGTGCAACTTCCATTTCTCGTAGAAGTAACAATCCTTTGAGTTCCACCCATCTCAAGAGGAAGGTCTCCAACTTCACATCCTGCATAAGTCATTTGAATCTTGGAGTGAATAGTAGGTCCGTCATTGATCTCACCGTATTCATGAAAAACTAGAATGACTGGAATTCCCTCGCTCGTCTCAGCCTTCGCGGCGAACGATGCAATCTGAAGCTGACAGATCTTATTTCCACCAATACCAGTGACATTGATAAATCTAGCTGGGTCAGCGTACCATAGACGTCTAATACTTTGGATTACCCAATCCTGAGTTTGCTCCTCCATCCACAAGTGCACGAAAAAGGCCCGAATCATCAATATCGTTCTTGTCCTCAATTCGATTCAGGTTGCTGACGTTAACAGTAAGCATCATGTTCACACTGCGTTCTTCTGCCGATGTATTCGTGGAAGGATTATTTGGTGGATCCAATGCTACATCTGGAAATCCAGCATGCTGAAGAGTGGTTGCGACAGATACATTTCTCTGCTGACCAGATTCTCCTCGCTTGATGGGAATTAATTGGTTCGGAGACTTGTTCTGACGTGACATAAGTCTCGCGGGTACGAACGGATCCCTTGGAATACAAGGTGCGGTGTCTTGATTTTCCCGAGCGGCGGTAGAACGTGCACGCATGGCTTGGATGTATCCCATATTGACTGAACGCTCACTCGTATTGGTATCGCCAGAAACATCACCTGATTCAGCTACATTCGTCGCACGAGCGTTTCTGCTGGAAACTCCAGTTCCTGGAAGACGATGTTCTTCCGTGTTAGAAGGTGGAGGTCCTGGAAGAAGACTTGTGAGAATATCCTCACGATCATCGATTGGAATCTTAAGCCACATACGCTTCACCTCACGAGATAACTTGTCCCAATTCTTCTTAGGCATTTGACCATGTCGGCGAACTTCTCCAACATTGATAAAACGATAGGCCTCATCTATTGCATCGACGGCATCATACCCTTCCGGCTCAAGAGTGGAAGAATTCACATTGATATCAGTACTATAAACGTCCATGTCCCACAAAAGACCCTCATCGGCAACGAAACCTCCGTTAATCATACTGGCATTAATCTTCCTCCTCGAGTTGACCACGGACGTTTTGAATTCCGCATCCAATTCTTGGGCTTGGCGATAATAAAAATCAATCTTCGCTGAGGCAGAACGAACAACAACTTGACTCCCGATGGCAGTATCCTCCTGTACGTCCATTAACTTCTTGGTATCGCGAAGTTCCTTGATACTATCGATGTATCTCTCGAAATAAATAAGTTCTTGATCTTCCGAGATATTCTGATTAGACTTGCAGAAATAATTGTGTTCAATTACCCATCGTCTGAAAGAATCAATTGCTGCGGCAAGTCCCTTGTGGTTGGCAGGAATCTTGCTGGTGCAAATAAGCCCGAGTAAATACTTCGTCCTGGTGATGGCTGCGATGTTATCATCATAATGACTCGACAAATCTCTCCAAACAGCTACTCCATCCATCTCCTTGCTGTGTCTCTTGATGATAGTGAGACCTTCATTCGTCTCTACGGATTCTTGCAGTGCCATGAAGAGCAGGTTGTTCTTCTTCTGGTAAAGCTTGACTTCATCAGGATCATCCGTTCCATCCACGGGCACAGAATAGTTATTGGTTGTAATGTCGATCATGTCATTGAGGGTAAGGACCCCCATATGCTTGTGACAGATGGTGTCAAACCCTGACCCCAGCTAAAGCCCTTGCTAGGAGCTAATTCATGCGTTACCACACTTGGTCGTTTGTTAACTTGCGTTTACTTTAGAATTCGAATTGTAAGCTTTCCTTATCATGGAAAACAATCATCCAAGAAACATCCTTATCTTGGATACGATCGTCATTGTTGGAGTTTTCCCTCCAAAATGCCTCTCTCTGATATCTTTTGCTGCCTAAAACCTCTTCGGAAGTGCCGAGAACTTCTCTGCCCCTCATACGTGTCGTACCTACCCTCAAAGATACATATCTCAATGCCGTACCAGCAAATACTAGAATCCATATCCAAGCCTTGTCCAAGCTCCCGTTCGTCATCCCCCTATGATTCGACGTCCTTGCTATTACATCTCCAATAATCCATCGCGTTCCCTTTCCAAGATAGATCGCCTTGTAATCATATGGATAAAATTCCCTCCTGATGAATGTCACTCTCATACATTCAGATGTAGCTGTAGCAATCTCACGAATGCGGTAGGTCAGTATGGAGTGTCTTACGCTGGTCCCAAAACTGGGCTGTATCTTACTAGCCACGAGTGACTCAATATTGCTGGGCAAGATTGGCGTGTCTTGTTGCAGTAGTCCAAGAATAACACATTCCGTCATTGTCACGTGTCCTACAATCAACTCTGAGCTTCCACTCTGGAGGTTATCATATCCGTCTGCAATCAATGATGTCTTGCTGCAATTGCGTGTTCTCAAACTAATCAGTTGCGATAGGCGATCAACTCTGTGTCTTGAGCCCATGGAACAGTTGCTTCCAGTTTCAGCTGACTCAGCGTATCCAATGTTTTCCGATTGGCACTGATATGACGCTCCGTCCTGCTGAGACATGAGTTGGGTCATTGCCTTTTCTAGATCGGTCCTGACAGAATGGATGAGTGCGATCATTTCCTTCTCAAGAACAACGTTCTCCGTCTGCAATGCATCATCATAAAAGAAGTTTGTAAGCTGGTGATTTGGGCCGCTCATTCTACCAGGGATAAAGCCGCTATCCGCAATGTGTCTCGTCATCATAGCAACGCAGCAGGGATTGTGATCTCTCTCAAATTCATTGCCGTTGTACGTAACGATGTTCCTCAAGTATCTTCCCCCAGGTTCCCTGACAACAACGTTGCTGCGTGTATCTCCACGTGTGTATCCTACAGAGCTTGAGTGTATTGTCCCCCATAGTAACAGTCGTGTCGCGCTGTTGTACGTCTGCGTAGGATCATACTCATACCAAACACTGATTCTCCTCAAAGAAGCGGTTGTCACGTCCTTGGCATATCTTTCATTCAATCGCGGTCCATTCGAGTTGTGAAAATCATCCCGCTCAGCAAGCTCCTGAACTCTCGCGCCGCCAATACCAATTAGCTTTGACTTTAATCGGCCAATCATCCAATCACTTTGGAGTTGTCCATCGTTTTCCACATTCAACGTCAACGCTCCCATACAAACCTCATTAAGACTATTGTTGTTGACGTATCGTAGTTCTTCGTTGTCGATGTCACCATCACCACAAGGTAATTCAATCCAATGATTCCAATAATAATCCAGAGACGAACTTCTCAACGCATCCAACTTGAGTTTGTGGAGTGTAGCCTTCTTGTATCCGTCGAGTGCAATGTTGTAGAATGAATTTCTCTCTTCAGCAAATGTCTCCAAGTTGTTACATTTCAGATTCTTCGTATCCTGCCATTTGATCTCCCCATTGTCTCGATCAATACCTTCGTCTCGTTGATAGTTCCGAGGTACCTGATGTCCAAGAAGATCTCCAACTTTCGCCTTGAGCCCGCTTTGAGAATCCTCAATGATTTGAACTAACTTCGCAATGGATCCCAAGATAGATGACCCAAAATTCGCAAACCTGATGCAACCAACTGCTACATTCTCACGGATGTAATAGTATGATAATACCAAATGCCTCTTGCGATTCTTGAAGTCAGGATTAACTCCACTTGACACTAAAGACTCATTGTCACCCAATAGTAGAATCGGGGTTCCATGCAAAGGTACTCCGAGGAACTGAAGGAGGGTCTTGTTAGCCCTGATTTGCCTGATAGCTGTTCCCGCTGCGTTGTTCTCGGATCTGTACGTAGCTGTTTCGACAGTATTCTGCTTCTTCGAAAACCAATCAAAAGGAGTCTTATTGAGGAAGTGAAGTGCGCCTGTGACAGATTTTCCACTGCGAATATCATGCATTAGGTTGGCATCCACAAAACTAGTCATCAAGACAGGCTTCCCACAAGCTGGTGGAGGATTCTTGGAGTACTCCTCGCGAGTTCTGGCATAGGGCGTACTGGGCCAATCCCTTTTGAGGAAATCGAAACCTGAGATAACAGGCATATCAGTCTTGTACCGAATGTCTCCATTCCTCATCTTGCAGAGATACCCATAGACTCTCTTGATCCTATCGAGATGACCTTTCCTTGGTTGTGCACGGAAGCTGGACAACGTCATTACAGCGGTTCCCACAATATTTCTATAATTGTCGTTGACCATACGCTTTATCATCATCTCGGTCGGCGTGAAATCTACTCCCCAAGAGTGCTTATCGTACGTGATATCTCCAACGATTTTCTTTCTCAATAACTTTTCCTTGGCCAATACCTCCTCCAATAGTATCTTACTATCCCATAATCTAATAAACTTCAACGTTGAGTAGTCAGAATCGTTGCGTCCCATCGAACCCATCCAAGGTACCGTAATATTACCAGATGCAGCTCCCCATCGTGAAAGTAGTTTGACAATCAGAGTCCCATCACAACCAGAAGTCTTGTCGTGTTGGCTTTCATGCATGATGTCCGCGCCAAATGAGTCAAACAGTCTCCGCATCATCTCTCCCCCATCATTACGGGCAACACAGTTGGAGTAATGTATGTTGATGCGAGGCATGACCTGCATATATGCGGCTCCAGCAGTGGGATCGACGTCCGTCACAAGTCGTCCAAGATCTTCAATAAACTCAATGAACGTCGCACTGGTTCCAAAATTACGTGGCTGCAAAGAGTACTTTCCAAATCCAATCACTGCGGAGCAATAGCCCTTTCGAAATCCAAGCGCCGAGGAGCAGTAATCCTGTCCAAATGTTGCAACAGCCAATCGAAAGATACTCCTGTCATCATTATCACTCTTCCGCATCATCACCTTGTCAACCGTTAATGATGACAACACGAGGTCCTCTCCACATGCGTGCATAAAAGTAGGCACCACCTCAATGTCTTGAATAGAGCAGCCATCAAACTCTGAGTGCCATGCCACTTGCGAAGCAAGATAATCACCGTCTTCGATGGAAACAGGCGCACATGCGTCGTAACGATCAATCAAGGTCACCTCCCGACCAGTATCATCAACGTATCCAACGTTATCGATGGCATTATGTCGAAGTTCCCCCTCTTCTCGTCCTAGCTCCCCATGTTTCTTCCCAACTAAATCATCCGTCTCCAAACTTCCACTGACGTTGCTGCTGTAAGATATGTAGTCAGCGATATTCCATCCGATCAATCTTCCCCCATCAGTAATCATCACAATGAAACATCCCCCATCAGTATTACCAGCTCTCTTCAAGTATTGCACATTGATAGAAGAAATAAGTACATAAGAACTGACAGCAGTCATGTACACACACTCCCCAACCTCATGAACAGTCTTGTGCTCAAACATTTCATTAGTTGCAAAACCAACATCATTGTGTCTATCGTTGTTATCACCAAATGGGAAACGTAGAGGCTGACGAATATCAATTGCTGTTGGAAGGAAGTTGACGTCGCTGTACCACTTGCAAGCAGGCCCATAATTAAATGTACAATGCGGTCGTTGCCAACGATGGATGCAAAGATCTCCGTCAGGAGTAGCAACAGATTCACATTGTTCACCAGTACCCTCTATAGTACCAAGATCAAGATGCGTCACCTTAAGTCTGATCGTAGTGGGATGGGAGCAGCTGGTAGATAGTAAGGGATAGCCCTCTAAATCTTGACACAGATAGGGATAACCTCCCAGATGCTTGCGAACCCAAAATCGAATTTGTCCGCAACGACAGTTGAAGATGCATTGAGCCTCCTCATGAACCAAACCAGCCTCGCTCAACCCAGTCGAAATCAAGTCTGTGGATGGATTGCCTCTGTCGAAGAGCTTTGATTGCTCGTCAAAGAAACGCTTCGCGGCCATCAGGCTCGCTGGAGAAACTACGGATGGAATCCCTCTATCGAACAGTTTTGATTGCGCTTCAAACGCTTGCTTTGCTACTGTCAGGCGGGGCACAGCAGTGATGTTAGAAGCGGAGGAAAACAACAAACAGTTCATGTTGTCGTAGTTGGAACGTGCATCAATAAAGGCGAAGTTGCGGTTTGTTGTAGTTGTTGAGAAGGTGGACTTTTCTGCCGTAGGAAATCGGTTGTTGCTGCAGTCCGATGCAAGGTTAGGTGTTGAAATATTGTCCTTGTAGTTGTCATGAGGAGGTGCTTCATCCAATTTCATCCATGGGAAATCAAATTCATCGTCCAGATAATATTCCCAACCGTATGGGCAATGCTTCACAAAATATTCAGCGGCCCTGTAAAGGATTCCCGCTCTGTCTTCATCAATCTTCTCCCCACTCCGGTTCTTCAAACTATTCACCTCGTTTAAATCATCGATACTTTCTAGAAAATCCCTGAACGTATTCATGCTACGATCAGCGATGACGTCTTCTACAAACCCATCATCGTCTAGCTCACCTCGGAGGATGTACTTGAGTATCTCTTCAAAAGTGGCCTTCTTCATGATTCAAAACTGCGCCGAAATCAAACTGTAATAAATTTTTGATATGCCCAATAAGTATTTATCAACCGTTCAATACACTATTAGGAAATTACAGGGTTGCACTTGCTGATGTGCTTAGGGCAACACGGAGTCACCCGCAGTTCACGCTGCCGATTCTGCCTCTCCTCGCTAATGAAGAGTACAGGAATCTTTATTCCTTATTTCCAACACGGAGTCAGGTTGGGGAATTTCCGAACAAATCTCACCGAAGCTCTTCGGTAGTAATTGAGATAGTCTTGAGCTGATTTACACACTTCACCGCTTTGCCACGGTCATGTACTCACTTTGTCCAATAGATCGCTTACAGGGTGCAACGCGGAGTCACACACACGGGGTCCTCAAATCGATGGGAGTAGGGATGTCGTAGGTGCGAAGGCAGCAGTCGGCTCACTCGATTCCGTAATGGAATAAAAGTAGAATCCGACGACTGTTAATCTGACAGATGGTGTCAAACCCTGACCCCAGCTAAAGCCCTTGCTAGGAGCTAATTCATGCGTTACCACACTTGGTCGTTTGTTAACTTGCGTTTACTTTAGAATTCGAATTGTAAGCTTTCCTTATCATGGAAAACAATCATCCAAGAAACATCCTTATCTTGGATACGATCGTCATTGTTGGAGTTTTCCCTCCAAAATGCCTCTCTCTGATATCTTTTGCTGCCTAAAACCTCTTCGGAAGTGCCGAGAACTTCTCTGCCCCTCATACGTGTCGTACCTACCCTCAAAGATACATATCTCAATGCCGTACCAGCAAATACTAGAATCCATATCCAAGCCTTGTCCAAGCTCCCGTTCGTCAGCTTGATCTTCCATCTCGTCCATTCCGATGCATTCTGGAATTTGGCCCAGGATTCTTCATTGGGTTTGATCTTCTTTTCAAATGCAAGTAATGCCTTGGCAGCAGCGGAGCGGCAATTGGCAGGAGTAGTCAATCCGTTGTTCCCGTCGTTAGACGCAAGATTAAGTCCCTTCCTCTTTTCAGACTCTGCCGCAATAATTGGATCATATGCCACTTCACCATTAGGGTCTGTCGTCTGTCTCTCCGCCGGCGACATATTTAGGAACATATCAAAACAGTTTCTGAGCTTCTCATGGCAGATATCTATAGGGTACATCGGTAGTGTCCCATGGGTGTTCTGTAGCCAGTTGAGGAAACTAGGAATGAGTTTCAGTTCATCCATCTGAGTTTGGTCCATCATCTCCACCAATTGCGTATCTGGGTCTTTCCACCTCATCTTCTTGAGGGTTTCATCATCCTTAATCGCATCATTTAAATCATAACGCGTCTTGATGCCCGCAGCCTTAAAAGCGTCTTCGGCCTCTTGGTCATCAAAGAAGATCCTCGAGAGGATATGTTTGACCTCACGATCAGGAACCCTCCTATTTGTTGTGTTTATTATAAACAGGGGCGCGCAGAATGGTGCAATAGTGGTGGCGTGCAGCGGTGTATGTGGCGGGTTCAGCGCGGGCCCTCGGGGCCTGTAAAGTATTGTGTCGTCATCTTGCTGTTGGCCATTTGCTGTGTGGCTTGTCAGTAGTCTTTATACAACGGAATTCGGCTATAAAGTTGCTCTGCAATGACGTTGGCCTTAATTGGTATAATTGTGCTGTGCACAATTTTACCAATTAGTCTCTTTACAATAGAATACGGCTATAAAGTTGCTCTGCAATGACGTTGTCAATCTTTATCAATGTGAAAAGAAATGTCTTGAATGCAATAAGCCACGAAGTCCTTATTACAAGCTAGGAGTTTTTCCAGATGATGGTAGTAAGCAATATAACCGAACTCTTTATGATTCATTAATTACGAGTTTCGGTGGAGCTTAGCCACCTTCATCAGCGGTTCTAATTGCATGGAGACAGGCCACAAAAAATTTGAATCAAAAGGTCTCAAGAATGAGAAAAGGCGTGGTAGCTGTCATTGTTCTAACGGTCGTAAGTTTTGTTGGCGTTTCGTGGGCGTGGGCCAGCGTACAAGGCATATCTTTTCCATCGGGGAGATCCAAAGTAGCGTAGCTACGTGCTTTGCTCTGAATTACTTCCGGAACTTCAACTTGAAGTGTTGGGATTTTCCCCCCTCCCATCCCCGCTGAAATGCCCATTTTGATTGTCATTTAGATGCTATATCTTATGATTTAGATCTAAAAATCGCTTGATTTGTGCTAAAAAGGACTTTTCCAGGCTAATTAAGTCAGATTGTCGATGAGCTTCTTCGTTCTTTCCGGTGTGCATCCCCGTCACCCTCTATTTTCTTAATTTTTTCTCTGAGTGACGTGGTAAACTTCGTTACTTAAGGAATTAGTACACTTGATTCCAATCGTCTTACGTCACAAAGTACCAGAAGTCAGGTGTTGGCAAAATCCAATGAACAAAAAAGTATTTAAGTTCATGCAGCAAGTACTCAGGTCGACATTGGCTCAATTACATTATCTGCCGAGTCGTCTATTGATGCAAGTCTAAATAGACGCCGACGTTGGTTGCCGACGTGTTTGCATTTGAATAACTGCCGATCTTTGGCCACGTACTGATCAATACGTCAGTTCTTAACTCCACGTCGACGTCTTGTGTTGAGCTGAATCTTTTTGTCGACGTGTTGTCGATGTGTTGAACCACAAGATCTTGTGTTGCCGACGTAGCTTACGAAGGAACTCGTTTACTTCATGACGTGGTTGGTTATTGATTGCATTGTTCTCTGCTGATTATTGCGCTGGTGCGTTGGCGGCGGTTATGTAGGCAGTTTGTACGTTGTCGAGCCGTTCAACAGCTCTCATAAATTATGCATTGCATCATTTACATCATCACATTTCTACATTGTCCGAATAAATAATGAAGTTTGGCAACACAAATCCAGTTATATCCACCGTTGGTAGTAATGGTAAGGGCTTCCGTGCCGTGCGGAATCGGAGCAATGTCGATGCACGTCTTACTTCGTCAGGGGTCAAGACTGCCGCTAAACCGTCGGCTCCTGTCATTGCATTGAGCGTAACAGACATCAATTGGCGTTTGGTGCGTACCGACGATCGTATCTTCTTGCTGCTAGCGTCTGTTGCATTAGGCGATGGGTTTGACGTTGCCAAGTTGGAGAAGGAACAACTGCTCTTTTCTGCTCTTTCCGTCTTTGAAGTCGGGTCAATCAAGTACATCCTGAATGAACTGTCTGAACATTACCCGAATGTCCCAGTTGGTAAGACTGATTCTACTGACAAAGATGATCTGGTGTCTGCAGCGGTCAACTTCTTAATGTTTGCCGCTATTGCTCAGAAAGGAGGTACAAGCCAAGCGCCGTACACTTCAAATTGTGAGCATTTTTGGTAAGAGAGAAGGTTAACCTTCGTGTGGTTCAATGATTTTGGTATTTTTGTTCATTGTACCGTTTTACAAATTCTGTCTTTCCTTTTTACTTACAAGTTTTTTTTTCAACCTTCAACTTCACACCAGTGATGAGAACGGGAAACTTGTACTTGAAGACAAAACTCATTCGGGCTCCCGTGATCAGCCTGTTCAAGATGATGATGAACCGGATTTGTCCGAGAAAGGTGCTGTCACGAAAAAGTCTAAACCGGTACCTGTCGGAGAGAAGGCCTCTCCTGATTCAACTATCATGTGAGTTTATTTTGTGTGCATGTGCACTGCCGCACTAAGTATCGCTTGCTTATTGAATCATTTTAGTATAATCGATCACTGAACAATTTTACCTAATAAACAAATGCAACTGCCTACGTAGACATGCTGATCAAAACACACGAACGACTGAAAGTACCAATAGCTAGGCTCAGGTGTCAATTCAGCAGCAGGATGGCGGGCAATAACACAGCATACCAGTTGCACTTTTACGGCAGGAGGCTATTCTACACCTTTGATGTGTGCGTAGGTGCACATGTTTGCTTGGAGTCAGCCAACATCGATCCCAACTCAGGATTGTACGTCTCAGCTATTGGGGTAGTAGTCGAGATCGTTTACGATAAGGATCGCTCCGTTGGACCAAACGGTAAAGGTGAGGTTAGCCTACCGAAGTACATTGTTGTGGATTTCCCTACATACAAACCACCACCAGGCGAGGACCCATGGGACAAGAACAACCCAACGGTGAGTAAAAGTTGACACACGAAAGACACAAGACAATTGCCACTCTCTGCGAAAACACTACTAACTCATTTCATACTGATACAAATGCATCCTACCCCAACTTATTGCGCACAGCACGTGCCAATCCCACCCTACGAGCAGATTTGCAACAGGGGATGCTGCACCGCATTATTCATGCCATTGCAAATTGCCTACGCCATCACCATCCACCGCTGTCAAGGACTCGAAGCTGGATTCGACAAAGGAGACCGCTGGAACCGCATGATAATAGATCCAGCAGATGAGTTGTGGGAGATTAGCAAGTTTCTTGGAACAATGTACGTGGCTACCAGCAGAGGCAAAACACTTGGCTCCAAAGATCAAGCATACCCGTCGGACAGTGCCATATACTGGACCGGAAGCAACATTTCAACGAACCGATTAAAAAATTGCAAGAGAAAGCAAAATGGCCAGTTCTGCGAATCGTACAAGAAGCGAGCAAATTGGGTGAAATACTTGGAGGGGAAGGCAGAAGAGTCGAAGACGAGGTATAGCAAGAGAAAGTTAGAGGAAATCACAAAAACATCATACGCAGCAGCAATCAAGGGCGATTTCATCAAAGACAGGACAGACCTGACAACCAGGATTACTGACATCATAACCCGAACAAGAAGTGGAAAGAAGCGAAGAAGGATCATGAAATCCCAAGTGATTACTTCGCAGGATCTTCATCTGGTGATTAGTAAAATTGATCACTGCACAGTTTTACAAAACAGACACTTTCTCACCACAAAGAATACAACAACTCAATTAAGCGTCTGCATCTGGTGATCAGTAAAACATCTGCAAGCGCACGATTCGATATATCAAGCACAGTTTTACAAAAAGACATTTTCTCGCGACGAAGAAAGACAAAAACTAAATCGACTAACGCCCGTGTAAAACCTGTATTTCTTTCTCGTACAGACCGATATAGATGCTCAAAAAGCGCATCTAGTACAGTCAATTTCTCGCTTTCAACAGGTACTTCTTGCTTTCTACATAGGAACACATACAGATCCTACGCCGGTAGTCTCTACCGAGGACTCTACGTGTCCCTAAAGTAAACCTTCTCACTAAAAAACACATGTACTGATTCCTACCTATAACTCTGTAGAATAATGGGGGTGAAAAATAATGAATTTTCCCACCTGTAATAGAAGGGCACCTGCGGCCCCCTATTACGCTGCTCTGCACTCCATGAACGGGGGCCCCGAGGGCCGACCATTTTGATTGGCTATCACGGGTACCCACTTGGTATGAACGGAAGGGCGCAATGTAGAAAGAGCGAAGTCCACTTATATCAGGGAGAGTTGGGTGATCTCTTATTGCTAGAACAGTCGTACGGATGACAGATTCTTAATTCGGTAAATCTGAAGCCAGTCGTCTGAGCAACGAGACATGGAAATCTCTAGCGGTAGCGGTAATCTGTCGAATGCCATACAAGCTGCGTGCAGCCCTGAGATCAGAACGGTCCGGAAGAAGTGAACGTGGCCGGTGGCGAGAGGTTTCACCCAATCAGGCGTCGGAAGAGGGAGAGACAACGTTGCTGGGGATAAGATTCTTAGAGCTTCAACTAGCTGGAAACTGGTGCACTACGGCACATCTCTTCCTACTCGATTCCCGAAGTATTACTGAGAGAAAGATCCGCCATAGGCGTCTACTTACTACACGGTGTTTATTGTTTATTTTCTATTCTTCAACTGTGAGGCATCGACGTGTCATGGTCGATCTTTAACTCTTGATGAGATAAAATCTTATCCCGCCAAAAGAACAAGCAGATGTCCGATTCCGTGACGAATCAAAATAACGTAAATCCATGTTCACATAATTCCTAAATCCAATATTCCCGATAATGATGATGGAAAGGCAGCGTTCCAAAACATAGTTCAATAGGTCGATAGTCAATCCGCTATCATACTCTCGCTGTAGAATATGATCCGTCATAACCATAGAAACAATCCTTTCAGTAGGGACAGGATTGCTACTGAATATCCCTTTTAAATAGGATAAGGGTCTCCGCCATCTTCCTCTGCGAAGAACATCAGATTCCATATTAGCATCCCGACTACCATCGCTGGTCTCTAAGGAAGCGTCTACAAAAACACCATCGGCATTAATATCGCCACGGGAAGAAAATTCCTCTTGCATGTTGATATCGGCGTCAGACAAAGATGTTGTCCTGTCTTTGATCAGGTATCACGGGTACCCACTTGGTTTGAACGGAAGGGCGCAATGTAGAAAGAGCGAAGTCCACTTATATCAGGGAGAGTTGGGTGATCTCTAATTGCTAGAACAGTCGTACGGATGACAGATTCTTAATTCGGTAAATCTGAAGCCAGTCGTCTGAGCAACGAGACTGTTAATCTCTAGCGGTAGCGGTAATCTGTCGAATGCCATACAAACGATGCGTCAACCCAATATCATACGGTCCTGAAGAAGTGAACGTGGCCGGTGGCGAGAGGTTACACCCGATCTGGCGGAGGAAGAGGGAGAAGAAACGTAGCTGGGGATAAGATTCTTAGAGCTTCAACTAGCCGGAAACTGGTGCACTACGGCACATCTATTCCTACTCGATTCCCGAAGTATTACTGAGAGAAAGATCCGCCATCGGCGTCTACTTACTACACGGTGTTTATTGTTTTATTTTAATCTTCGAAATGTGAGCGCCATGATCAAAGAAGCGCGTTGTTGACGGTTGTCGAAAAGTCGACGTGTCCAATCTTGAAGTTCTCATCCAAAAAAGATTGAGACACCTATCCCGAAATAGAGATCCCTTTCTCTATTTAATATCTAAAATATCCCGTACGAAAATGCATACTTCAACAAGTTTTGAGGTGCAGCCTTCTTTGTTGTCGAACTTAGTCATGCAGCTCCAAAGGTCGCAGCCACTTACAATAAAATAGGTGATGGTTGCTTGCTGTACCAAGTATTGACGCACGCTAGTGGACCGAAGTCATATCATGTGCATATCTGAACCTGAACTGCCAATAATAGGAATGGTAGGCACAGAATCAGGGAAAAAGTGGATGAGAGAAGAAAGTGGGCTGCTGTGGAAAGGTCAATAGTAGAAAGCAAGAGCAAGGGAAGATGCATTCTCTTGCCTTTCCCACATTAACCTTTGGTCGGGGGGTTGTTAGGGGGGGTGTCCCCCCCTGGACCGCTTTCATTTTAAGGTCATTTATTTTTAAAACGAAAAATGGCACTTCCCCGCCCCCGGATGGACGGATAGAATCTGTTTTTCTGGAAGATTCAGGATATTCATTTATGACGGAATCCCATTAATGAATATGCTTTCTCGTAATTGAGAAACGCATCTCAAATCAAGCGTTGAGTTCCTCGCCAAAAATTACACTGTCATGGATTGCAAGGAATGTGATGAAATGTAATGAGCCTGTAATGAGTCTGTAATGAGATTGTAATGAAATGTAATGGATGTAATGCTTTTGTAATGATTGCAATGGATGTCTCAAAGCAATACAAGAAGTTATCCTCCTCCTCCTTTAGGGTGTCCACACACCAAATTTCACACTTACTTTTCACGTTTTGGAGGTCAAAATTCACACTTTGTGTGAAAACGTGAAAAGTGAAATTCACGAGTTGAGGCCAATCTCATCCAACTTGTGAATTTTAAATTTCACGTTTTCACAGTCAAATTTCACGTTTGGGAGAGGAGGGGGCAAGAGGGCGTTGCCCCCATAACTAATCTTTTGGCGCGAACTCACTCCTCAAGGCACTTCCACGGGGACAAGCGGGGGCAAGGGGGCTCCTGACCCAAACAAAACTACACGCAAATGTGAAATTTACTGTGAAATTTACCGTGAAATTTGTTGTGTGGACACAACGTGAAAACTGGCAAATTTCACGTTTTTTACGTGAAATGTGCGAAGTGAAATTCACAACGTGAAACGTGAAATTCACGTTTTGTGTGGACACCCTAAGGCTGCTTGCAGTCGTTGGGTTCTAATCCAGAGTTCGCATTTTAGGAAAGCGGTGTGACAAAAACCTGTAGGGAAGTTGAAGTTGAGGTTTGATCCCTGGTCGCAAATTCAGGAGAAGGGGCTCAAAAAAGGCAATTTTGAGGCTGCTTGCAGTCGTTGGGTTCTAATCCAGAGTTCGCATTTTAGGAAAGCGGTGTGACAAAAACCTGTAGGGAAGTTGAAGTTGAGGTTTGATCCCTGGTCGCAAATTCAGGAGAAGGGGCTCAAAAAAGGCAATTTTGAGACCAGGGTCTAATCGAGGTCTAAACGAAGCGAACCCCGCCTCCTCCGCCATTTCTGAGCCGATCTGGTGCCACTCCACACAACATGAACAATATAAACTAATCACAGAGACAGCGACAACTACAAAACTTGATAAGAAATAATAGTTAAGAATCAGCAGAACAATAGAAGTGAACAAATGGTATCCCTAGTCACGGGACGGCAGCAACAGCAGCAGCAGCAGCCTACTGATCGCCCTCCCCCTCTAAATCGAACGGAAACACATCTCTCAGAGATTTCTGGTTCCCAGGTATTGAACTATGTTTTGGAACGCTGCCTTTCCATCATCATTATCGGGAATATTGGATTTAGGAATTATGGGAACATGGATTTACGTTATTTTGATTCATCACGGAATCGGACATCTGCTTGTTCTTTTGGCGGGATAAGATTTTATCTCATCAAGAATTGAAGATCGACCATGGCACGTCAATACCTCACAGTCGAAGAAATAAAAATAAACAATAACACCGTGTAGTAAGTAGACGCCTATGGCGGATCTTTCTCTCAGTAATACTTCGGGAATCGAGTAGGAATAGCCGTGCCTTAGTGCACCAGTTTCCGGCTAATTTGGGCTTTAGGAATCTTATCCCCAGCAACGTTGTCTCTCCCAACCTACGACACCAGATCGGGTGAAACCTCTCGCCACCGGCCACGTTCACTTCTTCAGGATCGTCCATTGTCCGCGGAGCCTTGCAGCTTGTATGGCATTCGACAGATTATTGCTTACTTTAGAGATTTCCATGTCTCGCTGCTCAGACGACTGGCTTCAGATTTACCGAATTAATAATCTGTCACCGCACGACTGTTCTAGCAGTTAGAGATCACCCAACTCTCCCTGATGTAAGTGGACTCCGCTATTCATACATAGCGAAATTTCCGTTCATACCAAGTGGGTACCCGTGATACCTGATCAAAAACAGGACAACATCTTTGTCTGACGCCGATATCAACATGAGGGAGGATCAATTTACTTCACATGATGATGTCATTGCTGAGGATGGTTCCGTAGATGTTTCTTTAGAGACCAGTAATGGTAGTCGGGATACTAATATGGAGTCTGATGTATTTCGCAGAGGAAGGTGGCGGAGACCCTTATCTTCTTCTGGTATTAATACCAACATTTATCCTTCTATGGATACACGTCCTATTGATGTTATTTTTTGTCCCAGACAACATGACATCAGTGCCCTTATGATGACCCTATTCTGGAAAGTTGATATTCAGTTCCTGGGCACAAGTTCTTTCAAGCGACAGCATATCTATGTTGTTATCTTTGGTGAGCATCGTCACCTCACAGATCATCTACTTGATGGCACTCGTGATTTTCAGGCTATGGATTGGGGAGTTATCTGTTTCGGTTATGATGGACTCTTTCTTTTACACTATCTCTTGCAACTATGGGGAGTGATGGTAAACTCTTGCCCCGGTGGATTTACCTTGTTTTACGGTCTCTTGCTATGGGCACAACATGTTCATCAACTCGTGACAAAGATCCATGTTGCGTGGGGAGATTTTTTGCATTCGACGTTGGGACTACTCAAGAGAATGGAGACATCTGCATGCTGTGCGAGCCTATTTGATGTCCTGTCTAGTGACATTATCACTCACAAGTTCCAAGAGATCGGTCATTGCATTATACTTGTTCTCGATCATCAAGACAACTACGATCACATGTCCAACAAGATCTTGTTTATTACCATCGCTCGGTCAGTACTTGAATTGCTTGTACGATATTATCCTTCGCACATTCAAGGCTATGCATTCGTTGTTCGTGGCATGGTATCTTATTCCTCTACTGCGTTAGAGCGACTGCAATATCACAAGATGATGATTAGGGAGTACTGTCCTGTGAAGATGCGATACTTTATTAATTTAGAGTTACTTTTATCCTGCGAGATGAATGGGGAGCAAGTTCTACTCTACAAGTTGATAGAGGCCCAAGAAGATACTCCCCTTGGAAGCCAAGTTGTTGTTCGTTCTCCTGCTGCGAAGATTGAATTCTGCCACCATCAAGTTGTTCTTAAGTCCTTGCAAGACTTCGCCGCTCAGTTCTATTCACATGATTCTCAAGATCTTGCCGATAGGATCTATATCAGCGTCGATGGCAGGTTTCATCGCTTTTCATTTGCAGAGATTACTCGTGGTCATCGACAGTATCACATCTTGCTTCGGAACGGCATCATCAACGATGTTTTCATGGATCGATATCATACAGTCATGATTACTGCTGAGGAATATGGGGAGAGATTACTGCTGAGGAATACTGCTGAGGAATATGAGGAGACATCATCATCTACTAGACTTCATCATATCATTTGTCCGTCGGGAGATACTTCATTTTGTGAATCTTACAGCATGCGTGCTTTGCTCGATGATATTGCCTCGAGAGAAGATACTATTTGGTCGCAGATCAGTGATGTGAAATATACTGTCTTCTCCGCTCAAGCAGGATATGATATTATTTCGCTGGTTGAAAATGATGCTATTTTGGTAAGTATCGACGGTGACACTCGTCACAAGATGATTGCACGTTTTGCATCAAGGATTGTTGGTGGGAGCAATCAAGTCAATTTGGATCTTCGTTCTGATCTCGTTACGAACGTCATCATCTCGGTCTCAATCATGGGGAGCGCAGCAAACGCGTAGCTATTCAAACCCCTATTGGTGCATCACGCAACTTTGCATTGGTTTACCACGAAATCATCGGCATCGGATCCAGTATTACCACCCGAAGCAATCGGCTCTTTGATGGATTCTTACTGTTCATCGATATCTTTGCGAGAAGTGCCGTGCAGGAAATCCTTTTCGTCCGAACTCCAGATGAATACGACCAACTTCAACTTCACGACAAACTTCAGTACCAAGTCGCGGATGACTGTATATACCTTGAAGTTCAAGTCACAAACGGTAACAGGCCCTTCTCACAAGTCACAAACGGTAACAGGCCCTTCTCACAAGTCATAAACGGCAATAGGCCCTTCGCGAACAATCACAATGCTTTATCATCCACATTTTATATGGCCGATCTACGTCTACCTAATCCAAAGGAGGAAGAACTACTCAGTCTACCTAGTCCAAAGGAGGAAGAACTACTCATCCAACACCCTTCTCCTACGGGAAAGATCAATGATTATCAAGAGCTACTTGAAATGCCAATCATTACGGAAACAACTTCACACAACAATAAGTTTACCGCTCGGATGTTCTTTGAGATTGTCAATTACTTATTGAAGTGGGGAACCTGGAATACAACATTCGGTTGGTCGGAAATAATATTGGTTAAGAACTGGTAAGAAAATTGGGGAGAGATAGTTTAGGAAAGGTATATGGGAAAGGAAGATGGGGATAGGTTTGTTGTATGGAAAGAAATGATGATTATTACGCAGGTTGGGGAGTATTGAACTATGTTTTGGAACGCTGCCTTTCCATCATCATTATCGGGAATATTGGATTTAGGAATTATGGGAACATGGATTTACGTTATTTTGATTCGTCACGGAATCGGACATCTGCTTGTTCTTTTGGCGGGATAAGATTTTATCTCATCAAGAATTGAAGATCGACCATGGCACGTCGATACCTCACAGTCGAAGAAATAAAAATAAACAATAACACCGTGTAGTAAGTAGACGCCTATGGCGGATCTTTCTCTCAGTAATACTTCGGGAATCGAGTAGGAATAGCCGTGCCTTAGTGCACCAGTTTCCGGCTAATTTGGGCTTTAGGAATCTTATCCCCAGCAACGTTGTCTCTCCCAACCTACGACACCAGATCGGGTGAAACCTCTCGCCACCGGCCACGTTCACTTCTTCAGGATCGTCCATTGTCCGCGGAGCCTTGCAGCTTGTATGGCATTCGACAGATTATTGCTTACTTTAGACCAGGTGCCCAACGATAATCAAACCTCCAGTACAACAGCAACGGCACAAAGTAGGGGTAAGAAATTCACAGCAGCAGAGTGTTGCATGTTGGCACAGGCTTATCTCAACAGATCGACTAATGCGGCAGTTGGGACCAACCAAACAGGGAAGACATTCTGGGAAGGCGTCCACTATAGCTATTGTCTCCTAGTCACCCAGGCAAATAGAACCAACCCTAACAAACAATTTCCTCTTAAGAAAGAGAAGCAGCTACAAAATGCTTGGAAGCGCATCAATCGTCACTGTAACAAGTTTGTTGCCATCTGTCGACAGAACCCCAGAGGGTCCGGTGATCGCGATGATGAGTTGTATTACAAAAGGATGAGGGTACTTTTCAAAAGTCAAAATAATAACATAGCTTCAGCGACGCGTATTTTGCCGCATACAGATATCTCCGTGAACAGCCGAAGTGGAGGGAGGAGAATTCTGAAACAGTAGGTAATGGCAAGGACTCAAATAGCTCGTCTGCTGTAACAACAACAACCGCAGCAGCAGCAAGCAAGAAGCGCCCTCCTGGCCGAGATGCCACCAAGATGGAAAGGAATTTGAAGCGGGCGGCCACTACTGTTGTCAAAAACATGAGTGCTGAAGTACAGAAGAGCAATGAGCTGCAAGAGAAAATTCTTGCAGAACTCAGGAAGGCACGGGAGTCACAAGAGGAAGCGACTAACATTGATGTGTTGAAATACGCGTCACCGGATGTCCGACAAGAATACGCGAATTCAATGGCAAATCAGCTGCTGTGTAAAAAAAAAGCTGATGAGAAAAGGGCGAAGCTGGAGTTCATCCAAGCGGCGGCTGAACTAGCAAAGGCGAAGACGATGATGATGACTGATGAAGATGAAACATCAGACGTTCGAGAAGATGATCGCGTCGACCATCAAGATCTCGCACAAGAGCATCGCGAAGGACTCGCGGCGACGACAACGATGACTGATGAAGATGAAGCATCAGACGTTCGAGAAGATGATCGCGTCGACCATCAAGATCTCGCACAAGAGCATTGCGAAGGACTCGCGGCGACGACAACGATGACTGATGAAGATGAAGCATCAGACATTGGAGAAGATGATCGCATCGACCACCAAGATCTCGCACAAGAGCATTGCGAAGGACTCGCAGCTGGTTCTCCCATAAATGAAGATGAAATGCAAGATGATGGAGAAGAAAACGATGATAGGGAGCCTCAAGACATACATTCAATTGATGCAGAAGATGCCCAAGCAGCAGTTGCGTCTGCTGCTCCTAAAGGAACATGCTGTCACAAGCAAATAGGACCGGTATTGATTGTGCAACTAGAGCCAGAAGAGACCACTAGGAACACGGATATCATGGTGACTAAGCTTAAGAGCTAAAGAAGTGGGCTATTCCCAAAGGTGATGAAGGAGCACCAACGTGCGACGTCATCTTGTGTGAGAGGATCAATCACGGGTTCTCACCGTGGTTGCTACTTGACACGTGTGAACAGGAAGAATGACTGTCATAACGGTATTGGGATACCAGAAGAGAGTCATATCCTGTGACATTCTCCCCCGAACTTGTGTGAACCAAAAACGAGCTGTCAAGACTGGAAAACCCATGGCAAGCCATCCGGATAAAAAACCAGTCTAACAGATAGAAACCAAAACCCAACTTGGGAAAAAAAGACCTCCAGGCAATGTCAATTTCGATCGAATCAAGGACGTAAGTTCTTTTGTGATATTAGAGCAACCAAATGTACTTTCCTTGACATCGGTTGTGTGTGCATAGGATTTGGCCAAGACGTCGTTGTTCAACGTTCAGTTTCCATTTCCAATTCGAATAATTTCTCTATACACACCCCCTGTACTCCTCAATACTATGGGGTCTTTATCAAATCTTTTGCCTTATGATCGTTTCTATTGCATACGGATACGACAAACGTGAAGTGTAGCGTAGATCTAGGAGGACTTCGATGTTGTGGAGGTCTTCGGTCGATTTGGAGCATCACAACCGCGGCGGATTTACGTATGATCGGATAGAAAGAACAAAGGTGTACACGGATCACTAAAGATCACTGTTGAGCGTACTACTCGACTAACGAAGTATTTTTCATTTGTAGACAGTGTGGCATATGCCCACGGTTCCAACAAAGGGATGTTTAAGTAATATACTTAGGTTTATTTAATTCTCGACTTGTGAGCCGTCATGGTGATGACCGATGGTGATGGCTGAAGTTTGATGAGTGATGATGAGTGCGTACGTGATGCGAGAGTTTTGTTTCCCTCCAAAATCCTAGTTCCCTCCATTTAAGGATATCCTTACTGTTTGTTGCCAATAGTAACGTGCATACCTCAATAGTTTCATTTGATGCCATTTCGTAAAGTACAGAAGTACCGATGCCCCCATCTTTCCGATCCAAGATACGATAACTCCCAAATATGGTGCGAATGCAGATGCGTTCCAAATATCATTTTCGCCACAGCGTAACACTCCCCAACCAGCAAATGAGATCACCATACGGAATAGTTTCTCCCCATATGTAGTTTGTCCCGACATTTTCTTCTGATTGTCTTCTCAGCAATCTTCTATCAGTGATACCGTCAACTTCTTCTTCTGCAACGATAGTAGTAGGTTCACGAAGGTCGACCCTCTCATAGGTAGTTTGATTGTCCTCAGGATGAACTGGATTGCAATGATGATGTGCAATGTTAGTGTTGACGACAGTAGTAGGAATGTCAGAAGATCCAAAAGATGGAATGATGTGGCCATTTGAGAAGGGCATGTTACTTGTGAGTTGAACTTGTTGCGAACTGGTGGTTGTGAGTTGAACTTGTTGCGAACTGGTGACTCGAACTCGAATATTAAGTTGAAGTTGGTGATGAGAACCCTCTGAAGGTCGGACTGACACAATATTATCTCGCGCAGTATTCCCAATAAAACTCTCGACGAGGAATGCATTAGAATAGTTGCATCGACAAGAAGTATTACTCGATTTGAAAGAGCGTCCAGCGTTGATTTGGTGACAACGTAGAAAGTTGACCGATGTGGTATCAGTTCGAGCAGCTTGAGCGTCTACAACATACTTCACGTAAACATGATGAAGTCCATAACTCGCAGGACAATGCAGTTCACAATTCACACAACGGACTTGAGCACAATCTCGTGGAAAGTAAATAATAGGCTCCCCATGATTCCATAACGCACAAAGACTGGCAGTTCCAACCGCATGAAGGTAATTACCGATGGCTGACGTACCGATGGCTGACGTAATGGCAACAGCTGTATTCCTCAAAACAGCACCAAAGTAAACTCGAGCTAATTCAACCGAAGAAGAATCTGTATCGAAATAATCGGTAGATACAATCGACGTAAGATCATCGAGCGTTGTGCAAGACACGCAATAAACATTCTCCCCATCCTCTGAAGTAATCCAATAAACATTCTCCTCATCCTCTGAGGTAATCATGACTTGAGCATTGTCCAAGAAGTAATTGGTGATGTCATGTGTAGCGCTGAAGTCCTGTCCTCCAGAAACTTGGATGATGTCAAATACGATACAATCTCGTGTGCGTTCAGAGCAGACAATCTTGTAGATAGATTCACACAGCGTCCGGATGATAGAATCGTTGCCAATTGACGTGAAGTCTAGAATGCGCGAAAGATATTCGATGACCGACGACTTGACATTAGAATGAGTAATACTAACCACCAAGAAGAACTTGTAAGGAGAGTAGACAGACGACTGGTGCTTGCGAGCAAGTAGAATGTAGCCACCTTTCTTGCAGAACCGGATGTAAGATGCACAAGAAGAATAATCTCCCCATGGACGAATGACATAATAAAGTCGATGAATTAACATCTCCCCATGCTCCAAAACGATAGTTCCTTCTCGAATAATATCCTCAGGATGAATTAACATCTCCCCATGCTCCGAAATGATAGTTCCTTCTCGAATAATATCCTCAGACGAAGGACGATGTAGCATGCAAGTCACAGTGATAGAGAACTGCGCAGCGATGTCTTGACGACTGCATGAATAGACCTGAGCAGCAGAGCCTTGAGAACCACCAAATAATCCCCATAATAATAGGTGTGATGAGAAATCACGTTGGTATTCTCTGACAGACAAATAATTATGTCCTAAGCGATGGTAGTAGAGTTGGCGTGTCTTGTCGCACAAGTGCAGAAATAGCTCCCCATTCTCCTTCCGGTACCGAAGTAACGCTGAATTAATAAAATCTTGCGTCCTCACAACCATAGAAAAGTACTCCCCATTTATCTTGTGATATCGAGTTGGCTTGAGTAGTGCAATCGTTGACGGCAGAATATCTCCCCACGCAACAATGAGTTGATGAATGAATCTGAGTTGTTGTGCAAAAATATGCCAGCAACGATGTGAACGGATTAGACCACCGCGATGAAACACTATCACTCCCCTGTTCATGGCATGGATGACACGAGTATCATTGGATAATAGTTGGAATACCAAAGATGAATACGGGTGACGTGAATGTGCGAAGTGACGATTCTCCCCAAAATCAAGAGCATGCAGCTTGCGAATAGAACTTGTGCGCAGCAACTGAACACATGGATTCCATGACAACATAGTCATGATAAGATCATTCATGTCATGGCTTCGTAGACATAACTGGAGGGCAGAATGATTCCTATCACCAGAAGAATCAGCATTAATACGCGTGCCAAAAAGAATCACCAATTGTTGTAGCGCTCACTAGACTAAACTAACTGAGGCTCGTTTTTGTATCGTACAGTTCCTTTCGTGTCAACTTCAGTCGCTTGAAGAAGAGACCTCCGTTGGAGTCTCTGCTTTCGGCAGATTTAAGACTTTAAAAACGGCTAGATCAAAGCCTACGAACCAAATCAGTATTTGGGATCGCTGGAGTGGAAGAGTTAACCCTCCGCCTTTGCCTGCCTTTTGATGGCCTTGCTCTTTTGGTTCAAATTCAAAGACTAGGTACATAACAACAACTATCCATTTAGTTCGAGTTACTCCTCAGTTTAGAACGCCTGTAAGTACATCGTACAATGGTGGTATTCGACCATTCGCCAAGATATCCCAACCATTTTTTGAAAACGGTACTTTTGTACCGTTTGTGTAGAGCTCTGGTATGTTTCTACGTGAGAGGCAAAACGGTACTTTTGTACCGTTTTCAAAAAAGGTAATAGACCTCGTGTACATAATTTGTTAGAATAAAGCATGAGACATTAGCGTGTCCCAGATCCACTTTCCCACGCCAAATTCCCACTTTCCCACGCCAGAATCCCACGTCGAATTTTGATTCTGAAAATCAAAATCCTACGGCCACCCCAGAATCCCACGTCGACGTAGGATTCTACTTTTCCACTTTCCCACCTCAGAATCCCACGCATTTTTTTATTTTGTGCGGGGTGTATCTCGCAGGCCCTCGAAAAGTGGGAATTTGGGGATGAAAATTTGGTTCTGGGACACAGAAGCAAATTTTGAGGCTAGGATTCCCACTTTCCCACGTCAAATTACGGCGTGGGAATCCTACGTGCTACAGGGGTCAAAAAAGGTGTCTAACACCTCTTCGCTACGTACACAAAATTGTAGGAATTGGTACACACCCAAAAAATGCTTCCCGCATTTTGTGGAGGAGAGAGAATAAGCCTGCAAAGTTTTTCTACGTACACGTACTACGATTCCTACAGTAGCTACTCCTACCAAATTCGGGCGGGAAGATGACTTTTTCACTGTCACATCAGAAAATGCTAGCTGTTCGCTCAATATCGTTAGACACTTTTTCTGTAATTCACGTTTTTTGACCCCTGTAGCGTGGGAAAGTAGGAATCCTAGCCACATCTGGGACACGCTATTGTGTGGCCTATAGGTATTATTATTGCGTACAAGGGATAGGTTTTTTGAAAAAACGCCGTTAGGAGCTGCCTAGAGCTTTGCGCGCTACAAGTTGGAGTTTGAAAACGGTACAAAAGTACCGTTATCAATGCCTACGGGTCTTGAGCCCAACAGCAAAACGGTACAAAAGTACTAGCCATCAGGGGAAAAAACGGCTTAAAACAAGCTGATTCTGAGACCAACCACCGTACTAATTCCTACATAGAAGTTTCTAGCTTTCTACGTGGCTTTTTGCCTTTTAAGCGCCTGCGCTTAAAAACAGGCCGATCTCCGATCTGAGCTCAAGATAAAAGAGGCGCTTTTTCCCCTGATGGCTAAAAAGTACCGTTTTCAAATGGGTACTAAATTCAGTGTGAGGTCTTTGCGTCACCGCTTCTTGAAGTCCAAGAGGAGAAGTAGGTGAGATTGTGAGATATGTGATAGGTTGGGTTGAATGTAAAATATTCTCTACTACGATTGGGGGTTATCAACCCTTGCCCTGTACGAATACCAATGTCAGCTTTGAAATCCTAGCTTTGCCAGTCCGGATAAGGCAGGTCATCTTGGCCCTCCTGGGTGGCCTCTCTCAAAGAGAGCGGGAGACCCAGGCGGCGAGATCCTCTCAAATAAATGGAGGTAAAGAGAACAAGGAGCCATCCAAGTCTCTAGATTCCTGCCCGTCCTGCGTCGCGCAAAGGTCGTAAGATTTCATCGCAAAACAAAGGCGTGACGTGTCACGGCATAAACCCAGGGTCGTGGTGGGTGGGGAAAAACTAATTTCTGTGAGAGATGCAACTGGGTAAGCTGTACGGTCTTTCCCACTGGCACACAGATAATACTCTAAGCTTCTCCGATGCTACTGCTGGTCGTTTCAAACAACTTTGATCTCACGGTTGTTGGAAACACCGAGGCTCCTGCCATATATACGTCATCAAGTTGGATCTTTCGTCGTCTTTCGTCAGGATTCTCGTCATTACCGACTCAGCAACTTCATCATATTGATCCTCGCAATTACCTGCTCCTCGAGACCATCTAAGTAAGCAGAAGCACGTGTCGAGACGGAAAGTGCATACATAACAAAAAACAATGGGAGACGGTACTTAGCGCCTCTAGAGTACCGGATTCAGGTCACGGTACTAGTGTTGTCGACGGAAGGTTCTCTCCCTGCCTGAGTTGCGTTGACTCTTTGCAAAATCTCATTGACACGAGTTCCTCATTTGCACACACAGTGTGATGTGATCTTGTTTAGTCTTCTCGCACGAAGATCTCATGAAGTCTTGTAAACCACTTACGTAGGAATAGTATGAAAACCAGCTCGGATTTATTCGGCATCGGGGGAGATGCTCTAGGTTCCTATCTATCTAGCCAGCTGCGTCTCAGGTAATGTAAGTAGTTCGAGCAAGGCAAAAGATATCCTGCAGCTGACGCGTCGACGTCCACCCGTTCCTACCTTGATATCCTGTCGACGTCCACAATGAAAGAGTCGTCATCGCTCTCCAATTCTGCCACCTGCACAAAAGCAGATGTTCTTCTTCCAAAGGATCTTTCGGATCTTATCTTCCTTCCTCTTTTTGCACTCGCCTCGTAGAAGCAAGGACAGGAGAAGCCGTGGTGTTGATCATATCATGATGTCATCATCAAAGTAATTGACAGAAAGACTTCATCCTTTCATAATTCACAGTGATCTCAAATCGCTGAATTTCTCTTTGCATGACGAGCATTTGAAGTTGCGAAGGCCTTGTCCAAAAAATATCTTGCTTGAAAAAGCGGAGCATGCATTACAAAGTCGCCATAAAACAGATCGCAACCAGATTGCATAGACTACTACCTCTCAAAATGAAACTGCTCACTGCTTTAACTTTCCTCCTTCACACAGTGTCCAGCACTGCTGCCGTCAAAGTCAAGGACTGCAGTGATGCCACTGAATGGGATGCCATCGTTGTAGGAGCGGGCCTTGCAGGATCTATCGTTGCAGCAAAACTAGCGACCAATGCTCCGGATAAATGCATCCTTGTCGCAGAAGGAGGAAAACACAGTGGACAAGTCGTCGACGCGGAACAAGCCTCGATTGTCGAATCTAACAACAGGATCTTCGAGGATGGGTACAAAAAGGTCCACGAATCTCCCGAGACGTTCTTCAACACTCCAGGAATCTATGATGTTTTTGTTTGCT
This sequence comes from Skeletonema tropicum, assembly GCA_037178625.1. Classification (NCBI taxonomy): domain Eukaryota; phylum Bacillariophyta; class Thalassiosirophyceae; order Thalassiosirales; family Thalassiosiraceae; genus Skeletonema; species Skeletonema tropicum. Next base: position 1,413,963 of record CM074132.1, on the reverse strand, counting down.
GGGACCGCAAGTGTGATTACATTTGGGGTGAAGACGGCACAGATACTCCTGGGGGCCTCATGGCTGGAAAACTTGTGGGAGGATCTGGTGCTCTTAATGGGGCGCTCATGCAGTACCCACCTGAGACTCTTTGGGATTCATACCCTGAAGGATGGAAAGCTGGAGACATGAAGGTGTATTTGGATGAGATTCATGCTACCATGGGTGCTACGGTAAGTTGTTCTCAGAAGGACCTTCGTCTTTCTGTGTTGTTCTCATTACTTGTACTTTCAATGTTCATCCGATCCTACTTGCTCTAACATTGTTGCTTCTCTTTTTATTTCAACAGAGCTATCCAAGTACTGATGGAAAGCACTACAACGATGAGAGAGGACCTGACAAAATCAAGGCCGCTATGAAAGCTATCGGCTTTGTAGAGGCTGAAGACGCTGCCTACTGGAAACCGGCAGGAGGAACCATGGGGATTCCCAGGGTGACGACTGCAGGAGGACGCCGCGCTTCTTCTACTTCAGTCTACCTCAAGCCAGTGCTTGAAAGTCAATCCAACATTAAACTTTCCATCGATACTGACGTTCGTGAGATTGTACTTTCTGGAACCACTGCTACCGGCCTTAAAGTTGTTCGTGAGGGCAAGGAAGAAAGTATTTCTCTTGCTAAAGGTGGCCTACTTGTTGTATCTGGTGGAGGTGTGAAAACTCCCCAGCTTCTATTGCAGAGTGGAATCGGGCCTGGTATGAAGGTTGCGAATGATGCGGTTGGTAAGAATCTTTCAGACAAACCGATGCGCTGGTACCAGTTCGATGTTCCTGGAGTAGAGGGCTACAACCTTACTAACCCTATTGATGAAGATCAAGAGAGGTTCGCCGAGAAAGGAGAAGGTCCTCTCGCACAGTTTGGACCTCTTCTTGTAGGGTTCGTCGAAGTCCCCACTGCGATCACTGATCTCAATAAGATGGCTGCGCCTGATAAGTTGTACCCCACAGAGAAGTTCAACAGGAAGAATCTTGTGGAATTCTTTGTCCCAACCGCACAAGTAGATGGAAAAGTTAAAGTTTACTTCGTTCATCTTACGCCTGAGTTGGATGCAGAAAATCCTGCTGCGATCCTCCCCGATATGAATGTCGTAGGAGACCAGTGGGACAAAGGCTTCAGTGAGAAATCGTTTGTTTATGCCATGGGCGTCGTGAAGGACGCCATTACAGCCCAGGGCTACAAAGAGTCTGAGTCAGGAAGTGAAGCCTGGGATCATAATATGAACCACCCCGGAGGAACCTGTGGGTTGGGTGAGTGCATTGATTCAAGCTCTCTCATTGTCAAAGGTGTTGAGAACATTGGTGTATGCGATAACTCTATTGTTCCCGAACAGGCGACTGTCCACACTGCGCATACCCTCATGGGAATTGCACTTCATTGCTCCGATATCTTGACCAGTTTCTTGACTGGTGAGGATACCAAGGATGTCAAGGATGAGTTGTAGTCTATATTGACTTTCTTCATCCTCGAGCATGAACTTCTTGGAGCTTTGGCTGCATGACACTTGTATCATGGAATTTGGTCTGTTGCTCATCATAAAGTTAAGTTCCCATATCTTTCCAAGATTGGTCTTATTGATGAAAAAGATTGGAGTCGTAGTAACAAAATATTATAAATCGTACACTACGTCGTGGCTCAATCCAAGTCATGTCTATCTTCTTCAGATGTAATCAATTCATACGTTGTCATCTTGGCATTTACATTCAATTTCTGCATCCTTTTCCATGGCATGATCTTTGCCAGACTTACTTGAGATATCATTGATGAAATTTTATGAGAAACCATGTGTTCTCGCCACGCACAGTTTATACTTCGCTCACGCTCTTTCAGGTAACTTTACTTTCATATGCACCATCTCCGTAAGCATAAGAGTCGTTGCATTTCCCTCCCGATGGCTTCAACTACTTGAGGAGCAGCTGCATCCCAAGCACTTTCTAAGTACTCATAAATGTCCACACGATAATTCGTACATACTTATGTAGGAGTATCATGCTACTTACATGTTGTGTTGTTTCATGTAAAACTAGGTAGGAGTCTCAAGTCTCAACTGCATAAGTATGTATTTTAATGGATTGAAGCGCTCAACGGCAGTAGAAGATGGGAGTCTTATTTTTGAGAAAGACTTGTATCTGGGATTTTTTTATTGGGACATCCTGGATCTTCCTGAGTAGCTCTAGCCATACTAAGTAAGTATAACTTACCTACATGTACATATGTACATTAGTATTCTGTAGCTCTTCCCTTATAAGGTGGAACAGAACTAACTTCAAGTACTATTCCTAACGTACAATCGCTTTTTTGGCCGTACGTAGAGGGACGATTCCTATCGTAGCCTAAAATTCGCTAATCGGTACCACTTACCACTCAAATCCACCCTCCAAATAATATCATCTTTTATGTACACCCTCACCATGATGTCATCCACTCCTAGGGCCACAGTTATGCACAACTAATAAATACACCTATGATACTAGGCTTATCCGATCGTATACATCATAATCTAAGCGACAACGTCGGCAAAACTCAGTTGATGTATCTAAAATGAAGAAAATAACGTCGCCATAAATGGCATAAAATCCACAACTTTTACCTCCTTTCATCCCTCCCACGGACGTTAACGTGATGATATACATATAAGGAGAGGGTTTCCTCGCATCAAATCGATAAATGATATATGGGGGACGTCTTTTGATACTTGGGCTGTTCATAAACATCACCTAATACATGATCAAGCAAATTCTATTGGTGAGAAACAATCTATTTTCCTTCCCAGAGTGTATACAATAATCTACCTCATGAAGAGCCACCATCTGCAAATGAGTGGTTATCCATGAGTCCTACGATCATATAATTGCAATATAAGACTTCTTTGTGTTGCAAATTCATCATGTTAGAGTTTAATATCAGATAAACTATGTTATTATTTGTTATTATTTTATGAAAATTATTATAAATGTAATACTTGATAAATATGATGTTTCTCTCAACATACATTAGTAATATTATTCCCACGGATGCATACTATCATGATAATGATGTATTGATGTTTCTTTGATCGATATCTACGCCGTTTGAATCAATTGTCAGTTGATTGTTGTGTTCGACGGAAACGAATTTTTATATATTTTCTGTAACGTGTAGGCGACGTCGTGTGGACCTTATCTACCGCTCCAGAGTGCTAAGCCGTCGTCTATAACCATATTAGAGTCGAGGGAGCGGGTTGGTTGCCTTCATCAGTGGTTCATTGTATCTTCTTATTGCACAGCAGTGCGGATAATAAAAAATATGAAAAATATGTCGACACAGAGTTACCGCCCTTCATTCCGACAAAATCGGGCGATTGAGCGGCTACCAAGACACTTTCGCTTCCCTATGGACATATACCGCTGGTAGGTGCGTCGTGGTGGCATCGTAAATGGTGATAACGATGATTATCCGAGGCATTAGTCGACAACATCAGTTGCATCGACCAATTTCCGTTACGTTGTGGGCATGGCTATTCTCTCCTACAGTAAGTCGTACCAAGCGACAATTTTGTTGCAGCCGATCTAAAAATAGGCTTTTCTAGCAAATATCTCATTATTGTCGCTTGGTAGAATGGCGATTTTGTGCTAATAGGCAGTCCACAATGGCATCATGGTGGTTGTGTCTTTGGCCGTTTGTGGTTGGTGAATGTCAGAGAAAGTGTGAAGAAGCAAACGGCCACTTTTCCTGCCCGTGGGCAAGAAGGTTGATGCGTGACTTGATTTGGCCGAATTTGTTTTCGCATGGGGGTATATTAATTCCTACTATAGGTCTACGGAGCCATCTTCACTAGATAAACAGCTACTTTTACTAGGCAAAAAGTTAGTTCTGTTCCACCTTAAGTATGACCGGTCGAATTTAAAAATATCTAGCGCCAAGCCTGCAGAACAAAATTTACCCTAAGTATCACATTTTATTTGCGCCTGTCTTAAATAAAGTGCACACATAATATATTCCAGGATTGTACACAGCACACCCCGTTTGAAAACGGTACAAAATGCAGTCGCCTAGAGAGAGAGAGCGGAGAGAGAGAGGGAGTACAAAATACATAGCAACTTAAATAATCTATCAATCTTCTATCTAGTCCGTCCTAAGTATCGTATGTACTGCATAAGGTACATCAATAGATACTTAAGTAGATCGCCTCATTGGGAGGATCTTTTTGTGTGTGTTACATCCATACTTATGAAACCAAAGAATGACCGAAAGTGTCTGCCTGTAGAAATTTTTCTGTTGTCTGTCTCATTGTCCAAAGGTTAGATGTTTGCCAAAATTGAAGACTCGATTTCGTTTCAGACACTCCTTTCCATGGCAGGGTTGCAGTTAGTGCTGTCTCACCTACTATGATACATACTTACCTTCTACTTATTTACATTCACATTCACATCATGATAAGCCCTTTCTAAGTACGTCTCACCCGCCAACAAAATTTCTCCAAATAAATTTTACCTGTTTCTAATTAGACGCCGTGATTGATACTATTTGTTATCTTTTGTATTGTAACATTTACTTTGGTCGCCAATCGGCTTTGCCATTGAACTCCATCGTTGAGAGCTTTGCTTCCAGGCTTGACAACTTTGATTCAAGGTTTTGCCTAGGGTAGGTGCTTGTATTGCTGTTTTGTTGGTATCCGTCATAATGATACCGTGTAATTCCAGGAACACTCCTTGCACCTCTACTTCTGCAACTAGCGTCATCATCTCCATCTTCGTCGTCTGTGACATTGTACCCATTGTCAAGCTCGCCATCGATCCAACGTCCATCCGAGATAAACCCGTCATTGTACCTCATCTTCCCAATACCATTCGGAACATTGAATTCATCTACTTCACCCGTGTACGCACCAATCACAAAGCCTCGGTTGTCTCTGTAAGGCATATTACTCACTATTCGAGATCTCGGATCAAATTTACTGCGACTGGGTATGGATCGCGAAGGGCTCTCACGAAGAGGTTCCAGTTGAGTCATTTGTCGCCGAGAAACTGGTGGATCAATGGCACTTCCACCTCGGCGTTGCTCGTGAGGAGAAGACGAGTGAGCTTGATCTTGATGATGAGAAGGATAGTGACGATGAGAAGTATTGTAAAAGTTGCCCTCGCCTCCCTTTCCTAATGCAGGAGGTGCCTCCCTTGTCTTCGTGACACTCACTCCATTCCTCCATTCACCCTCGAATGTGTGACCATTTGCATAATTCATCATACCCCATCCGTTAGGTATACCTGCCATACTAACTTGTCCAGTGTACCATCCATTTCCATTATATTGATCATTGTACGGCAATCTAGTCACCCGTGCTGTAGTGGGCGTAGGTGCACTGGCTACACTGGCATTGCAAGTTAGGTAGTTCTGCCACCTGCCACTGGTATTTGACGAAGATGCAATAGTAAAGGTAGATGCCGTGCCAGTGCTGCTATCATCCACACCGCTCCCCCGACTATTATGCGACACATTCAGTTGTGTAATTGGAGGAAGTTGAGAAGAGAATTTCTTCTTCTTCTTCTTTTTCTTCTTCTTTTTGGCACTGCTGACACTGTTGCTTTGGACACTGTTACCCCCTCCTGGAGAACATACCCGATCCTGATACTTCTTCTTGACTCGTTTCATTTCATCGAGGCAACATTCAGGGCAATTACTCAGGAGAGTGACCCAACCCTTGATCATTTTCTTTTTGCGAAGTCGAACATGAGGGTGCCGAACACACCGTCCTTTCTGATCGTATTCAAACGTTTTGATTGGTCTTTCATCATCGTCGTCGTAATCATCATCATCATCAGGATCTTGCTCATGCTTCTTCGAACCAGCTTCTCTTCGTTTCTGCAATTTAGCCCTCAAGAGGTTGCGTGATGCAGACGAATTCATTGATATAATGGAGACATCTTCTGGTTCTAGAACTTCTCGCTCATCATTCTCATCATTATCGTCGTTGTTATTGGTAGTGTCAGACTCATCTTCTTCTTGACCGTCAAATTGTGCCTGTTGCGGACTTTGAGAAGATTGGGAACGAGGATTCGCTTCATGCTGCAAAGGAGGTGATGGAGATGTATTATATTGACGATGGCGCATCATTCGCTCTGCTGCTGACAATTGTGAAGTTTGATTTGGATGATATTCATGATAATCCTGTGGATTGGGACGTACACTACTTTGTGACTGTTGGTGTTGCTGCTGTTCGTATTGAGGCGAAGTCCATTGTTGTTGTTGTTGTTCTTGATGATGATGATGCTGCTGTGATATACCACCCCCACTATTCACCTGTTGATTACGTCGTAGTGACGTCCATTCACTCTGTTGCTGCCGCCCATGATGCGAAAATGAACCCACCGACAGCTCCTCACGGAAGGAAACATGTGATCCAGTATTCGAATCAGTCTCGTTATCATTTTCGAAGCTTTCCTCATCCGAAGAAGTGGAGGAGTAAGACCCTTCATCGTCGTCATCACTGACTGTGTCATCTACAACATCATGATGACTTTGGGCAGCAGCACTACCCGAATAGTGCGATCCTACACTCAAAGCCGATGATGAGTGGCGAGTAGAGGAGCCTTGACTGATTATTTCTTCATTTTGACGACGACAACGACATCGACTACGAGAGATTGCTCTTTCTGCCGCAGATGAGTAATGAGAGGAGCCTTGACTGCTATTACTAACCTCACTTTGACGAAAATCTGATGATCTGTAAGATCCAACACTGCTGCCTCTTCCGTCATTTTCATACCTATATTCTCGTTGATGTTGTTGTTGTTGCTGCTGCTGCTGCTGCTGCTGTGTACCCTTTACATCATAACCATCATGGGCAGTATCATAATATCCATCCGGAGAAGGATGATTCCCCCCACTTCTTCTTCCTCCCCCCTGGTCCATCCGATGATGTTGTTGCTGCTGTACACTACCGCCACCCAATCCACCCCCCTCCTCGTTCCAATATCTCTCTTTACTATCCTTTTCAACAAATTGTCGACCTGCATGACCATTCATTTTCCGACCTTCAAAATCTTCCGTATCGTATTTTCGATTATTATTGTAATGACGACTTGTTGGATGGTGTGACGACGAATGTTGTTGGGAAGGAGAGTGCGTCGGGCGAGCTGGTGGTGACGACGTTGCTGTCTCATTATTATTTTGATCAAATACCAATTTCCTGGGAGCTGATGGTCCATTATTGTCGTCATCTTGATCATTCTTCTTGTTGTTGTAATGTCTTCTAGGTCTGTACGGTGATTGAGGCGAAGGTGAACGTGGTCGACTTCTTGGCGACTTTTGCTCATCTCTACGAGTAGAGGAAGAACGTTGTTGTTTGCGATGATTGTCCGAATGTTTCTTCTTCTTCTTTTTCTTGTGCTTTTTGTTTTGTTGTTGCTCTACTGCAATCGTTTCCTCTAGATTATCATCATCATCATAATCATACTCTTTAGTTGTAGTATTTTGTTCATCATCGCCATGCTCCATAACGCTATCACGATTAAGAGTTGTGGGAGGCAATCCCGACAAACAAAGCGGGCAAGTCTTCATGATGGTCCGCCATTCGCCATCTTTATTTCGATTGGATAGCAGCTGTATTCCTGGATGGAGGGTGCATCGTCCTGTTGTGGGGTTGATGTTGTTGGATGAGGGTGCGCTCATGTTGTTGTTGCTTTGTGATGAATAATTTATGTAGGTAGAATGACTTGTGAATCGAAGATCGAAGAGCTAACTCGCAGTTGCTGCGTTCACGCCACGCCTGGTCTTTCGCCCATCAAGATTGAATCCTTATGCTTCATACTACATGCACATCATAAATTTGGTCTTTATCTCTGGACTTACTTAGCTGAATGAAGTAGCCTGTATGTTGTAGCCTGGACCGACTGAGAAATGCGTTGTGTGGGTGTGGGCGGTCGTGAATCTTGCTTGAGAAGTTTTTTAGAGAGCCAGGCTGGAGTAGAATTCGATATGACCTTTACAGTGAATCATCCCAAGGGATTTCTTGAGCCGCTCCAGTGGTCTTTGATCGTCTGTCTTCACCCGTCTCCTCCCTCCCCTTCCCCTTTTCCCTCCTCCCACCCTCACGCTTCACACTCACAAAACACAAAACACATCACAAAACACTCTTCCTATCCATGACGTCCGTTTTCTCTCCTACAAGGTGGCTCCACCTAGCCACCACAACACTCCTCCTCTCCACCAACCCCGCCGCCTCCTTCTCCTCATCCTCTCTTCCTCACATCACTACCACCTCACAACAACGGCGCTCCACCACCTCCCTCTCCGTCGCCTCCTCCACACCACCTAATACCCAACAAACCACCTCCTACGACACTGTCAAAGTCGACCTCTCCAACGGGAGAGATTACCCCATCTACATCGGATCCGACTTCTCCGACACTCAAGCCGCCACACTCATCCGTCAACACATCCACGGGAAGCGAGTATTATTAATCACGAATGATCGAATTGCCCCCCTTTATTTGGAACGGTATCAACAATTACTGTCGGATAATTCTGTGGATGGGAAGGAACTGATTGTAGATACGGTAGTGTTACCGGATGGAGAGGAGAATAAAAGTTATGATGTTATGGCCATGGTATTGGATAAGGCGTTGGAGTTGGGATTGGATCGGAAATCGACCTTTGTGGCGTTGGGGGGTGGAGTGATTGGGGATATGGTGGGGTTTGCGAGTGCTATTTATCAGAGGGGGGTGAATTTTATTCAGGTGAGTGTTAGATTTGGATTGATAGAGGTGCTGTTGGGTGTGTATGCGCTTTTGATGTAATGATGATTGCATTGCATGACATGATGCTACGTGATGCTCTGTGATGATTTGACTCCACATAATATTGATCATCATGATCAACTAATTCACTCCATTCTCCCTTCCCTCTCCAAAATACATCATAGATTCCCACCACAGTAATGGCCATGGTAGACTCCTCCGTCGGCGGCAAAACAGGAGTCAACCACCCCCTCGGCAAAAACATGATTGGAGCCTTCCACCAACCCCAATGTGTCTTCATTGATACCAACACTCTCAACACATTGCCCGATCGAGAATTAAAGAGTGGTATTAGTGAAGTGGTCAAGTATGGTCTCATTCGGGATGCACCCTTTTTTGAATGGCAGGAGGAGAACATGGGCAAGTTGTTACAGAGGGATCCGGAGGCGACGAGGTATGCGATTCGACGTTCGTGTGAGAACAAGGCGGATGTTGTCCAGGCGGATGAATTGGAGGCGGGAGTGAGGGCCACGTTGAATTTGGGACATACGTTTGGACATGCGATTGAGAATGGATCGGGATATGGGACATGGTTGCATGGGGAGGGTGTGAGTATTGGTACGGCTATGGCGGCTACCATGAGTGAAAAGATGGGGTGGATTGATGAGGAGTTGAAGCAACGTATTTATGATATATTGGAAAGTGCCGATTTGCCGGTCAAGTTGCCAAGAGATTCACCGATGAAGGTGGAAACTTTCAATAAGTTGATGAGTTTGGATAAGAAGGTTGCTGATGGACAGTTGAGATTGATTCTGTTGCAGGGTGATTTGGGGAACTGTAAGTTTACTGGAGAGTTTGATACGGATGCGTTGCAAGAGACAATTGAAGAGTTCATCAAGGACATTGAAGGTTAATTCATGCAAGTAATGAACAAAGCTATACTTATATGCAACGCAGTCTCTTTCATTCGACTTACTTATGATGTATTATGAAGATGTATGAGCACCATAGATATTGCTTCATCGGAACAGCATCACTCTCATTGGCGAAAGGCTTCCAAAGCCTCCACGCACAGGAGCACACCTACAATACCTAATATCAATGATTCAACAGCCTCATCACCACCTATTCCCCTTCACAACCAGTACACAACCACAGTAATATTATCCGTACTCCCCCTCTCCAAAGCCTCGTCAACAAGAACGGAAGCCACATCTGTTCGACTAGCCATACCATTCTTGGCAACATGCGCACGGACAGCATCAACTGCCTCATCATCTTCAATGACATCCCAGAGGCCATCACATGCTACTATTAGAAACTCACCATTGGTATAGGGGGGATTAGATATTGATGACTTGCTGTTCGTGTTATTGCTGCTGATGCTTGTCACTGATTGGACATTGCTGTTGCCATGATTGTCACTCCCACCCATCAAGTTGTCATCGTCACGATCGAAATCAGCAATTTTCACCACAGTCGAAGAAAGAAACGGTTTGGCAATCACAAACTCCTTCAATCCATGATCACCCAAACTACGTGCAACGGCCAATATTCCCATGACACGATTGCGTATCATGGTTCCTCCGGCAGCTTTGATGCGTTCAATTTCAGAAGCGTCAGTTGATTTATGATCTTGAGTGATTCTTACCGCATTGTTATTGGTTGTCTCATCATTATTGAAAGCATTCTTTGCAGAAGCTGAGCGCGCATTTGTTGAAGAAAGTACAGCCCTAGCATCACCAGCATTGGCAGCATGGATCTCAATATCGGTACAATTGCCATCATTGTCAAAATTTGGTACAATAATGGTGCAAACGACCGTTGCACCACTGGTAGTCAATCCAGCCATACGAGACTGTATATCTGTTAGTAAGAACGCCCGCTCCATTGAATTACGAATGATTTCACCATCTTCCTTTTCTTCCTCTTCGTCACTGTCATCATCATCACTACTATCATTATTGCTGTCATTGTTTGACAAACGTCTCTTTCGCCCAGCCGCAACAACAACGTCAGTTTCACCACCCTTCTTCTTTTCAAAGGTCCACTCTTGCGCCACATTCTTCGCCAAATGATCCTCCAGATAATCTACAATCAATCTTCCTCCATGGCCATCGTAAATTCCAATGAATGATGCGGATGGGTGGGGAGCGCCCCAAGTTTGAGGGGCGTGGATGACGTGAACGTCCTCCATGGTGTTGCGGCGGGTGGGGTTCATTTCTTCGGCTACGGAGATTATCATGATGGAAATAGACTACTGTTTAGAGTGCGGCTTGATGCTCTTATGATTTGAGAGGGTGCAATACAAATAATACTGAGTACTTCCCGACACCGCCGTTTTATTACTGTAGTTTGGCGTTCATTTCAGCATTGTTGTTTTCCAATGAAAATCGAAACGAAAAACAAAAACACTGTCTTAGTGCGTTCTTTCATCACCGCTCACCACTCCAATAGTCCAAACCCACACTCACCTTCATTGTTTAGGGGTTTGCCCCTCTTGCCCCCGAAAAGGCAGCTGAGCAGAATTCGACCGGTCATACTAAGGGAAGAGCTAAAGTAAGGACAAGTAACAGACTACTAATGTACATATGTACATGTAGGTAAGTTATACTTACTTAGTATGGCTAGAGCTACTCAGAATTCACGGGTTCTAAGCCTCCCGGTCTAAGTTCAAAAGTAGGAGTTTCAACGTAGGAATAGTACATAGCGTGTGATATGACTATCGCTACGACATTTGTTAACCCTTACTAACCAAAACAGGCAAAAATCAATATATTTTCTTGACGGGCTAACTATCGCCAAACACTTTTTCATCTCCACTCAACATCACAAAGATGAGGAGCACCGGCACCATGGTGTGTTTGCGTCCTATGGTGATATAATGTCCCATCTTGATTTACTGGTGAACTTTTTTGGCAACAAACTCTACACCCATATTGTAGTTCATTACTAAAAAAGTTCACCAGTATACAATAACGTCGAATTAATTCTCGTCGACATATTTTATCGCTAGAAATTTCCCCTCGACGACACAGTCTGCCGCTGCCGTATTTATCCAAAAGAGAGGCAGTAGGGTGTGCCATCACTCCGCCCTGCCCCTCTCAATCGACAACCAAACATATATTATTCGTAGGTTATGCTTATCGCCACAGTAATCACCGTATTCACCAAGAATATAAGTGATCTAGCCACACCATCATGAAAAGCCACCTGTCGCCTTGTTGCGACCGACACTCTCACCAAAGGATGCATCACAGAAGGAACGAAGCCCTGAAACTTATGCCCCAGTTATAATATGATATAGAGCGATGATTGGGGGGCATAAACCTAATAAAAAGAGTCTTATTGTCTCCTTGAAGCGACGAGTCAATAATTAAAAAAACTCGTCTCAAATGGGCACAATAACCACCATCAATTGTTGTATACAGCCACCAATAATTCCAAAACACATCCAAAACAGAACTAACAAATCATTGCGGTAATAATATACATTGGTATTGTTTGGAGTAGTGTTTTCAATCGGATAATATTAAATATTATTTGGTACAATAAATTACAAAAAAATGTAGGCCTCTACACCATGATAAATATGACATTTACACCTACATTGCGGCTACTGAAGCGTGTATACCCCCCCGACATCCTCTTTTATGTTGTGAGTTGAAGAATTGTGTTTGCATTGTTGTTATGGACTGTTTATATGGTTGATTGTTGCATATTAATTATGTGAAACATCACAACATATCCGATCACATGTGCGCCTGGGTAATAATAAATAGAGGGAGCACTCTCAAACGTGGGGCACGACCTCGGAAGTCAATACTATGTTGCAGATGAGATATGTAAAGTAGGGGACCTTGTAGTGCAGAGTATCATTGCCAAAAGGATCATATCACAGGTGGACGAAGATGACCAATTTTCATATCGTTGATGGCGAGTAAAATAACTCAACGACGGCATCTACCTCGACAAAGGAACGCCTCCATAATATACCCAATAGTAATGGAGAGCGATATAGGTGCGTATATTGGTTATATTTGAAGCGCGTGCATTGTTGGGGCCGTCGGTAGGAGCGGCAGCTTCATGGTTGATGTCAAAAAGTGCAGCATTAGGTAGGACTTACAGGTAGTATGTACGTTCTACGAAGATTTGAATTCCTACGTAGGCCTTAGAACCCGTGAGAAAAACAGATTCTATCCGGGGGCGGGGAAGTTGCATTTTTCGTTTTAAAAATAAATGACCTTAAAATGAAAGCGGGTCCGAAGTCCGTGCCTCATTCACCTCCTTGCTGCAAATCTTGTTGCATGTCAAGCTGAGATAAAATTCAATCTTACTTGTTCTTTAATCTCTAGTTACCGTTGGGGAAGTTGACCCACTTTTCTCCTCCAATTGTCTCCAGCTCTCTGTGTCAAATGACCTGGGCATTTGCGTGCGGCGTCATTCATGAGTTGCAGGCCAGCCCTCATCTAGGGGTGAGCCCGAGGTAGGTGTCCTCGGGGCACGGGAAAGACACGTAATCGCGATCTCACCGTGAACCTGCCATGCTTCAGCCTACCGCTACTAGCACCAGTAGAGATCTCGAATCAATATTTGTGAAGAAGAAAGCTTCGCATCATAACCCCCCAAAAACAAGGGGGGCAACAACCGAAATAACCCAGGGTCGGGTGGGTGGGAAAATTTAATAAGCTGCTTGGAAAATGCGTTGTGGAGTCTTGATCGGGTCCTCCTTACTAACCAAATTCCAAGCGTCTCTCTCCCATTCAAATGTTCATTGTTGTCATCGCACCTGCGTGTTGATAAAGCAAAGAGTGACCTCGCAACCAGCTTCCTTTCACTTTGGTTTGGTACGCCTTTCTCACTCCGTCATTATTTGAATACAAATCTTTCTGCATCTGACGTCGTTCTTCTTTGAAAGCCGCTCGCTTCTCAGATGTTGTCTGCTCGTCCGTTCAATCCTTACTACTGGCGGACCCTCTTTACTGATGTGACGATCGGTCCGAAGTCCGTGCCTCATTCACCTCCTTGCTGCAAATCTTGTTGCATGTCAAGCTGAGATAAAATTCAATCTTACTTGTTCTTTAATCTCTAGTTACCGTTGGGGAAGTTGACCCACTTTTCTCCTCCAATTGTCTCCAGCTCTCTGTGTCAAATGACCTGGGCATTTGCGTGCGGCGTCACTCATGAGTTGCAGGCCAGCCCTCATCTAGGGGTGAGCCCGAGGTAGGTGTCCTCGGGGCACGGGAAAGACACGTAATCGCGATCTCACCGTGAACCTGCCATGCTTCAGCCTACCGCTACTAGCACCAGTAGAGATCTCGAATCAATATTTGTGAAGAAGAAAGCTTCGCATCATAACCCCCCAAAAACAAGGGGGGCAACAACCGAAATAACCCAGGGTCGGGTGGGTGGGAAAATTTAATAAGCTGCTTGGAAAATGCGTTGTGGAGTCTTGATCGGGTCCTCCTTACTAACCAAATTCCAAGCGTCTCTCTCCCATTCAAATGTTCATTGTTGTCATCGCACCTGCGTGTTGATAAAGCAAAGAGTGACCTCGCAACCAGCTTCCTTTCACTTTGGTTTGGTACGCCTTTCTCACTCCGTCATTATTTGAATACAAATCTTTCTGCATCTGACGTCGTTCTTCTTTGAAAGCCGCTCGCTTCTCAGATGTTGTCTGCTCGTCCGTTCAATCCTTACTACTGGCGGACCCTCTTTACTGATGTGACGATCGGTCCGAAGTCCGTGCCTCATTCACCTCCTTGCTGCAAATCTTGTTGCATGTCAAGCTGAGATAAAATTCAATCTTACTTGTTCTTTAATCTCTAGTTACCGTTGGGGAAGTTGACCCACTTTTCTCCTCCAATTGTCTCCAGCTCTCTGTGTCAAATGACCTGGGCATTTGCGTGCGGCGTCATTCATGAGTTGCAGGCCAGCCCTCATCTAGGGGTGAGCCCGAGGTAGGTGTCCTCGGGGCACGGGAAAGACACGTAATCGCGATCTCACCGTGAACCTGCCATGCTTCAGCCTACCGCTACTAGCACCAGTAGAGATCTCGAATCAATATTTGTGAAGAAGAAAGCTTCGCATCATAACCCCCCTCGGCAACTAAGACTCCTCAAACACTCCAGCGTGTTTCCAGTGGCAGACCATGCTTGAGTAATTTGCTCCCATGAGCTTTTCCTGCTTGTATGATGAAGGAAACAGCCTCAAAATCTGCCTGAGGTAGAACAACCTGTGCCTGCGGCCAACCTTACCCTTAACCTTTCGTGAGGGGGGAGGTTGCAATTCCATAATGCAGCGCGATACAATCGTACACAGGATGCACACCCATAAGAAGAGCAAGGCTGTAGTATTTCCGTAGCCCGATCCTCATCTGCAAGAAAATAGAGAGAAATGATACGATGCATGGTTAGTGTTCGCTTGCACTGAAGTTGATCACTCCACTTGTACGTCAGATACCCAAGGGTGCGTCTTATCCTTCCGATTCGTGGAGCCATATTTAACCTGGTTTCAGCTCCTTCCTTTTTCCTCCTTCTGTCGAAAAGCTAGACGGTCGCTGTGGGTGTTTTTGTGTGCCTGCACCGTAGTTCCTCCCCTCATAGACACCCTTAAGCTGTAATCCTCCATATCCATCTTGCTAGGAAAGGACGGTCCTTTGCCTCGCCGACTCCAAAAACTCCCTGAATACTCCGTTGTAGACCGTCATCCAATATCCATCTTGCTAGGAAAGGACGGTCCTTTGCCTCGCCGACTCCAAAAACTCCCTGAATACTCCGTTGTAGACCGTCATCCAATCTGCTGCAACGATAATTTTGACCCCCATTGGACTTGAATTCCCTCTTTCAAAGATACTGATTCCAATCTTCATCTAACACTCAACGACACGTTCAATCCTTGAGCACGCGAGTTACACCCAACCAGGCCCCAATGCACCCTCGTTTTTATCTGTAACTGTAGCCTATTGGCTGCAAATACACGATCCAGCCCTGATTATGCATTCTGCCATCATCATGCCCTTCCTCCTGGTCACTGTTGCGTAACCAGTGGTACCCTTGAAGGCACATCCAACTCTGACTCAACTCTACCAGGCGTCTCATCAAGTCGTCATCGTTTCACGGCAGAACACAAGATCCAATCCTGATTTGTTCATGCCTTCATCTTCCTTCCTCCCGAAGTAGCGCTGAACCCCGCCGCCCCGCCCAAGGACGTTCATCTGGGCAGCAATGTTTCTGACTGTCACGACACGACGAACCGTGCATCCCCTTCGGTGACCGTGAGGAGGAAAATGTGGGTAGCGTAGACTGGATCATTCCTCATTAAAAACTGGAAGCGAGGCTTTCTCCCTTCGTAATCATCACATAACCCCCCCGGAAAACCATTGTATCAGAGTGGCTACGTCGTTTGGCAGACGCATGGTGCAAGGTCATGAAAGCTACATGTGGCGTTCCACTCACTTCCTTGATACTAGCTGTGCCAAGTGGCAACCACGTTTTTATCTGCTTTTGTCTGTTTGGCTCCTCTAGGTAGCGGGTGAACACTACCGACTGCTGGGGCATGCCTATCTCCTATCTTCCCATCTATGCGGGCTTGGGAAAGACGTGTAATACCCGAAGGCCAAGTTACACACACACCATGCCCGCGCAGCAGTCATGACACACAACCCCAAGCTTTGCGTCAGCCTTCGCTTCCTCATCGCGTCGCAGCATGCCCAACATATCGCTATTCCAAGCCGCATGGGATCAGTAGAGATGTAGTGGAGTGCTTGACTGAGTACCTGCCCTACACCCCTGACACCAAGAGACCATAGTAGCTTCAGCATTCGATCGGTCGTCCACAGCTTCTCCATTGTGCAAGCGCTTCCGTCCAGGTCTGACGTCTCCATAAGAGTAATCGTCAGCCTCCATTGTTGCCTACGATGGCAACTCAAACCAGCTCTGGTGTTCATATCTTCCGAATGACAGTAGCTTATGAACATCCCAGAATAAAATGTTTATTCAAATACTGAAGAGGATCTTATTGCGTCACCCAAACACCGCAGGTGACTCCCCCCCCGGTATCCCAACTAACACCTAACCTCGACTATCATACCCTCACACATTACTCCTGTTGATCTAGAGTGCTATCTCCGTGCTAGATAAACCATGCAGTTCCAAACCGCATGATGTCATCTGAGATTCATCGCAATAATCAGATCCATACACAAGAAGAAGACCCGCTACTAGCTGTAGGGGGCAGAGGGACCCCGGAGAAAAATGGGCCTCTCATCATCTTGTATACGGAAGCACATGGTAGACTTGTATACGGAAGCAGCAAGTAACTGGGAGTAAGCATATGGTCGTCGGCAGCATCTTCCCCCGAAGATAGGTAAGCAGGCGTAGGCAACCCTCTCACTATGTGACCGGGTTGTTGCTTCCGTGGAGGAGAGATTGGTAGGGCAACTGCTGAAGAACTCGTTGACATATGCATAAGACGTGTTGGAAGGGTGGCATGCGTAGCAACACATGTGGCACCGATGGTCCCAGTAGGAAGGACAGGGCCTCGGTTTCCCATCGATACACAAAATCCATCAACCGTCCCCCAATCAGCGAAAAATATGTCAGCATATTTTCCACAAAGGATAGACCGTGGCCAGCCGCTACTAATATACAGATTGGCTTGAGGACTATCCGACAATGACTAACACTCCAGCTCGATGGGGAACTTCCACAGACGATGCCCCCTAGCGGCATCTGGTCTCCCCAAAAATTATGAAATATGTATTTGACTGATTGATGAACACGTCCGTCTTCTACCACACATCGATCGATACAACATCCATCATCCGTCCCCCATCAGCAAAAGTTGATGGTGGTACACCCCCAGCATAGCAAATTGCTAGAAGGCGTTCACGTCCTTCACCAACCTACCCCCCCGGAAAATAATAATATCCGTAGAGTAGACGTCCCCTGCCCATGCCGATCGAAATTGAGCAGAGAAGAGCTGCTGGAGGGGTCCTACGCGTCAGGAACCCCCCCGGACCATCACGCACCTTGTGCGACAACCTAATATACACTCCAACCCACCATCCGCATCATCGTAGAGAGTTGTGAGGGTGGGAAGGGGAAAAAGACATACAAAACCCGTGAACGTTGACTCTAAAATAAGTTCACCAAACTTTAAAATTTAATAAGCTGCTTGGAAAATGCGTTGTGGAGTCTTGATCGGGTCCTCCTTACTAACCAAATTCCAAGCGTCTCTCTCCCATTCAAATGTTCATTGTTGTCATCGCACCTGCGTGTTGATAAAGCAAAGAGTGACCTCGCAACCAGCTTCCTTTCACTTTGGTTTGGTACGCCTTTCTCACTCCGTCATTATTTGAATACAAATCTTTCTGCATCTGACGTCGTTCTTCTTTGAAAGCCGCTCGCTTCTCAGATGTTGTCTGCTCGTCCGTTCAATCCTTACTACTGGCGGACCCTCTTTACTGATGTGACGATCGCCCAGGGGGGGACACCCCCCCCTAACAACCTCTAACAACCCCCCGACCAAAATTAATAGTGGGAAAAGGCGAAGAGAATGCATCTTGCTCTTTCTACTATGTAACTTTCTTTCTACAAACCTTACCTGGGACAGAACATACTATTGGATAAAATGGCGCCTCTTTTTTTTTCGGGGGGGGGGGGAGGTGTGGTGTGTTGCGCTTGCGCCACACCCCACACGGGTGGGGCCTTCACGATACCAACTATGTACTTACACCACCAAGCCAACAGTCCCAGGCAGAGTGCAGAAACAGTCCTCAAGCGTCCGGTCACGGGAACCTGGGGTTGACAGTGGCTGCTTTTTGTTAGCAGCCGATTTGTCGAGAGCTTGCCAGGAGTTTCAAGTCGTGGTTCTCAAAAATCTAGCGTTGAGGTGCGTTGAGGTTGATTTCTGATGGCCTGTTCCGTCAAAAACTTGCGCCAACGTGCAAACTTGCTGCCACCGCCACGAGTGACATGCTGCTTGGCGGCGCACCGTGTCAGATGGCCGATCCGTGGCGTCGGCGGCAAGTTTTTGACGGAACAGGCCATCCTCAACGCACCTCAACGCTAGATTTTGTAAAACACGACTTGAAACTCCTGGCAAGCTCTTGACAAATCTCTCAGCAAGACGTGTCAACCCCAGGTTCCCGTGGTCCGGTCGAGCTGCTGCGTACTAATTGGATCTTTCGGAGGCAAAGATGTTTTCCTCCACAAAACTTCTCAACAAACGATCATCGGTGGAACCACTCAATCATTGTCATTGTAAGTACTAACTATCACGTAACAACCATGATTGCCGCAACGACAATATCCAGAATGGCCTCCAGCCAAGCACCCAAAGTGCTCCGCCTCCGTCTCGCCGGAAACTCCTCCTCTGCTCCTCAACTAAAATCATCATCCAACAACAATTACATGAAAAGATACTTTACCGACAAAACGACCAAAGAAGCAACCAACACCACCGCCAAGGAATCAACAACAACAACATCCACAACAACTACTGCCGCCACTGCCGCAAAAGAAGAAACTAAAAAGACAACATGGTGGAATAACACAACATGGTGGGGAACCGCCGGTGCCATGGCCGGATGGGGGATGTCCGGTGCAGCCATTTACGATGCACTTGAATCTTCCCCCGAATTGATCTCACTCAATATGACGGGTGTTTTGTTGGTGTACTCCTCTCTGTTTGCCAGGTGGGCGTTTGTAGTAAAGCCGCAGAATTTACTACTGGCGGGATGTCATGTGACCAATGTGGCCGCTCAGATGAATCAATTGAGGAGGGCGGTGGAGTATAAGAAGGAGAATGGGAAGGATGAGGAGGTGGATGATATTGTGAAGAAGGCGGGTGCGACTGCTGCTGCGGGGGCGGCGTGTGTGTTGGGTGGACCGATGGTGCAGAGTGCTATTGTGAATGCTAATTTGGGGGTGGTTTCGTCAATTGCTGCTGCGGAAGCTGGACCGTTTACTGTGCACTTTTGGGCGCCCATGAGTAAGTGGATGATTTCTGGGGCTAGTTTCTTGGAGTTGGATAGGCCTACGGAGAAGATTTCATTGGCGCAGTATTCGGCGTTGACTTTGACGGGATTCTTCTTTTCGAGGTATGCGCTTTTGGTGGCTCCTATTAATTACACACTTTGGTGAGTGCTGATGTGATTGTTTCTGTTGTGTTAATCAGCATTGTGGATCATACTGTTTCTAATTCCTGCTTCTCTCATTTGAAATAATCAGCTCTGTGAATATTGCCTTGTTTGGAAGTTCTGCCTGGCACTTGGGCAGAAAAATTAAGGCTGATTACTTGTAGTAAATAAACAATGTTGCCTAGAGAGCAGATAGCATTGTTGATTGGTGTTAAATAATAATGCTATAAAGTTGATGTTGAGCATTCTCATTGTATCATATTCTACTCCTCCTTATAATCATCGCCGGCTCCATCCGCCAAAACCTCCTTCAAATCCACCCTTATCTCATTCACCTCATCCCCCTTCAACATATCCCTCACAATATTACACTCCACCTTCAAATTAACCTGCTCCAACGCCCCCCGTATCACACCGCATAAAATTTGTGAGTATTTCAATCGTCGTAAATCATCTCCCCCCTGAGCAGATTCAGAGGGTAGTTCCACAAATGTAGCGAGGGGATTATCCTGTAAATACACCGAGAAGCTACGTTGATCTTGTGAAAATCCACCAACTTCGGCAGACACACCCAAAAACATTTTAAAGCCCACTTTGGCCACCACCTCGGCGGTATCACGTAAAGTGCTGCATGAGAACATTCTATCTCCCAGTCCGGAGACATCGGCCTTACTGAGGAATTCATCGACACATCTGACACCGATGGAGTGACCGATACGATCGAGTTGAGCATTGACTTCGATGGGGTCTTCGTAGTCGCGGACGAGTTCGGTGACTAGTGAGCCGTACGTTAGGGCGAAAAGTTCGGCGTTGGCTTTGGGCATTTTGGCCCAGAGGGCTGCGCCTGCTTGTGTTTTGGATGTCATTTCGATATGCAGAGTTATTGTAGAGTGGGATAAAGGATCCGGCTTGTGGTTGTGGGTTGTGGGTGGTGGTGGTTTTTTTGTTTTTTATCAAACTACTTTAGCAAACTCTGAAGAGAATTGATGTAATCCGAAATCCGGAGAAAATGACTTTGAGTACCGTAGTAACTTTTGATACAATTCCTACGTGGAAACCGGGAAAGCTGATGACATACTACACATTCGGATCGGGATCAATTTATTTTTTTACACCTTTGGGTAGATTTTTTACATCTCGATCTACTGTAGGAATAGTATAAAAGATTTTTTACATAGGAGTACGATTTTTGCTTTTACTAGCGGTCGTACTATTCCTACAGTAGATCGAGATGTAAAAAATCTACCCAAAGGTGTAAAAAAAATAAATTGATCCCGAATGTGTAGTAAATGTAACTCACTCAAATAACAGTTGGAGGTGCGTGGATGGAGGGCATATTACTGAAAGTCGGTGCTAAATCAAGGAAGGACATCAGACGGCGCTGCCAGCCCTGTCTCTTAGGCGAATCATTGATCGTCTCGCACTGGCAGCAATTGAGATCAATCTAAGAGGACAAGTAAGGCACATGACACACATGAGGCGACATCTCATGAGGCGACGAAAACGAAATGCATCTCTAGTGAAGAGAACTATGGCAAAAGTGATAAAGTCAAATTGCAAATTGTATTACCTAAATCTAAAGCTACAAAATTATGAGTTCATCGCAGGGCTCTTGCATCTGCTATGTGGGAATTTCACCCAAAGGCCTTGTACCATAATGTGATCATGCTTGCTCGTGTATCAAATTACCTACCAGCATCTACAATTCGATCCACTATGTGTGAAGAAAGTATGTAATTCATCTTTGCACACACAATTTTGTTTCTCTTCAACTGATTGAATATTGTCATAGAATTGCAAGCAGTCATGTCCGCCATAAAGATAATTGGCTCCAATTGCTTTTACTGTTTCGCTCACAAGATTTAAAGCCTTCTCTCTGCACACTGCATTGCCGTGATTGTCATCTTGTTGAAGATTACGTCCGTGTACATTATGGTAATAAGGGGAAGTGTGTTGCAGAGTCCGGAGGGACCTGTGCTCATCACCTGTGTCAAAATGCATGAACAGTGTGAACAGGTCATGTCATTACATGCATCGAATGAGAACCCCAAGACAAGAAGGCATGAGATCAGTTATTTGTATACATGAACTTACTTGCAGTTACCATGCCCACCATGACTGCAAATGCGAGAATGATATTCTTCACCTTCATTCTTATACTTATGTTATGTCCTTTCCCACTTTTCACTATACCTATTCACTTTGACTTTGATTTACTATTTTCTGGATTGAAATGATTAATGATTCTTTGTTGATGCTTTTATGAGCTCTGCATATGTCATCCTGGAAGTGCTTTAGCTGTCAAGCAGCAGCTCTTGATTACAAAATACGATTGGACACGAGAAGCGCGAGAAGCTCATCTCATGGGAAACATCTCCCAAACTACGGGAAAGTTGATGACAAAATGTAAATCTGAGTGAGGTCTGATGAAAAAAAAAACAGCTGAAGTAAAAGCAGGCAGTACTGTACGTTTGGAATGAATTTGCAAGCACCTATTTTTTGTACCATTCAGCTCTTTTTCTAGCGGGAGTTTCGTCTCCATTTTTTTCTGCACAAACGTCAGTTTCTCCTTTTTGTGCAGATCTAACCGCCGTTTGTGTTTATGTGGGTAGAAAATGTGCTGAGTGGTAAATATACACAATTAACAACCTCCTCCAACTTGAAATTTTTCCAGTCGAGTCAATCGAGTGTGGCTTCCGATAAAAAACAGTACCAATTCCTACGTAAATACGGTACTCACATGCCATCAACCAAAAAGACCAGACCATGGTGAAAAATGGCTTCCTACGACCCTCAATAACACAGTAAGTAGTAGGATCTTGAGCTTACTTGCAGTGGTAATCTTCATCCCTTGACCATTAGAATCTTATCGATACCTTACTTGCCACCATAGGCCCGATATACAAATTCGACTTGCAAACTGAACTCAAACTAATTACTTCTTTAAATCATAATTACTTAAATAAATACAAAGTTAATCAGATTAGATAGCCGGAGCTCAATCGCAATCAAGTAAGTCATGACATAGCAGACGGGGCTGCGCAGCCTTGTCTTTTGCGTTGTGTGCGCATTATTTTGGTCGTCTCGCACCTACTACTAAGACCGTCAAAAGATGAGTTTTCAAACAGGGGCAACGAATGAGAATGAGAACTGCAAATATATCGATATCGATATCGAAGTTTGAAGGGAAAAGCAAGGCAAGGCAACGGATTGGAAGTGGCTCAGACGCGTCCTTCTGTTGACGCGCAGCTAGCGGCCTTCTCGTCTCGTGATTTGCTAAAAGTTTGAAGCAAGAAGATAAAACACGAAGAATAAGACTTGCGACTACGATTGTCAAAAACTGCAACTGCTTGTGCTTTTGCTTTGTCTTCGAGCCTTTTACTTCAAGTTCAAGACTGACCTCCTTTGGATTTGGATTGGTTTGATTCATAGGATAATCAAGAAATTATTAATTGGGCATTGGCTTATATCACCTCAAGAAAAAGTAAGAGTAAGAGCCGCACTCCAACTCCAAATTGAACTCAGTGGCAGCAATCGGTTCAGTCTAAACGGACAAGTAGACACATGACACATGCGGCGACGAAAACAAAATGCATCTACAAGAGAACTATGGCAAAGGTGATACAGTCAAATTCAAATTGCAAAAAATTGGATTACCTAAACCTAAACCTAAACCCAAAGCTAAAGGTGCGATCTGGGAAATAATAGCTACTGCAGCACATGTTCGTTATCACTTAGCGTAGATAATGTCGCCTCTTGAGGGCCCACCAGACGTACTTTAAAATTTCTGTTACATATATAAAGCTATGCAAAATTATGAGTTCATCGCAGGGCTCTTGCATCTGCTATGTGGGAATCTCACCCAGATGGGTATGAAGTCAGTAAGGCCTTGTTCTTGTAGTCATATTGTACTAATTACTTGCACATCACCAAGTTGTGGGAAAGCAATCGCAATTCTCCCCTCCAACAGGGTACCATGGAAGACTTAGAGTGTTGGGCTGCGGAGGGTCTTCACACACGCAATTGTCTTCATCAACCTTGAACATCGTTGGAGTAGTGCCACCAACACCAACTAGCTCAAGGTGGAAGCATTTGCATGTGTTTCCACCATGAAGGAAATCATTAATAGCTTGTATAGCTGCTTTAATACAAGGCTCGTGATCGTTCTCGCAAATGCAAACGTCTTCGGGACCTCTTTGTGTTGACAATCTGCTATATATCTTATCACTCTGATTTTGTGATACACCGAATCCCGTACCCGGAGACCCATTATCGGATCCAGAGTCAGTGACAGTTCGGAGGCGGCACCTCCAGTTACCACTTGAGACCAGACGCCAATCACATCTCGGATTGTTTTTGCACGTCCGCCTGTGGGTTACACTGCGACAGCCAGTCGCGAGGGACCTGTGCTCATCTCCATCACCTGTGTCAAAATGCATAAACAGTGTGAACAGGTCATGCATTACATGCATCGAATGAGAACCCCATGACAAGAACGCATGAGATCAGGTATTCATACATGAACTTACTTGCAATTACCATGCCCACCATGACTGCAAATGTGAGAATGATATTCTTCACCTTCATCCTTATATATTATGTCCTTTCACTTTTCACTATCTATTCACTTTGATTTGACTTTGATTTACTATTTTCTTGATGTAATGATGCAATGATTCTTTGTTGTTGCTTTTTATGAGCTCTGCATATATCATCCTGGAAGTTCTTTTGCTGTCAAGCAGCAGCTCTTGATCACAACATAAGCAAGATTGGACATGTCATAAATGAGAAGCACAAGAAGCCTATTTGCGAACTGAAATCAGTCGTGAGTCGTGAGATTTGATATGTATGATGTACTTATGTACTTATGAGGATAAAATATTGTTCGGAATTTTTGACCGTTCTTTTCATATTTTCGGCCAATCTTCGTCATTTTTGGAGCTGGCTAGTCGCCGCGCAATGCGACGCATGCGTCCCTGGTCGAGCCGCACGGATAGAAAATCCAATATCGAACACAACAAGGGTTATTATGGATTTTTATTGGTATTTTTCTCCCCAACACCCAGCCAAATCTTGTTGCGTCGCAGAAAATCTGGCATTACTACGCCAATATTGGCCAATAATATGCCGATACTATAAGTTGAAAGACTAATAACTTTCTATTTATACTGTTTGGAATTCATATTCGGATGTGTGGTGGTGGTGCTCCGTTCAATTGCCTCGATATTTGAGGTACTCACGCACGAAAAGTAAAAAAATCTTGAAAAAGTGCATCTGACATGACAAATCCGAAGGGAAACCTTAGCATTATCGATCCCATACACCCTCCATCAACACTAAGAAGACACTCCCTAACCCAATTTTTCACGCTGATTCCGATTATGTAAGCTGTAGCGTCTAATTCAAAGTGGATTTGATGATAATTGCAGGTGACGCACACACGTGAAAATCTGCACATACCGGGCATGTCAAAAGATGCTCATGATTATGTAATTTAGACAACAGAATAGTAGTAGATCATTAATAACTCCATCTGTAAGCTATGATAATTGTTTAGCTTACTCGGATGTATTAATTACACGCAACATCTACGCCATCATGGAGTTTTATGTCGATCATTCGGTCTCTCATTCCATGAGACTTTGTAGGAAGGCACTGATAACAGTTGTAACGTTATCTCCAACCGCAGCAAAAGGCGCACAATAGATGGATGTTGATTTGATGAGGCGAAAGGTTCCCAATTGCACATGGAGGAGACGTCATTATCATGCCACAACACTCGTGGCTACTGGCTGGCTACTGATGGCTCTTACTACTCTGGCTCTTACGTGCGCGGAGGTAGAGTACCTGACTCGGGGCTCGAACTAGCGACTTTCATTATGTTGATGAATGCTTTTGCCAACTAACGTAGATAACCGGTTAGAGATGACTGTCACTTGATAGTGCAGTCAGGCTTGTAATGCTTAGAAGCATACGCTCAGCGAACACGAGGTTCTGGACTGCACGACAGTCATCTCGGCGCTAGCGACTTTCATTATGTTGATGAATGCTTTTGCCAACTAACGTAGATAACCGGTTATCTACGTTAGTTGGCAAAAGCATTCATCAACATGGGCTTCTCATAACCCACAATCAGTAGTTGTCAAGGAACCGAGGGTTGCAGTAGTCACTGTGGTAAGATGGAGCAGTCCACCTCAACAATCTTGATTATCATATAGTAGACAAGACAGCTATGATCCATGGTGTGGTTTCAACATGTTTTGTGTCATATATATACCCACTATTGATGGAGATAAATGGTGGAAATCTTTCTAAATCGACTTCATAGATTTGGTAGGTTGGATAGGCGTTTGCATGAGACCCACACCCGGTTAATTAGCGCATATTCCGTCCATATAAATAATATTGGTCGCCCCTACAACCTTACTTGCTGTTTCATGGACCGAAACGACGCCTTTATGCTACTGGCAACAGGTGCTCTGCGGGTGGTCAAACGTCTCTTTGTGCTGAATATGGCGAGCCACCGATAAAACCATTGAATTCAGCGTCAAAAAATGGTCAAGAATGTACATTATTACTTCGGAATGTCGACATTTAGTTGTGCAATGAGGGTAGTAGGATGGGAGGCTGTCATGGTGCGTTTTTTTTTTTGTTCGAAAAGAGGGAAGTTGCGTCGTGCGTCTCATTGCGGCCTATTGCGGCGGTCTTGTTCGAACAAGAGGATATTGTTTTTAGCGAATATTGGCGAAAACAATCCTAGAGGCTACCCAAAAATGCCGAAATATCCTTAGGATTCCTGGCCATAACGCTAAGAGTGGGATAAAGGATAGGCTTGCGGTTGTAGGTCCGAAATCCGGAGAAAATGACTTTGAGTACCGTAGTAACTTTTGATATAAATATTATTGACAAAAGTGAGACTTAGGTTTAGCCAAGAAGACAAGCAAGCGACAAGCGTCGCTGCGTCTGCCTATCAGAAGGTAAGTATCTAAGAAGGGTTATCGCCGAAATCCGTTACAGTGGTAGCCAACACCTCTTGAACTTGCCGCCACTAAATGGACGCCTATCCGTTTGGAGAGGGACATTTGCATCTGACATTCCAATAACTTCTCGCTTTTTTTAGCACAACCTTCCCGCCCCGCCTAAAAACAATTCCTACGTCGAAAGCGGGGAAAATTGATGACAAAATGTAAATCTGAGTGAGGTCGAACAATGAACAGTTGGGGAGGTGCGTGGTGCGTGGAGGGCATTATTACTTCAGTCGGTGCTAAATCAAGCGCAAGAAGAAATCAGACGGCGCTGCCAGCCCTGTCTGTTTATAGTTAGGCGAATCATTGATCGTCTCGGACTGGCAGCAATTTAGATCAATCTAAGAGGACAAGTAAGGCACATGACAACATGAGTCGACATCTCATGAGGCGACGAAAACGAAATGCATCTAGTGTCTAATGAAGAGAACTATGGCAAAGGTGATAAAGTCAAATTGCAAATTGTATTACCTAAAGCTAAAGCTACAAAATTATGAGTTCATCGCAGGGCTCTTGCATCTGCTGTGTGGGAATCTCACCCAGATGGGTATGAAGTCAGTAATGCCTTGTACCACAATGTGATCATGCTTGCTCGTGTATCAAATTACCTACCAGCATCTACAATTCGATCCACTATGTGTGAAGAAAGTATGTAATTCATCTTTGCACACACAATTTTGTTTTCTCTTCAACTGATTGAATATTGTCATAGAATTGCAAGCAGTCATGTCCGCCATAAAGATAATTGGCTCCAATTGCTTGTACTGTTTCGCTCACAAGATTTAAAGCCTTCTCTCTGCACACTGCATTGCCGTGATTGTCATCTTGTTGAAGATTACGGCCGTGTCCATTATGGTAATAAGGGGAAGTGTGTCGCAGAGTCCGGAGGGACCTGTGCTCATCAGCTGTAAAATGCATAAACAGTGTGAACAGGTCATGTCATTACATGCATCGAATGAGAACCCCAAGACAAGAACGCATGAGATTACTTATTCATATACATGAACTTACTTGCAGTTACCATGCCCACCATGGCAGGAAATACGAGAATGATATTCTTCACCTTCATTCTTATACTTATGTTATATGTCCTTTCCCACTTTTCACTATACCTATTCACTCTGACTTTGTGACTTTGATTTACTATTTTCTTGATTGAAATGATGTAACGATTCTTTGTTGATCTTTTTATGAGCTCTGCATATATCATCCTGGAAGTTCTTTAGCTGTCAAGCAGCAGCTCTTGATCACAAAATACGATTGGACACGACAAGCGCGAGAAGCTCATCTCATGGGAAACATTATCATCTCATGGGAAACATCTCCCAAAACGTACGGGAAAGTTGATGACAAAAAAATGTAAATCTGAGTGAGGTCTATGAATAAAAAACAGCTGAAGCAGGCAGTTAACTTTAAATCGTTGTAATTACTTACTTAGATAGCCGGAGCTCAATCACAATCAAGTAAGTCACGACATAGCAGACGGGGCTGCGCAGCCTTGTCTTTTGAGTTGTGCGCGCATTATTTTGGTCGTCTCGCACCTACTAATAAGGCCTCACAAACTATGTGAGTTCAAACAAGCTAGAATGAGAATGAGAATGAGAACTGCAAATATCGAAGTTTGAAGGGAAAAAGCAAGACAAGGCAACGGATTGGAAGTGGCTCAGACACGTCCTTCTGTTGACGCGCAGCTCTAGCGGCCTTCTCGTCTCGTGATTTGCGAAAAGTTTGAAGCAAGAGGTAAGAGTAAGAGTAAGAGCCGCACTCAAACTCCAAATTGAACTCAGACTCAGTGGCAGCAATTGAGATCAGTCTAAGAGGACAAATAAGGCACATGACACTGACAAATGCGGCGACGAAAACGAAATGCATCTAGTGAAGAGAACTATGGCAAAGGTGATAAAGTCAAATTGCAAATTGTATTACCTAAAGCTAAACCTACAAAATTATGAGTTCATCGCAGGGCTCTTGCATCTGCTATGTGGGAATCTCACCCAGATGGATATGAAGTCAGTAACAGTAAGGCCATGTACCACAATGTGATCATGCTTGCTCGTATATCAAATTACCAGCATCTACAATTCATTCCATTAACCTTCTTCAAGATTCCACTGTCTGAGCCGAGCGAGGTGCTACTTTGTTTCGTCGGCGGCACTTCATCTTACCACTTGAGACCACGCGCCACTCACACTCAGGATACCACTCATTGCACTCCTTCGAGTCGGTTATATGTCGACATTGAATGGTACCTGCCCCAGTCCCAGGGTAAGTAGGGCTAATGCCAGTGCCCTGCCAGCGGCGGCACCTCCTCTTACCACTTGCGACCTTTTTCCACACGCAAGTCTTGTGTTTTGTGCACAAATGCTCCTGGGCTATATGTCGACAAAGAATATTCGTGGACCCATCTGGTTTACGGCGGCATTTCCACTTACCAGTCTGGACCTGACGCCACTCACATCTCGGATCGATTTTGCACTCCTGCTTGTAGATTTTACTGCGACAGCCAGTCCCGAGGGACCTGTGCTCATCACCATCACCTGTGTCAAAATGCATAAACAGTGTGAACAGGTCATGCATTACATGATCGAATATGAGAACCCCAAGACAAGAATGCATGAGATCAGTTATTCATATACATGAACTTACTTGCAATTACCATGTCCCCATGACTGCAAATGCGAGAATAATATTCTTCACCTTCACCTTCATCCTTATATATTATGTCCTTTCACTTTTCACGATACCTATTCACTTTGACTTTGATTTACTATTTTCTTGATTGTAATGATGCAATGATTCTTTGTTGATGCTTTTTATGAGCTCTGCATATCATCCTGGGAGTTCGTCATAATGAGAAGCACGAGAAGCCTATTTGCGAACTGAATCAGTCGTGAGATTTGATATGTACGATAGGTAGTAGGATAAAATATTGTTCGGAATTTTCACCGTTCTTTTCATATTTTCGACCAATCTTCGTCATTTTTGGACTGGACGACCATCCTCATCACCAAAAAAAGTAAAAAAAAAAGTAAAAGCCAATGCTGGCACTGCGATGATGATTTCTTTCCCTTTCGTTGCTTCTGCTACTA